>JAPUBX010004046.1:0-108557 GCA_028672205.1 Proteocephalus fallax | reverse complement strand
AATTGTGATCTTTCCGTTTTTCGTCCGTCGGTTATTCTAATTGTTTTGCCTTTTTCCTTATTATCTTTTTCTTAGTAATCACAAGCCATTCCTCACTTTCGCTATGGGTTGCATATTTCAGCGTGTTTGCTAAAACGTGATTTATTACACGTGTTTTTGTTTTCATTTATTGCAGCACGTGTTCCCGATTTTCTCGTCAGAAATACTTCTAGAAGAATCACGATCCGAAATTCAATCGCACGCTCTTTAAACAACATTGTAGGCGGGTTCGATTGCGAAGCAACTGCATCTCCTCTTAGAAACTATTTTACTTAACGTGTTACGAGACTTCACTGTCCTGTATTCACCCCTGTTCGTTTTTAAGAGATTTTAGACTCTTTATCCGAGAAATCGACCGTTTAGTATGACAACTGGTTGTTTCGTTTTCACCGGGCTGTTATTTCGTAGATTTGACATCAGAACAGTCACGCTGACCACATTTCTGACGGCCGCTGTTTCACCTTCTTTGGTGTAACAAAAAATCGGGACTGCTTGAATGCCGATATGCTGCCGTTCATGTGAGAATTGAACTGTATAGCATTCGCATTGGTCGTCGAAGAGATTTACATTGTGACCGACTTGAATATAGGGGATGTGGGTGTTACCTTATATACGAGAGGCAATGAGATAGACGCGGTTCAATAATGGTGTCTTGAATAGGGTGCGTAGATAATCCAGGAGAAAGCGAGATTATTTAAAAATGCCAGAAAATTTGAAGACAGCAAACAACGGGGACTCCGCATATCCAAGACGAAGAATTCGAAAACACGTGTATTGCTGATAAAAATCACCTTCAATAGAAATTTTAATTACATGCAATCGCTTTTCAGAGTACGAAAAACGCCCGCATGCAAAGTGAATCAAATAAGGCCGCTAGATAAACGAGAGCATTATGCAGAGCATGGCAGACAGTAATGTGTGAGCCTCGACCCTCGTATTAATAAGCAACACTTCTTATTGAAACCTTTTTCATAGGCACCTCCAACTGTCCAGCGTTTACATCGTTCGTCATAGCTTGCTTGGTGCGGCTTTCTCCTGCGAGAAGATGGACCAGCTGCTTCGGGAATGGAGCAGATTGCAGCCGCCCACGAACGGCGATCGCAGCAGACGGGTGTCCGGTGACGCGCTTCGTAGACCTACTGAATGCCCAAGCGCCACACATCTGCTTTGGTGGTGTTAATCACTTTCTTGGAGGTCAGGTCGGACCAGGTTGTGGTCCAGTTCTGTTTCCAGCGACAGTCCCGTAGACCGACTGCAGACCAAACCGCTACACATGCGCTTTGACGGTGCTGATCCGTGTTTTTTAGAGATCGGAAACCTCGGCGTCTGGCCGATGTAAAACATGACCAACTATGTCCCAGCCTTCAAATGTCTGGGCTCTACAATACTCTCGAATGGCCAAGCGAAGGAGGTGGTCCAACTACGAGTCGACAGCGCCAGGAATGCGTGCAAGCAGCTGCGGACTAGCTTGTGGGGCCGAACCGAGATAAGCCTTCGGACTAAGATTCGTAGTTATCGCGCAACTATCCGACCAATCCAAACCTGCGGCTGTGAAACCTGTCCACTGCGTGTCGAAGACACCAGGAGGTTGAAAGGATTCGATCACTGGTGTCTGTGACGAATCCTGAAAACCGACTGGCGCCACAACCTCTCCAACAACGAAATACGGCGTCAATGTTCAGACGGGGAGAAGCTGTCGACCCAATTGCAGCGTCGTCGGCTGCAGTGGTTGTGTCACGTGCTGCGTCGCCCAGTGACAGAGCTCACAAACCAGTCTTGCGCCGTCACCATTCACAGTTGGCGTTGTCGGGCCGTTGGACAACTAAAAACGTGGATCATCACCGCCACGTGGAGTGCTTAGAGCTACAGAATGTATACGGGCTGCATCGTTGGAAACAGAACTGGATCATCATCTGTTCTGACCTGGCCTTCGACCGCTACGCGTGGTCGGCTACGATCCGCGACATCCATGAAGCTGCCGGCTCATTCTCTGGCATGAACTAACCACCCTAAAGAAGAATATTAACTGATTGGTCTACAAATTGAATAATTTTTTCTAACTGGAAATAGCCAAACAAGATGCCGTACAATCCCAAGCAAAAGAACGGCGTTTACAACTTTGGTATTTGTCCCCAGGTTAGGAAGGCAGTCGGAATCTGTGGTGAATTGAATAGCTTGGTTCGATTCCCCGTGGAAGTAATCATTTCAACTCGCCTACTCATCGATGCTCCGTTGTTTCACTGATAATCAAATGAGCGGCGACCACACATATCCTCAAATAAATATTTTTCTTAATTATTGCGTATTAATTGAGCAGTGTGGCTCGTCGTTTTTAACCTCAAAACCGATTCCCTGGATTCAATAGAAAATGCGAAAGGCTCTTTTTATCGGCTGAAGTATTGCAGCCGCTTTCAGACCGCCAATATCACGACCTTTTTCTTTGGTGTGGCTAGCTCCTGTCAGAGGATGAGGTGGTTACATGGATGTACCATACACCCAATTATCCCTTGAAACCTCGAATTGATTGAGTGCTCTGATGCGGTTTGTGTTGATGCAACATGCACCATTACTGTGGAAATGTTTATTACAGACACCAGCGTGCTTCGGACTGGATAGTTTCATGTCATGGGCTGGCATTTAGTTATTTGATAGCAAGAGAACGTATCTTCAAAATGTATTCGTTCGCAGTTCTTGGCATCGTGAATGCGCCGAGCAGATTGAGGCAATGCGTAGCAGTCTAGCTTCGGGGTCATTATCTCTCAAGGGTAAACGTTAACTTATCAGCAAAGACGTGCCCAGGTTCAGCGGGTTTTAGCCTCCCAATATCAGGAGATCCGATTAGCAAGGTTCCCAAGTGAAGTATGGAATAGAGTTGGGATCAATGTTGAGATGTCGTTCTCGAAATCAACCCACTTCATAGTGAACACAGTTATTGATACTCAATAAATCATGACATATATTTACAGGATAACGGACATCATTCGGGAAAAGTTAAGCATCAATCATCTGAGATATATTTATTGCATCAAATTAATAAAACACGGATAAATCTGTCCAGTCTAGGGTTACATTCTTCAGCATTCGGATTCAGTGGTTATCCTCTACTTCCGTTCTGAGTTGATAACTTCCCGCGGAACTCTTCACCGCATAGGGGCCTGAAGTCAGCCTAGTGATGAGCTCAACGTATAATGAACCACGCTATCAATTGTTACTATTTTTGGTATACAGTGACTTTGCCATCGCGCTTAGAGTCGATGGACTAAATCAAACGGATTCGCGACAACGGTAAATATCGTGGAACAAAGACTTTTAGCAAATTCGAGCGCGTGGCTAATTAACGTAGGTTTTAACGGTGCATGAGTCGAACAAAAGTGTGACAGAATAAACTAAGGGTTTCCAGGTCACTGAAAGTACGTAAACCAAGTCTCCGAGAGACACCAATTAGCCCACAGCCTAAGTTGTCGGATGACACTCTGGTGCCGCCGTCGTTTCAGCACCTTCCCAGCTGACAGAGGCCAAAATAGCCGAGACACCAATTGATGCCACGCTCTGTAAAGATGTATCGGGAGATGGGGACATTTAGAATAGGTGGATCCACAGCTACGTCCTACGGCGCAGACATGCTGGCCCCTACAGAAGCGACAGTCTAGAACAGAGCCTCGAAGTACTACATTACTTTGACCGAGGAGATAATTTCAAAAAGCCACAAAGGGAAGGAAAGTGGAAGTGACGTGGGTGCCGAGTCATGTAGCATTATCGGGCAGCGGCGAGCAAAGACGGAGGCGAGGAAGTCAGGTTTTATGTGGTCATCAAGCGAATGGCCCCGAGGTGAAACCCAACGTTCTAGTGGCAGATGGAACTGCAGTTGAGTACACTGGACAGGACGACACGGGAATGATGGCACAACAATAACAAACATGTAAAACCACGGATGTCCTGAACAGAATTTCCTTCGAGTTCCCGCTCTGCATTGGAATTAAGGAAGTACGGGGCACTAGACGGGCTTAGTACGACCGGTTTAGCGTCTGTCATGTCACAAATGGAAACCTCCCTATTTCGGATCCCCGTCTTGAAATCAACTAACACCTGTGCGCCGCTGGAAACAGAAACGACTCCTAAACTGCCTTTACCTAGCCCGTGATCGCCTTAGTGTTGCCTCATCTTGCAAGAAATGGCTGTTAAGATAAAGCAAGTTGTAAATTGCATCGGGCATTAATGATCCCCATTAATTATTGCTGTTCCTCAAAGGGAAAAAATGATTTGCAACGATCAATTTAACTCATAGTATTTCCCAATCTCTTTTTCAACATTACTAAAAATTGCCCCCGGACCTTCATGAATAATACACAAAAAACGGTTGCATAATAACAGATATGTACGTAAGCTGGCAATTGAAATTAACATGTGTTGAATATAAGGGTGCGCAAGATGAAGAAATAACAGTCAGCTTGAAGTGTTGCTTACTGCAGGAGAAGTTATAAAAGCCGATGGCAATGTGGCGATTTTCTTGTAAAAAACAACTATCGCTCACACGAATAAACTAGCACCATCTTGCCTTACTTCTCTTCACACCACTCGTTTTCCTTCTTTACCTGTAAAATGGGAAAAATAAAAGTGATTGAGGTAATTGTCCCAGAAAACTGTCCAGTGATAACATGTAGTAAAGTTAGTATAGAATGTTAGCAACTTAACAAAACGTGTTGTACTTAAATCAATTGATAATTATGATTGTCAATAAGGCATCGTTATTTCAAAGAAACATAACGAATAAATCACAAATAGCTGGAATGGTTTTCTCGCACAAAAAGTAAAAATCCAAATATCTACTCTCGGATGAGAATCAATAAGAATTTAAAACACAAGCCAAAGTCCTCAAATTATTAAAGACGAAAATAAAAAAATGCTGAATATGACAAGCGACGAACCTGTTCTTCCTCTTGTTGAGTAAAGTCTGATTTTATGTTGAAAGTCTTTCGGATTTCCTCGGCTGTTTTTCCCTTCATCATGTTAGCGACGGACTTGCAGCAAGTGTCAAGAAGCCCCCGGATATCCAAATAATTGGCTGCAAGAATAAGCTCAAATAGTGTGCCTTGATCAACTCGAAGAAACTCCTGATCCCAGCTAGATATATCATCGGTTCTTCGTTCCTTGTTCTCATCATCTTCCTGTTGTGGCGGATCGTCCTTGTGGTATGTGCACCATTGCAAAACTTTCTTGAGGATGGGAGCGTTAAGGTATTGGAGAGGAATCGGTTCGTCGTCTTCGGCTGCTTCTGGTCCAATATCTTAATTTAAAATGCAAATCGTCTATAGCATAGTTAATGAAAATGACAGCTAATGCTAAAGATTCAATTTTCGCGGATAGACCGAAGCAATTTTGTAGCTTCTCAGGTTTTAAGTTGAAATAAGGTTCAAGCACACCGCAATTGAGATAATTACTCTACTTGGGTTTCAGAAAATAAATATTAATGCATATTATTGGTTGTGTGGTAAATGAATAGCAGCTGATAATCGGTATACCTTCAAGAAGATGCCTGATCATTACTGATTGCTGGGCAATATCCGCATCAACGTCGAATGTCACATTATCCAAAGTTTGCAACTTGATAGGTTTCATCTCTCTGATGGAAACAAACTTGAACGCCATAGGATGAGTGTTATTGAAACAAACACCAGTAATACATAGACATGCTTATGATTTTATATGAAACGTCTTAAAGAACATTAATTTCCGATATATTTTATCATATTGGATTAATATTGTTGATAAATTAAATGTCTATTGTTGGTTTGTGTACATCGTAATTCTGATGGATATCGGATTCCGATTTTCGAATCTATAGTAATTATCATTATTAATATAATTGCTTCATTAGATTAACGATAACCATATCGTAAATCATATTAAATTAAGAATTCTATATATGAAACCCGTCTTTGAGATCCTGCTTCACCGGTTCGGGTTTAACGAAAAATATGTCTCCTGTGAACTAAGGAAGAGCGGCGACTACATTAACCGAAGACGGCATCCACATGGTCACTCCAAGAAAACTGAATGTCGAAAATAACACCGAGGAATTTTTATTTTAAGCTCGAGGCTAAATAATTGAGTGAAACGATTTCCAGAGTGTCAGCAACTGCTCGCAGGGAAAACGTAATTGGGATGCATTTGATGCGTCCGGCAGAACACCATTCTCTGAAGACTACTCGTGTACCGCGGTCATTGTCTGTCTGAGCTGTTGAGAATCCCCATTCGTCTTGCAGGCATAGCATAAATTCAAATCGCTGCGCCCTGCAGCACATCGCAGTAATCGGGCAAGGAGGCTTCATTTCCGTCTTTTATGTGCTGGTATCGGTTAGAGAAATAATGTTGAACCAAATTTATCAAACATCCTTCCTCGCCATCATCAAACAGTTGCGAACAGCCTCTCTAAATTTGAGAACATGCTCAATACTGCCGATGACCCGCTATAGTTTACTTATAAACCAAATAGAAGTAATCGGGACGCCGTAGTAGCTTTCTCTCATTCTCTTTATTTTGGGAATTTACTGCGGATTTCAAAACGTTATAACGCTTCATCATTCTCCACCACGATTAATCAAGCATGCGCCATTAGACAAAGCAAGATAGACCACGCACGTGACCCCCACTCGAACACCACCTAAATTTTACAAGCTCTAACTCCACCCTATTGAAGCTAATTGCCATCGAAACGCAATGCACCAAAAACACGATATATTTTCTTCACATATGTGGTAAAAAGTGGATAATTATTTACAAACCGCACGAGGTAACCACAATCAACTACTTTGTCGACTGCACATTGTCCACCTTTGATTTGGAGAAGCCTGCGGTCGCACTAAAATATTTCTTGTGATCGTCAACCTGCTTTTCGGATGCCATTGGATTAACGATCTCGAGGCCCTGGAATAAAAACAAAAGATGTGCGTAAAACCTGGCGCATTCAAACAAGTAAAACAGGATGACGAAATATCAGCTTTGGGGAGTAGTATACTTATGGTTCTATCTACATACACCAAAACGCACATACTATAAACGGGTAAATGTCTCAAATCTCCGACATTTCTCGACCGATTTTGGCACAACGTTGCATTCGAATAGGCGTCTTTAGGCAACAGTACATAATAATCCCCCTGTGCCCCGAGTCAAAGTCGAATTCATGAAGTGTGACGGACAACCCGATAGAACGCCACCTAGGACAACGCGTGGGAGTTAGATGAAGCCACGTTAAGGTGGCATGCCCACCAACGGCTGACTTATGCTGTGGAAAGGAAAAACCACGAAGGTAGTATGAACCAAAAAACGGAAGTCTAAACTGAAACTGCTAAATAAATGCATTCAATTTTGTTCATGCTTTGCGGGTGCATGAATTACCTAGATAGAAGTGTAAAGTTAACGGTAATCAATCCATCAACCATTAATAATAAAAATATTAGAAATTTTCGTTTACTCTTCTTTTTCCGTTTATAACTATACGGATATCCATGGGAAATTTTAAATATTTATAAAACGTATCGTTTTCGTTATTTCCTTAAGCATAAAAAGCTACAGGCGAACAAATGGATAGACATCTATGCTACGGCCTTTAATTCGACTGTAAGACCACTGAAACAACTCCCAACATCACATAAGGGTAGGAAACCAACGCAGCTTGGACACAGATCCCCTTTGTTCCAAATATTCCGGCATTGAGACGAATAATCAGAGACATAAAGCAGTAGACCTCAAAGGATGGATAAAACGAAGGTAAATGTTGCTATTGATTAAGTGTCTCTGTCTCGCTGGGTACGTGGCCTGCATCGTATTGTGAAGTCTCTTCACTTCGAACGCACAAATAACGACGACTCTGTGACGCCATTTCGCCGACGCGTTCCGGTAAAATTGGGCCGGTTGCTGCAGAGTCTGGGTGACCAATTCATTCGCGGACCCAACCGAACCTCGTAGGCAACAGCACCATAATCATACCTGTGCGGGCGTGAAGGTGACGGAGGAGGCGGTGCCGGCGGTTTCGGTGCCTCCGCCACCACCAGCAGCGTTCCTCCGCACCGAGGTGGCTCCTCCCCAGGTGGACGTGGCGCCCAGCGCGGTCGTCGGCATCGTCGAGAGGCCGCCGTAGCGCGAGAGCTTCTGTTGGAGGGCCTTACTGACGCGCGCCTTCGTCTTGGAGTCGGCGGTGGGGGCACGGAGGTGGCCGGCGATGCCGCGCTGCCCCAAGGAACCCATGGAGAAGCCAAGGTCGGCCTGGTAGGCGTCCTCCGAGACCTGGCCAAACTGGATGCGATTGGCCGACCGACGCAGCTCCGTCATGCCAAGACGCTCCTTCATTTTGCGGTACCGCCGACCACCGCGTTTCCTGCAGCCACGAAACACTGGTTACAAAACCTTGGACGCCTCGGTTGTGGGTCAACTAACGCACATCTAAGAAGAAACCGTCTTCTACTTTCCCGACTAGGCCGCGGTGAGCACTAATTGATTCTCTCGACAGCTTCAGTTAAAATGGTAATGTGCCCAACACAACTTACTTCGCTGGTGGATCGATGGGTGCAGGGAGAGCCTTGATCTGTTTGACGGGTGGAGGTTCTTGCCACTTGTCTATCTTTTTCTCAACCTCGAGGAGCATTGTTTCGCCGATCGTTCCATTCTAAAAATTAAATTAAATTTGTGCCAGGAAGCCAGGCGGGCCAAACTAGGTGTAGTTAGCCAGGAAGTCAAACCACCAAACAGATCCCGGCTGCCTTGCAGGACACACTTGATCGTGTAACGCCCCTCGATTAAAGCCTGTCAAAAATAACAAAGACTGGGTCGAGGAACTTCTAGTCCAGGCCCGTATCGGCGCACTTATTTAGGTGCCGTCACCGTGCCAATGTGACGACGATCCGCGTCCGACAACAATGCCAACTTCTACAACGCCGTCAACTTCCGTGATTCAGCCACGTTCTGGGGGGTTATGGTGTTTCGGGTAGGAGAACCACCCATGGGCGCGGGGTCTGTCATGCCTAAGCGTATCTCCCGGTCGTCTTTGGTCTCCGATTGACACTCAACTTGTACCTTTAGCTTAGAGTAGCTGCGCGCAACAGCTTCCACACTCCGGTAAATCGCTGGCAGGCGGACTAAAGTTGTTGCGAGTAGCAAGGAAGTAAATCTCTAAGTGAACATGCGATAAAAACCCCACGGACTGGTCAGGGGAGATCAATACCAGGATCCAACGGTCAGAAAGGCGCTTCACATTCTATAGCACAGATCCCTGTTGCCTTGTGGGATGTATTTGACTGCGTGATGGCTAGAGTCTCCCCTCGAGTCCAAAGAATCCTCAGAAAAAATGTCTCGTATTTTACTCTCTCTCTCTCTCTCACAGGATGGGGTGGCAAATCAGCTATCTGCAAACCTCGGCAATATTTTTTATGAATGGGGTTCATCCTCTAACCGGAGAAAGCTGCCCCAAAGCAGGCACTGACTACAGTGATGAACAGTAGAGCTAGTGTAAAACAGACCCACCTGCGAGTGATGAAAGGAGTCGACACGTGAGCACAGTGCCACCTTATTGGCCAGAAGACGAGAGGCCTTGAATCGAAGGTCGGGTGGCAGTTTCTGGACAAACGGTGAATGGTAGATGTAGCCGGTGTGGGGAAGACTGGCGTTGTTACTGAAACCTCCGAGGGTGCGTTTCTGGGCACCCAAAACAAGGACGTTACACGAGGGTATCTTCGTGAGGGCGGTGAGGCCACCAGCACGACCTACAACACGCGCAGAGCAACAAAAAGGACGTTAGCAGCAAATCAAATGACACTCCCGGGTGATTTCAATCTGACGGCTTTTTTTCGTCGCTTATGATGGCAACAATGTAGATAGGACACCTAGGACAGAGCTCGGTGAGATAAGACGTATTTTGCTGCCTCTCGATTTTGTGGTTCGACTTTACTACTGAATTCGTCAACATATAATTAGGGATGCATCTTACAACGGACGTGGTGCCGCTTTGGCACAAAGAATGCCCCCTTCTGTTTCTTCCTGGGGTCTTACAAAACCATGAGAAAATGACATTCAAAAACTTTCTAGAGGCCCTTGCAATGCATTGGATAATTCAACGATTAACATTCCAACGAGGTGAGCGAGCATCGCAAAGACGTTCGAGAATACATTGAGATAATTTATACATATATGCGTCATGCATTACGTTCAGTGTTACGATATCATATATTGTGTAAATGATATAGATTAACCATGAGGATATGAAAGCCGGGTTGGCCGGTACAAGCGAAGTTTGCATACGCGTGGGTAGTTATCAGTTTAATACATTCGAGTTACTTTTAATTCTTGGGATTGCAATTTGCTGCACATGGAATAATTATAAAAAAACACAATAAATACCGATTTCTGTTGCTTTTACATACCCATAATCTTCGCGGCAGTGGATGCGCCAATGAGAATGCTCAGGTTGGGGGCAATGAAGGACATCCGTGACTCTACATAATCCAATATGGTTTTCCTCATCTCATGCAACTCGATGGCCATTACACAAGCATTTTTGGCCCGTTCAAGAGTTGCAGGCTCCAGTGGTGAGCCCTGAGTTGTCGATGCCGTGACGGACACAACCATGATAGTGGCGGATGTCAGGAATGAGGAAAGGAGATTGGTGTTTTTCGATCTCTCGAGGATATCGTTATCCAGTGCTAGAACGACCTTGATATAGTCCATGGCAACTGGGACTAGAGACTCCAATTCGGGAAACCGATGCTGATAAATATCCCTGGCGTATTTATGGATTATATCAATTTCATTGTCGATTTCTACGACCAGGTTGTTCGACTCCACGATACAGTTGTACTCAGGATCTGCCTCTACAGGTCCCGATACCTGCTGGCGTTTCTTGTCCTTAGAAAAAGTGTCGATTTGACTCATGACCGTCAGAAGTTTCTCACTGTTTCGTAATTTTGCGAATGCGCTGATGGGTGCGTTGACCATTGGTGCATTTAGTAGATGTGTGGGCTTTAGAGGTCCTGCAAGTTCGCCGGGGAGCCTTACACCAGGTTTGGGTGATTTTGTGTCAACGGCGCTACCAACTTCAGACATCTCAACATCTTCAGCGGTATTATCTATTATGCTGACATCAATCATCGCCGACTTGGCAGCATTAAAGGGGTCCTCTTCATCTTCAACTGCCTCGGTATCGTCTAAATCGGCGAGGAGTTCATCTGCTAGAGACATGTTTCCTCAAACAAAATCTAAAATATTTGAATATTGGCGTCATACTACTAGCTAGTGATATCAATTAACGCATGTTAACTGGAAATAGCCACCGTGCTCCAATTGTGAAGCTTCTCGTGTTATGGCTTCCGAGACACCAGTTATTTAAGTTATTTTCCGGTATTGAGCTTATGACCTAACCCACCGACCTCGGAAAAATGAAAATGCAGAATACTTCAGGACTTTGAAAAACAAAAAATTGAATTATAACTGCGGAATTGACTGAGAAACATTATAAGTTCTACTCCCATCTGTTGGGATGGATAATTTAAAATATCAATGTCCTAGAAACTCCGGATAACGCTAGAATAAGAAACCTTCGCGTATTCCTGCAAAAGGACCGTGGATTAACAAAACGAATGACTAATTTTCGGTCAGCGGTGTACACGATCTATTTCGATGGATCCAAACAAAAAATTTAAATCAACAATTTGGACTGATTTATCTGGCAATAAAAGAATAATGTAATTAAATGCTTAGTGGGCATGCAAAAAACCCACCAATGGAAAGGCGAAATAGAAACTTCAAATCCTAAACAATATCGTAGACATAGATAAACAAATAACCTAAAGTTTTTTTTATAAAAATCACCGCACGCCGTCGCTTTAGTGTCTGCAATGCACAATAGTATTTTCAAACGTGTTTTTTTGATTTAACTGGCACAAATAAAACTTATCGTAAACATCACAACCAATTTAGTTTCAATCTTAAATAATAATATAACAAATTTGAAAATAAAAAACCTACCCACATGGGTGCGATAGTTGGGGCCCATTATGCACGAGGTTTTAATATCGTGCTTACGGAGTGTCCGGTTTTAGTTGTATAACCCAATTGAGAGAACGGGAGATAGGTGACGGTAACGATGTGAGTCCAGTATGAGCCTTAGGCCGTTCAACGCGTGGTTGACCGCGCTACACAAAACACTTTATTTGTTGAATATAGAAGGCAGCGTAAATAGACATGAGTATACAAATTAGATGCGTGTGGAAATTCAGTGCCGATTGTGGTGAAAGGGATCTCCGCCATAACACATGTTCACCAAAACGAGCGGTTGAAACTTAAAGTAAAATAAGGGTGATACCATCCGTGTTTCGGATTTGGGAGTGTTTGACAGTCCGCGGGTGGAGGTATGATTGTTAAAAAATATGGAAAAGCCACGTTCCTGATGACAGACCTTTTTTTATTGGGTTGTCTGTCAACGGCGTCAACATACAGGTCTATCTTGTGGGTTTCTCCAAATCGGTCGTCTTGCAAGTCGTGTTTTGAATAAAGAGGCGTTGACAATGCTTTCGTTGAGCCACGTGTCTCCGCAGATGGCCTGCAAGTTGATTGATTTTGCCGAAGATTTCCTGACACCTACCTATATAAAATACACGATTATTTCCATGTTTTCCACGCTGAAGTTCTCCATCTTCATGAACATTTCCTGTTTTATGTAACTGTTTGGGAACTGTTATTTTTCCCTAAGGAAACGGTTATAGAGTTATTTCCTGTAATGTACAGACAACCACGCAGCGTTTAAAAGTCACCATGTCGCTTGTCCCACCCCTTCTGTCGTGTCACAATCTAATCGATTGGGTAACTTATTCCTCACACTCCGCAATTGGCCAACCGGCCTTACTGCTCCCAACCCATTTATAAATACCACATCGCACCTGTTAATAAATGAGGCTGTTCAAGCCAACTCTCTAGAAATCTTCAGGTATTTCTTATAAACTTCTATGTCTTCCGGTTGGTGGGGCTACTGCAATACGGGATTAAACAGTAATATACGCTGTTTCGCCAATCGTAATAGTAACACGATAATGTTTGCTTGCAAAGTCTGGCGTGTGCGCGACAAAGACTGCGGTTCCACTGCAATTTAACAAAAACAATATTTCTTTATTTACATATCAGCTACAAATTCAACGATTTGACGCCCACAAAAAAATAGTTGACTTTCTACCTTCCGATTATTAAACATACGCCAATAGAAATCCCTTGTCTGGCGGGCCGTCCCCGAAATTAAACGTTCATTTGCAGTAATTCAGCGCTTAAATTTAGAAAACATGACAAACTAAAACAATTATTAACCATTGCCGTTTTTTTCGAAACTGTAAATATGGAGTATCTTATGTACGTGCAAACTCGTAGCGGTGTTGTTGATTCGGGGCTCAGACACCCTAACTTGAGTCAATTCAAGGGTAACACCAAAACACGACTCCAACAACGAAATGTACTTGCTAGATCACGGCGGAGATGAGTTATTATCCATCCACGAAACGCGGGGACCTGTGAAAAAATATCATCGTTTGGGATGAACCAAACGCACATGTCTAATAGGTGGCCCCCTTGATCTTTGAGTTCGAAATGATGGGGCCTCTTTTTTTTTTTTTGATCTTTGAGTTCGAAATGATGGGGCCTCTAAGGGGGCTGGCTCTTACCCACGGTTCTGAACATTTGTCAGCGAGAGATTTCTCTGTGGTTGTATTATTTTCCTATCGCAGAGGAGGTTTTGACAATTCAAGTAGATTATCTATTTCCTTTATCCAAGATGGCATCGCAATTTCAGTAGTTGGTCGCGACTTGCGAAGGCAATACTTTTAAATTTATGCATGATCTCCAACATGTATCGCAATTCGACCATTCCTTGATCGTCCCGATTTTTAGTTTTATCAGAAAAGGTCAACTAGGACCTGAGATACGGTTTTCATAAGTGGTATTTGTCGTGACCTTAAATGATGTGTGTATTTATTTCAGACGCCTGCTGTGACCTTAACGTGAATAAATTACGACAATATCGACGACACCTGGCCGACCCCAATTTTTTACCATGACACGCCCCACGTGTGTCCGACAGGACTCGCCTGCAGCGGGCGCTAAGCATCGCACCTTGTCGGCGTTTTCGGCCCAGGTCGGGCCCTAACTATGGTTTGAATAAGTAACAATATTATTCATTCCCGACCTTCATCTTTGGACATCGTGCCATTCTGATTTTGGGGTCACGAAGTCTTCTTATTACAATATTGGCGAGCATGCCATGATAATGGATGGCATGCGTTTGGAATAAATAAACACACAAATTAAGGTCACTTCATATTTTTTCTTTTTAAAGCGGACATCGGTGTTCCTCGTTGCTGGAATAAGATGATTGCAATCACTACGATTCTTGGTGGACATTTTTCCTGATTTAAATGAGTATGATCAATTGCGATAAAGCGAATACGAATGTTATCATTGTGCTGAGGTGGGATTAAAGTTCAACGAAAATGCATGCCATCGGCTTCAAGGCGTTTCGTTTCTTCAATTATTGCAATGACTAAACAAACTTTCGATTTAGAGGTGCGCTTTAAATAAATACATAAGAGTAAGATAGTTCGTCATTATGAAAACTGGTGTGTGGTTGTGCTCGTGGGGAGCAAAGTTCACATCATAGCTATCAACATAGCGGTTGTGCCCTTAAATGCTTCGGCAGGCTCGAATTCGACCCCACACTGTTTGAAGGCTTTGGACTTGGCGCTTTTTCAATTTCCTTCACTCTACTAAAATAAAAACAAAAATCGGTGTTACTGATATTTTAGCTGGGAGTTGCGTTGTTATGCCTTTATTTACCTACTTGCTCGTGTGCTGGTCATTCGGTGTGCATTCGTGAAGGCGATTATGCATTTTCATACCTCGTGGCGTCTGGCCGACATAGCCGCACATGCGACACCGCAACTCGGTGCTCCCCCCTCCCAAACCCTCCCAGTCTCCCTTAATCGACCTGTTAGTCGAAGGTGGTGACGACTCGCTGTCGCATTGGGACATCGGCGATGCCGGCTTCTTACTCAGCGTCCCTGGAGTCGCGCCATTTTCTACGATGCGCCGTCGCTTCGGTGAATGCGAGTGGTCGGAGCTGTTTGATGAGGATCTGTTGCTTTGCGGCGGCGGTGGCGATGTGCCCGAATTGCCGGGGACTCCAGCCACCTGACCATCTACAGGCATCTTAGAATTGCGGCAACCCTGGCAGTAATATTGCTGGTGGGCCTAGACCAAAAAATGAGACAATGAATTAAGCCACCATCCCGAGGCTACGACATCAGATAAGAATTAGCGCTTGTCGCCACTTCTATGGCATCTCGATTACCAGCGCCACCTTCTTAGGGCTGGCGCCACCTGATGGCGTTATCGATCGATCAATCGACCGAGGAGGCTGGCGGTGTGAGTGGTTGAACGATGGCGAGTGGGTTACCTACCGCGATAGCAAATCCACACTCACCACCACCAACACCGTCGCTGCCGCCACCGCCACACCCGCCGGCCCATTCCGTCTACATCCAATGTTCACAACGGCGCCAGCATCCCCGCTAATCGGAGACATCTCTCGCCTCAGGGATGGCGCCACAGCGACGGGCCACCACACGTTGCCTATCTGCCCACAGAATCAAAAAACAGAGAGAGGGGCGGTGGAGTTTGGGAAGCCATCTGCTCTAGCCCTTGCCCGCCCCATCTTCGCCTTCTTCTCGTCATCTCGTCTTTTTGATTACATTCTTTCGAGATCGCTTGTCCTGGCTGAATGTTCGTTTCACACACACCAAAAAACATTAAAAACTGTGAATGCGGCAATAACCGCTTAAATGGTCTAGATGTGATACAACTGTACGGTCCTTACTAGGATATTCCTTGTTAATTAAGTCGGTAATTAACTAATTGATTTGACGGTCTCTCATCCATTATTTACAACTCTGCAAAAACACGACCGTTACATATTCATAATGACGGGCCGGTGAAGATGATAATTGTTAATTCGTCAATTCCTTACCTTGAAAGTGCTATAGGCCTGAAAGCGGGTTTGGCAGTTAGTGCACAGATAAGGCCGCTGTATCTCCACACAGCCGCTTATGTCAGATCCTTCCGCGGGGCTCCCTGCAGCCTCCACAGTTGCATGGGGATGATGTGCTGTTCTCTGTGGCCCTGGCCTACTTCCGACTCCTCCGGCACTCAGGGTCACCGCTCGAAGAAAGGCCTCTAAAACGGCGGCATCCGGCAGTTTTCCGCCCAACCACGGCACCTGTATTGGCGCAGGTGGCGGAGCTAGTAGGGAACCATGGCTGCCAGCCGCCCCACCACTGACCATTCCCGTCAAAATCGTCGCCAGGAGGTTATTCACGCCCAGCGCGCTGTTTGTGTGTGCTGGGGTGTTCTGGAGGTCCTTTTCATTGGTCCCGTTGTCCTTGACCGTCCGTAGATCCAAAGGAGCTCTCGGCGAGACGTTGTTTGGACTCTCAGCCCCACAGGCGGGATGAACTGGGACATAAATGAATCCGGAATCAGTAATGAGGGGCGCCGTGATGACGAGCCCCAGGCGTTTTGCGGCCTCGACCAACTGAGCTACATCGGTTTGCGGATCGGCCGTCGAGGAAATTTTGCTCAAATGTCGACTGATGCCGACGTGAGAGGAGTACACCGAACTGGAGTAGAAACGCTGACACCCCCGGCAGTACATCGCTTGGGATGTATCCCCTGCAGCACCAGCAGCCGCCGCCGACGACGATGACGTCGACGACAACGAACCCGAGAGCTGCTGACTTTGAAGCTGTGCGGCGGACGGATGCTGATCACTCGGCAGGGGCGTCGTAGCTCGGTAGCGACTGAGGGAGGAGAGGGTGGCGGCAAAGGTTGCGAGAGGATCGGCTGCAAGGTTGGGGTGTTCAACAACCGCGGCGGCTGCGAGAACACTATTCAGGTCGACGAGGGGGCGTGGAAGGGGACAGGGTGAGTGGCTGGAGGATGCGGCGCGGTTGCTGCTGTGGGGAGAATTCGTCGGTGGGATGGCGCCGTTGAAACGCTTGCCCGGGGTTGTTCGGGTTGGCCACGAAAAAACTACAAGGAATTCGCCGATGAAGTAATCCAAGTTAACTGCTCTAGATTCCAACCATAGCGTGAGAGTGCAAAAAACGCCACCAGATAGGCGGCTACACTGGACAGGTGCGCGTACGTGATTTTGACTTTCAGTGAGAACAGCGGCTTCTGGTGATGCTTCCGCCTGCTTCGACAGTTAGTCGGCCTTATCTCGTCCTGCTAGTCAACCAGTAAAATTAAGGCGCAATACCCCACCCCAAATCCTCTTGGCAGTGTGACACTTCCTGTTGCCTACATGTATCTATGCTGGCCTAGGTAACACGATGGCTGGGTCGTCACTGATTCAAGGTGTGTTCCTGTAATTATCCAAAGACCACTGGTTATTTACCAGGCGCCTGTGACGACTGTTCTCCAGCCATCGGTTCAGTCACACCCTCGATGGCCTTTTCCCCGTGGGACGTGAACATCGAAGCGGCGGGGGTTCCCGATGCCGCATTCGTGCGGCCTGGGGTGTTTCCCGGGGACATTTGGGGTCGACGCGAGCAGTAGTTGGTCATGTGGGCCGTCAGGGTGTCGAGGCTGGAGAAGAAGATGCCGCAGTAGAGGCACTTTTTGTCGCGCTTCGGGCCTCCAGCCACGCCACTGATTCCGGCGCTCGGGGTAAGTAGGATGGGGGGTGGGGTACTCTTGGAGGTGGCCGATGAGGAATCTGAAGAAAGAAAGGCGGCTTACTGAATGTGTCAATCATGAGTAATCTGTTTGAATGTGTCATGTCTACTTCCTTCAACCACATGGCGTGAAACACGAGTGTCTCAGTTGACATTCGGCTTGAGGATGAGCCGACTTCATGGATGTCCTTTCCGTGAAGATTCTGGGAAATATTTTACAGTTAGCGACGTCCCCGGTGCACCCGTAGAGGTGGCGGCATTGACTACATCGCCCAAATGCCTAAGTGTCGCCGCATTCCAGGCACTAATCGCTACGCCCGGGATTCGAACCCAGTGTCTCTCGCAAACCGAGCGAAGATGCTAAACGCCACTTCGTGTGGGGAATATGGGGTTTTCAGCGTTTAAGCATTCGTGAATATCTCTACAACATTCCAAACAAGCACACCCCTCTTCTGAAGGGGTCACCATCCGTTCCCCGGCGATGTGATTTGGCTTAAATGATTATTATTATTATTATTATCGTGACACAGATCTTGATAAATCGGCTACGATTCCAGCAACAACCCAAAATGGTGGACGGTCGCGATTATCAGATTTTACAATGAGAATAAAATATATAGCAAATTTAGAAAATCCCGTGTGATTAGAGTGAATAAGCCAGATTCTATCTCTGTTGAAAGTGGTCCAGTTTTAGGCCACGGGCATTAAGAAGATCCGCGTGCCCAAATCGCTAAATTGGAGATGGACATTTTGCAAAATGGAACGCCTATCATTAGAATGATGTTACGCGCAAGGCATTCAGATATCTTGATGAGCCTATTTAGTTTGAAAGTACAGATAAACTCACTGGGAGGAACAATTTTAACGCTGCCGTGAAACTGGCCGCCTGTTGGTATGGTGGCAAGTGTTACAACCGTAATCGTCTCCACGTTGACTAAAAGGTGAAACCCGTTCGATTAACACCACTCTTCCCGCGAAGATTCAATTGCAGAGATGGGCTACTTACTGTCAATAATGGTTTCTACATTGTGTTCCGAAGAAGAGGTGCCTTCTTGAAGCAACTTGATCCAGACATTTTCCTCGTTTACACGAACATCCAGCTCACACGAATCACCGCACTAAGGAATTAAAGTTATGTTTGGTATCAATTTCATCTTACATCAACTCTAATTTGGGCGTGCGAAGGCGGACTGCGTTCTTCGCCGAATGGACTTGTACACCTTCGCAAAGCTGCCAGCCGATAGGGCCCCCAAATGTGACCCGCCATTATATCACAGGTTGCTCGAAGCATGGGCCGCCCATTTAGCAGGGCAGCTTTCATTTCCAGGGGCAAGCGAAGATCCAACGATTTCGTTTTCTTGGGACTCTCCGCGATGCCATCTTCATTCTCCGGTGGCGATGAACACCGATTTCCGTGGGTTATCAAACTTGGTGATTGGTTTGCAGAGCCTGTCGAAGAATGCAAAGGAGAAGAGGTGATTTGGTGTCTTTTTCATAAGCAATACGCCATTATAAGATAGCCATAGCGGTGATCAGCACCTCTTATTATGCCCGCTATTCTAATCGCCTTTTCCCGGGAAGTAAATGACACAAGACCCGATAAACTATTTCGAACGCACAAAGTCAAAATGGCTCTGAGGAGGAAAGCGTTTGATTTCCCGTCTAATACTCCTTGGAAAGATGCCATTCCGGGTCAAATTCGGTCAATAAATAGTTTTGTTTTATCCCATTAGACAGGCACCCGGCATTTAAAACAGATTCCTCGACTCGTCTAGTCTATCCAGCATCCAGGGGGTTATCGGAATCCAGTTCCTCGCTTCTAGGACAATCCGATCTGGCTGTAGACGACGGACGATGGGGTAACGGCTTCATGCTTCAGATGCGTCTTTCCACGACGCCGTATTGCCAAGTTTCCAAGTCTGGCTTCACGCGACGTCTGAAATGGAACCTCGCGGCCCCTAGGGGCTAACTTCATTTAAAAAATTCCCAAGGACGCTAGTCTAGGAAAACAGAAACAGTTGGATTTAGCACCCCGAGAACGAGACAACCTGGGGATGCACAAACAACGCTTACAGACCCCCTCCTTTGAATTGCCTTTTAACAGGCACTCAGGCTAATTTTGGCAACATTAACATAATAATTATTACAATTATCTTCTCTCGTTTCGTATCCGCGCATAGGCTGATGAATGTTAGCTGATATAGCGAGTGCGCTTAAAGATAGGAGCGACATGATAAGGACTTATCAGATGCAGCTGGTTTGGGGTTGTGGTGGGGGTGCGCGCTGGGGACGTGGCACAAATCAGGGAGGAGGCTGGGGGGGGGATGGCAACGGACAGGCTGGTAGGGAGACGCTGGGGGTTCGTACACACACACACACACTTCGTGTACAAACGCGCAGCCAACAACCTACACAGCAACTATTGCTGCTGTTGTGTGCGACTCGATTGTATCAAAAAGGATTCAGCCATTTATATTGTTGTCTGTCTCTTGGTGGGTCTGTCACAGCACCAATTCATTTCGGCCTGCCCCTCGTTGATGAATTGTACAAAGAAGAACGTGTAGATCTTTATAAGTTGCGTATCCTTCAACACGTAGTGCTGTTAAAATTACAGAGCCATTTGATGCTGTGTTTTACTGGAAACTATAGAATACACTAGCAAGCATGCAAGCCAGTCGGGTAGCACATATATTACGGATAACTAAGAGTGTCTCTACTACTCCCCCGTTTGTAAGTAGGTCGTTGCTGTTTCCACAAAGGTTCACGACTACTGCAACGAACTATTCACATGGTCATGTGGCCACTGAGGTAAGCTGTCAAAATAAAGTATGATTGTGATGGGGGTTAAGGCAGTGAAGGTGTACACCGCCTCCCTATTCTCGCAAGTGCCTCTGGCTCGAACAACAAAAGACCACGATTAGATCACACGCTTGACAAGGCCTTCCGGCCTCAGCGTCCCGTAAGCACGGGACTGTAACTGCTACTGTACACTTGACATGAACTCACACTAGGCTAGGCCTGTTTACCAGATCAAAGAGCGTATGTTTGCGCGGATTTTTCAGATGATCCCTGCAAAGATCGCCACGCAGCGATACGCCCTGCTCTGAACACAGTGAATCAACCGAGATGGAGGGGAGATGGGGGAAAAGAGACTTTTAAGAATCAGATAGGCGGAACATGGTTCACAAACCACAAGACGTCGTCCGGCCCAACACAACAGCGCATACACCAGCTTTTGCTATCGCCAAAATCAAGCCACTGCACGCCAAAAACTGTTTCCGGGAGACACTTGCTTATCTGGCGAGAGACATCTCGGGGTCTCATCGGATCATTGTGTTCACACCCCACCCCCTTCTCCCGTGTGTGTGACCCCAAATGAATAAAAATGCTGGTTCTATGGGTGAAATGTTTTTTTCTAGAGGCCTATTGAACTTGGCCCGCATAAAATCAATGGACTAGGAGATGGCGGATGATAAGGCGTGTTAGCAGAGATAACGCTGGCGCGATAACGGCTTAACAGATTTTCGAGAGAACACGTAAATGGCTGCCGTGTTGGGGGCGGTGGTTATCGGGGGTAGGAATCGTGGGGGGTGGTTGGGTAAAAGGAACCCAGGAGCCTGTCTTATCTAGTCCCGATGTCGTTAGAAGGGGGAGCGGTGGGGGGTGCTGGTGGAACCAAAAGTAGTGTTTTTCTCTTATTGGTTAAAAATAAGCGTCGAACAGACATTTGTCTGTAAAAAGGTGATGCATAGGATGGAGTTGAAGGGGTGTGGGTTTGTTAGACATTATACAAACTGGGAAAATTTATAATTGGATAGAACAGGAATCTGGGAGTTACTGACTCGGTTTTTTTATGAACGGTTTTTAATTATTATTGAATAAGTCGGAATTGTTTTCAACATCCCGCAATTTAGTTCATTTCCCGACACTAATCGCATAAGAGCCCCGCGTCTGCGCCTGTAAACTCTTCAATTCAAAACCGGATTTCGTGCCAATGATCCACCGTTTCCCCCGTCCAAACATTTTTCCAGCGTATTTGTTATCCATCGTTCATATTGATACATTTAAACCAGTTTCCGGAAAGATTTATCCCGCACCATATCCCCTCGTCCATTTGAGTTCTGAATAACTGCATGTGACGTCAAACAATATGTGGCCAGTCTCCGAAGAACTCAATCAGCGTGGTAAATACTTGTGAGGGCGTGTTCTCAAATATGTAGCGACGTCAATGGTGAAATTAAGCTTTAACTGTATGTCCTCTCAAAAACAATTTTGTCGGACGGAAATTCCAATGCACGTGTCTACCAAAGGCCAACTGGAAGGTGAAATTGGAATGTTATATCGATTTTTCATAGCCGACCGCCTGGTAACAACCTGTATCGGCTTTATGGTGCGTAGTCGATGGTTTCGAAAAGCTCCATGTGTGACATCATTAATATCGGAGATTCGTTATAACCGTGTAGTTATTTGCAAAGCCCGTTTAATGCGCAGCGATAAATACGGATAAACTGCAAAAAATCAATTATGGCAATGAACATAATCTAATATAAATATAAATAAAAGCATCTACTTACATCGGGGGGTGGTCGATGTCTCTGGCGATTTCTTGGAATTCTCGAACGGCTCAACTTTCAATGCACTAGACACGTCCGCCATTATGTATAATAAATGTATTTTTTTTAATTCCGCAGCCCAGTGCAACCGCCACGTGGGAACATCTCTTTGAGTTATCGTAAAGATGCTGGTTTCACAGAATTATAATCTACCATCGACTGTCCAATCACAATCGAAAGGAACCGGCCAATGGCTAGCCTCATTGAGTCAGTCGGCAGACCAATCCCGTTTCAGCAAACGCGTGATTGACGCATGCTTTATCTGCCTTCGCTCTTAAAAAGGAGTATTTATCGTCAAAAATAGTTAATTTAAACGAAAATTTTAAATTTGTCTCAGAAATAAAAGAGCTCTGGTATATGAATCTGTAAGATAACTAGACTGACTTATATGAAAAACCATTTTGTCAGCCACGGGTTTCAGAATCGGTCTTTTAAAACGAAATCAAAATCAAATATTTTGATCACGTAGCAAACAGAATCTGCTGGAACATTCGTGTTTGTTTGAATTTGGTATATTGAAGACGATTAAGCTTAGGGCAGGATATATGACGACTTACAGATGGCATTAATTATTTCCTAATCCAATGCTTTTTCTAAGGTTGCTACGATTCTTTCAAGCTCCAGAAAAGGCGTTGGCAGGATTGATCTTGTCGAAGTATATTTGTTTTATGCTGAATCGTCCAATTTTCCCTCTCGCGTTATCTTATCATCCATCCCATCTGCGAATCACCCAGGTTCAGGTCGCAACATTTGCAAAGCAATCATTCCTCCCACTCTTGGAATAGTGAAAATAAATAAATAAAATGTAAGGAAAACAGAAACTTGACACTTTACGTGCAGAAACAATACGAATCGGGGCTTCGGTGAACGTATCAGCTGATTAAACGGTTTGGAGGAGGAGGAGGAGGAGGAGGAGGAGGAGGAGGAGGAGGAGGAGGAGGAGGAGGAGGAGGAGGAGGAGGAGGAGGAGGAGGAGGAGGAGGAGGAGGAGGAGGAGGAGGGAGGAGGAGGAGGAGGAGGAGGAGGAGGAGGAGGAGGAGGAGGAGGAGGGAGGAGGAGGAGGAGGGGAGGAGGAGGGAGGAGGAGGAGGAGGAGGAGGAGGAGGAGGAGGAGGAGGAGGAGGAGGAGGAGGAGGAGGAGGAGGAGGAGAGCCAATGTCCATTGAAATATGTTCACGTGTTTAGGGATGGAGAGCCATAGAACAGTTATGACATTAATGTATTCTTCTTTTTGTTTTAGTATTCGCAATATTAAACAGACTATTTTACTGGTCATCGTGACAATCATGGTGTAGCAGTGAGATTTTTAAAATAGTCTCGATGGCGTTTCGAACCCGTTTCCCCTTGTCATTAGTCATCAGTCAGGCCGCTGTGGACATCTGCCACACACCTGGCAACCAAATAGTTCACGTGAATTTTGTGGGAGGACGCACTTCAAGCCCTAGGAAAGCCTACTCCGAAGAGCAAAACAGTTGAGATCATACGAAGTTCATCGCGTATTCAGCCTGAATAAAGTGCTCAACGTGGCTTATTAATGGCCTCATCTGTCCTCTCGAGATATCGCAGTTAGATGGGGTGGGGGTGGACTACGAAGCCCCCTAAGTACGCAAAACCTGTTCACTCCCTTCATATAATAGCAACCCACTCTACTGTCATTTAAGGGTTGGTGGGGTGAGGAGGACTGGTCACCGGGATAAGATCTCCGAATTTCGGTAACCGAGAGCCAGAGACAGATGTGCGCAATCCTATCTGAAGTGGGGCGACCATATCTTTGGTGTTAATCTCTGTGGGCGGATATCGCATCAGGTTTGTCTGTGATGATACTGATTATGATGATGATGGAAGCGATGATGAGGATGATGACTTCAAGATAGTAACCAGAGGGCGCGGCCGGATATAAGTGAAAGGACGATGCGTGTTTTGTGCGTGGACTGATGTCGTGGGTCATGGCATCCCATCATTTTGCAGCGTAAAACTATCGAACAGGCCATGATATTATTCCACATCGTTACGCTTCGAAATGTCGTAATTAAAAATAATAATCCGATTTACTGAATCGACCAAAAATATTGAGATAGGGCCTAACGTGAACCGCCAAATAGCTGGGGAAACAGCCCAGAAGTTAACATTTTGTCAATTAAATATTTTAATACATTGATATGTTCAAATTCAGGACAACGAGACAGTTCTCTCTCTCAGGGGCTGTTTATGAGATTACGAGCATCATTGATTTATGGGGCACCAGGGATGAGTAGTATGTGTGGTCTTGGTTCTGTCGTGCCACCCACCCCCACTCGAGATAATACCCTTTGTCTTTGGTCTAAGCGTTTCACTCTCGACTCACACCTCTGAGTAGAGGTCACACCCACACAAACTGAACTCACCTTACCACTGAGTCTCTTTTAGGTGGCTCAGTTATGTAGCGTTCAGCATCATGGCTATTTTTGCGAGAGACCTGGGTTCGACTTCCTAACATATTCCCCAGACTCTTCATGGAAATATCATCCGTTAAGCTTGGTTAGCCTCTAGTAGGAGGAGGAGGAGGAGGTAGCCGGACGAATATTATCAGATTCGCTTCCCCGTTCCCTCACTATTAGGCGGTTGTGTTCAGCAGCCACCCTGAACCCAGATATCGTCTTGAGAGTGCATTTGATTATGAAAACGGTAGAGGTGTCCCCTCCACCAAAAGTCATCCATCCCGCAAATTCCAGACTTGTTAAACTTCAAACAACCGTCAAAAGTCTCCTCACACTCTCCTTTACTACTACTTCTTCTTCTTATTATTATTATTCTCCTTCTTCCAGTGAAGCAGAGGCTGACGCTATCGCGGAATCTGTGTCGATTCCAGAACAAAAGGCCCACTGTTGGGTCGCGCCCCACTTGCCATGGAAACGCAACAAAGGCAGCTGTGGACGGCTGCCTTTGAGATGATGATGATGACGCGATAAGACCACGAAGAATACGGTGTTCAGGAAGTTGGAATGAATAGGTGTGTGTGTGTGTGTAGAAACCAGCCCCACCCCCATTGTAAGCCCAAGTACAATAGATTCGTAGGTCCATTTGAATAAACCTCCATTCTTAGGCATCTGCGGGTAGCCGATGCAACATGTTATTTACAGCAAGCAAATGGCGCGTGGGTGCTCTGACCAATTAGCATCGCGACTTTTTTAATATTCGTTTGCGTCTTAAATATGCAAAGGGGCAAAAGGCGGGCCTCTAAGTGAAGTTCTCGAGGTACTTGGTCTGAACCCAACGGTAGAAGGATGCATAATCATTTTTGGCTTTCTCTGTAACCAATTTTTAACTGGAAATGAAAACAGCAGAAACAATCACGCCTCCTATAACTTCCTATAAAATGGTGACCGTTTTCGATTTTTATGCTGACATTTTGGTCCTCGCGACCTTAATAGAGCGAACAAGATCATTTAACAAATGCTGCTACCAGTCCTTTCCCTACGCATACCACTCCCTTTGTCCGTTTTGTTTGCTGTTGACATTAAAATACCATCTCCTTAAAAACGAGTAGTCTTAATAAAGCAATTAAATCACATTCAAGGATAGGAGATGCCATTTCCGTAGGTATCCAAATTTAGTCTATGTCCAGTTCCATAAATCTAATCCGAGCTGTATTATTTCGTGGAATGCGTTTTCGGCGAAATTTCAACGGCCTTAGGGGGTGTTCTTACAAAAATGAATTTTCTAAGCGAGTGTTTCTACAGCTGCTGCACCTACTAATCAAGACGAGGATCAGATAGCAAATACATAGCATATGCAGTTGTCATTTAATGTGTAAACCTGGGCGGGTACATTAGTAGACTCCGTCCTTTCACCAAAGCAGATGGTGTAAATTTCGACATTGGCAGATACCATCTCCAAGTGAGTTTTTGTGCCACCATACGCAGGTTGTTCGAACGTACAACGGTCTCGAGGACTGACAGTTTCTGGGCCAAACCTTTTTAAGATCTGCAATGCCGAACTTGAGATGGCCACTACACCTTCATTGATCCGAGATATTAATATATATATATATTAATTCCATAAAACATGTATTTTACAAAACGAATATAAGTGATGGAACAGCTGGGGAAATTGCGACGAATGATTGTCTTAGATTGAAAAAATGTAAATAAAATTATTTTAAAAATCCTTCGGATGATTGAAAATCAAATCATCGGAGTCCAGTGAAACCAAAGAGGGGCGGTATTCTATATTGGGGGAAATCAGGGCATTAACGAAGGCCTTGATTCGGTTTGAGTTCACGCCAAGACGCCGGAAACGATGATCTAGAAATCAGAAACGACGTAAATTAACGAAGACGACATTCCCATTGTCACTTCGGGTCAAGCAACTGTTGAGTGTAACGACGAGGACTGCGGCTGTCTACTTGCGGCCTAAACTGTCTGGCGAAGCAATGGTCGGTGTGTCGACATCTGCTGTCATGCAAAACGAGGCATTTTCAGGCGTTCAGTAGGTGACCTTCCTCCCTAGACTACTCGTCAGTCTCATTGGTGGTCTTTTGATAACATCCTAATGACCGAGGCGAGAATAGGACGGGTTGCTGACGGTGCAAGTAGGAGATGCAGTCTGTACCGCTTGACTTCTAGGCCTGTGCCAGAGGACAGTGGAGACTGAATGGACAAAGGCGGTGGAGCATTGAGGTCGGAAGAAGGACTCGTCGACCGTGGAGATCGTCCACAAAGGACCGTCAAAAAACCATGTGAGTCTCTTTGTTTGTACCGGCGCAACAGTGCCCTTCGTGCAACGCAAAATTCGTCCGGGTTTTCTCGAATTTCCTGAAATTATTGAAAACGCATAAAATCAAAAAAAAACGAAAACAGCATCGGATACACAACCCTGAAGTATGTATTTTGATGCACATTTTGATTTCATTGGCGCAATTAAAACAATTAATCCGCATCGAACATGGTCACTCAGGCATAAGCTACTATTGCATGCTTAGATGTGGACGAAATGGTTGGGTGAGGCAATTGGCGGAATCGAATTTAACAAGTTTGGAAACATTTATATAATTGGGAGGTTTAATTTACCTTTCTTGCAATTATACCTCGCTGTTATTTCGATTTGTTCTACTTACTAATTCTGAATCTTCTATGTGCAATCGCCACTTCTTGTATCAGTTTTGTTTGTTGTAAATTTTAACGCTGAAAGTTATGGTCCTCGTGATATTAACAAAGCGAATACGAGTATTATTATTATTATTATCTTGGATACTCCCACCCGATTTTGGTTTTGATAACATGTGAATTCTGCACACTTTTCAAACGCCAGACTAAATCCTGCTATCGAGCAGTTAGTGGGAAAAGCACTAAGCTAAACTGTATATTTGGTCGCTACAAATTAATCAAAATAGCTTAAAAAAGGCCACATGGGCTAGAAATGTACTACTACCAGGAATTCCAATACTATGACCACCACTACAAGTAATGCTACTGATACAACTACCACCACTCCTACTAATACTACCACGACAATTACTTCTACGACTTCTGCGATTACTACAACTACTACCAATAATACTACGAACAATACACTAATGTTTTGGATAGGGCCTTTCAATGGCCGCCATTTCCCGTTTGCCAAACTTTATATACTTCGTGTGTTAAATTGGCCTTTCTTGCTAATTAAGCTTGATGTTACTTCTTTTATTTGTCTTAACTTATTATGCATTTTCTACGTATAATCGTCGCGTCCTGTAACATTTTTGTTTATTGTAAATTTTAATGCTGAAAGTTTTGGTCCTCGTGAGCTTAATAAAGCGAATATTATTATTATTATCATTATTAAACTACTAGCACTGGAACATACACATTTACTCCAGGTCAGACTGAGAAACAGACTCGCTTATATGACACGAAAATTCCTTCCAAATGGTTGAACCTCGTGGATAGAGTCTTATGAATACTGCTTCAAGGTGGCTGTGGATTGAAGATGCATTTTTGAGGAGATCGTTTGCAGAATTGCCAGTTTAATTGCCGCGGTTTAATCCGTGTAACACGTAACAGCGGACATATCATTTGCAAGGTCAGATGAAAAAAGAGCGATTTCCTCGATAAACCTGACATGTCTGGACGTACCTGGACCCGCAGCTAATCTGATTTCCTGGCCAGACGTCACAGAAGTAGCCCCCACCCCGTGGAACCTGATTGACAGGCATCAATCGTGTGTTGTTTTTCGGTTGTTTTTTTAATCTTCACGCTAGAGCGTGCACCCGCGCACTAACTGATTGCGCACATGCGTGCTCGAACGGCTCTAATGGGGACGCCCTGGGGAAACGAGATGAGGAACGCTGATAGGCGCCCTGGGGTCCGTCGCCGCTGATGACGACATCTTAAACGAGCCCCCAGCAGCTCTGTTCAGGCTATGTGATGTGCAGGCCTCAGCGGGATGCATTAGAGGCGCTAGATGGCGCAGGCGAGATAACGCCGCGAAATGAGCTCAACAGTATATTGCTCTCACCGGTACTCCTTGCTCTTTGAAGCGTTTACAGGGGGTCAATTTTAGCAACAGAGAAGCAATCCCAGGCCGGAAGGGGAAACTCGGTCGTAAATGGCGGGCTTGCTTTTTGTCGAATGAAACACGCGATGGTCAGGTGGATGAAAATGGGTCGCCTGCGCTGGTGCAACTGGATGAGCTGTTTTTCAGCTGCCTTTTGGGGTTAAGGCATATGGGTCGGCTTTTCTGAAGTTGCGCCCATGGGAAATTGGATGCTGTTACCGCTGATTGCGACGACTTATTCTAGTGGAAAAAATTTACCTCTAACGTGCTTTCCGTCAAGTTAGTCCCCAATCTGAAAGACGGAATAAGTGATCTGTTAATGATTCATAAAGTTTTCAAAAATACATTAAATAAAATTTCTCCGAAATGTATCTTTGAGATACCCCTATTTCGTTTGGTAAACAAACTGGAACGGGTCCACGGCAGTTTGTAGCTTGATCCTCATATTCAGAGTCGAGATGTTTCTCGATCTGTTTCAAGCAAACCGACTAGTTTGCGATAGCGTCTAAACTTAGCCGTTCCGCAAAATCATTGACCGGTTCCGGAATTGGAGTCACTGCAAAATCTCCCAGTTACGAGGAAAAGACAAGTTGGGAAGCAGTAGTGGAAATCTCACTTCCAGATCGTGGTGAAACCTGTCCGGTCCATGCGTAGTGGAACTCTTGAGGCCAACTGGAAATTATACCGGTTCATAGAGAGATGAACCTTGATATATAAATGAATTAATTCGTTTTTGCTTTAATGTTAAATTTAATTTGAAAATAGGTCATCGTGAGTGTAAACATGTATCGCGTGGCACAAAAGCATATTTAATATAAAACACTGTGGAATAATGACGCAGACTAGACTAACAAATAATTCTCCAGATTTTGGTTAGAGATGAAATTTAAGAAAACCATTTGATGTTTTGACCAAAAACCGCGAGAACTCCACTAAGATGGTCCGTCTTTTGTCCCTATGCATATTTAAGACGCACACGAATATTAAAGTTGACGAACGCCGCATTTCTACAACATTGAGCTCGTATAAATGATTAAGTAAATTTCCCGTGCCATTTGATAAGAAATTGCGGCGTCTTTCCTCACGAATTGTCCGTTTGTGTCTGTATGGCGTTGCTTCAAAAACAGCAACCGGCCAAGGTGATTAGAGGACGTAACAAGGGGTCAAGATTCGCGGATCTTCTACGACCATCCCCACTTTGCATGCGCGACTTAAATTTACGAGCCAAATTTCGTCAAAGGCGCCAGTCTGTCCAGAAAAATGTTTTCCTCGATATTATCGACAGCTGTGCGCCCGGAAAGGCCATATGGACGACGGCGGAGCTGTGATGATCACGATGATGACGAAACTCACGATACTAATTATACAGACTTAATATGCTCAAGCGCGCATCCTCCCTGCATTCGGCAATTTCGATGAGGGGTAGTGGGTGGGTGGGGGGGTGGGATGAGAGCTCGATGGACCCCGAATGCCGACGTGATCAGAATCCCGATAAGCAACGGTCTTTGGCGTCAGGCTGGTTCGACTCCTCCTTTTATGAATTTTGTAAAATCTCAGAAACTGGACGAACGTCCTACCAAATTGGCGGAGCTCGGCGAGTGTTGCTGTTGGTCGCATTTCAAAATGCCTGCGCATTCAATTATTAATCCTGATTGATTGGTTGCATTTTAAAATGCCTACGTATTTAATCGATAATCATGAATGATTGGAACTTGGGTGACCATGAGTGATTTGTTGGCGGGAATGCTTATTATCTTGACAGATAGTCTACAATATTGGTTAAATGCATGTATGCATCATGTTCAGCAACTGCGAATAGCTAAGTCGCGCAAAGTAATGGGAGTGTTCTATAATGGGTAACGACGAGGAAATAAACGTGAAATATTAAAATAAAATGAACTGGTGTTGCATGAAGTGAGGATTTTACATAGATACGGCCATTAAAGAGCGATAAAACGCGTCAACCCTTTCGGTTCAATGATTAAATGACTAAACTGCGGTTCCTATGCGACCAGATTTTTCGTTTCACCGGAATTGGTGAAGCATGAACAACGAGACACTTTTACTGTGCGGTATTGTTTCGTATTTTTTATATAATTCTGACGGTTTTGTTCCTCTTGGCCTGAATGATGCGATAATAATAATTATTATGATTATGTTACCATTTTTACTTATTTGGCACACTTTTAAATAATTAAAATATAATTCCAATCGTGTTTGTACTCTTATTTCACTGATCGTCTTTTACGGCGTCTGGGAATCCAATTTGAGCCTATTCAAATTGTATTGATTACAAAAACGTTCAGCTTAACATTTTGTTGCGATTATATATAGAAGATTCTGAAATAGCAACGAGTTCATTTGCGAGAAAGGCCAATTAAACCCTCGAAATATATAAAGTTGTTTGCCAGCGAATAATTTTGACTCAGCAGGACAACATTTTTCAGTAGTAATGGTAACTTCACGAGGCTTTCACACAATTATGATTATCGAATTCAGTAATTTATGTCATTTGTTTAAGCCATGTAATCACGCCGCACTTTTCATGCGCCATGTCCACGTATAACTTCAAACTGGCAATCACCTTTTCATAAATAAACCAACATCTTATGATTGCTTTTAACACATCTTCCCGAGACACAAATTTCTCAACAAAAGGCCCCCATTAATAAATAATTTCAATTTGTTAGTACAAATTAATTAAGGATTATTTTAAAAAAATTTAAGCACCTTGGGTTCTAATGGAGGTGTACTTTAGGAATAACCGTAGACCTTCAACAATATGTTGAAAAAATCGGAGGCGAAATCGACGTTTAAAGAAGCGTCGGCCTTTCGGTATTGAAATGGAAAGTTGGGATCGATGTCTTCGAAAATCCCAGAACAACTAGCGAATGTAATTGGCTGTTCTGTGAACATTTGAATATGACGGGCCATTAAGATACCTCAAGACCGATGATGCCTTTGACACATGAAAAAAATACCAATCGAATTAATTGTGGCGCAGCTGTTTGCAGCCTCACCAACTTCGACTCCCACCAAAAACCGGCTAAACCATCCAAAATCAAACCAGTGTTGGTTCTCTCTCTGAATCTTTATGCAATTTGCAATAATTTTAAATTTTCAATTACATTTTTCCACGTTAATCTTTTCCCCCTCTGTTACAATGGGACAAACTCGAATTTGCGTGGAAGTAACACGCCCGACTCACAATTTTTCTGAACTGACTTAATTCCGGAAGACTGTCGAATGTACAACCAGTCGCCCTAGCGTTAATTAATGATTTGGACAATACAGCGGCCACTACCATCTCATCTGTGGCCTGGGACGAAACCACCATCATGGAAACAACACCCATGAAGCTGGCTCATTTTTTAACCGGATAAGAATCACTGAGTGCTGTCAGTATCCAAGCTGCAAGCCCAATTGGATAGAGCCCCGTCTGTTCACGAGAAGCCGTTTAAATGCGATGGTGCCATCACGGTGGATGTTCATAATGCGCAAATATAACAGGTCTGCAAGTAAACGCCACCCCAATTCTCCTAAGTGTAGTTCCAAAGGATTGTAATTTGGCGTTGTATTTGCAAATATTTAAAACGGCAAACTCGTCCAACAAGTGTAAAGAACCCATTTGCTTTCTCGACAAAAAGCTCCCCAAGAATTTACAACAGTAATTCGTGCATTTAGCCGCCTCCCCCACCAAGTACTGCTTCCTTCCAATAAAACAAGGTTCTGCGCCGAAAAATCGCTCAGCATCATACAACATTGTACAGCCAGGCCAGAATTAGTTCTCTCGTAGATTAACAATATTAATAGCGCTAAATATTCGCAAATTCCTCTGCCCAATTGATAAGGGCCTGGCGGACAATTTCATTTCGAATGCCGCCACCTCGATCGGAAACGGGATAAGCAACGGTCACTGGCGCCGCGACGCTTTAACCCCCCTCCCCCACACACACTGTCCTCACTCACTCACTCACCCCCCCCACCCCCTACACGTCGCATTTAATCTTTCAATGCGACTGGTTAGTGCGCGCGTTCGCGCATGGTGCGCATGCAACCGCGAATCTCAACGACCAATCAGCGAGCGCCAACGTGCGCGCGTTTATGAGGGGCTCTGGCGCCACTCGAGTCGCCATGACCCGTCCAACTCCTCGAAAGGATTTTACGGGGTGGAAGGGGGAGGGGGTGGATCGGCCAGCTCATTTTATGGATGACATTGACCCTACCCCACACGCTTCATTTTTTTGTTATATTGATATTATCAGCCATCAGGCACGTTCCTAGGAAAGGGGAAATTGAATGCGAAGAAAGTATTTTTGACTTAATTCGGAATGGGAAATGGCGTTGTGGTCACCCGATGATATTCATAATTGCTCACGAGAATGGCCCGTAATGCTGGGTTATCTTTTTTTAAATCACGAGGACCCAACTTATCCTGTCGGTGTATCCAATAGAAAAATAGTTTAACCGAAAAAATGCTGACTCCGCGTAGTCCATCGGTTATATTGATTCCAGTTTCCACGAGTTCAGAAACAGGCGCATCCTTCTCCGACAACCTTCAAGTTATCCAAGATAATTTGCAACACATGCCAGATAACAAGGCCAAATGTCCGACTGTATGGGTGTCGTGTGGGAGAAGCCATTCTGGTTGCGGGGTCCTTCTTGTCTCCGAGTATCTCCCGGTCTTCAATCTCCTCTTGACACTCAACTCACACCTTTGGCTGCACATGGCAGCAAGCGGCAGCGGCCATAACCCGGTAAACCGCTTGACTGGCGGGCCGAAGCTGGTGCGAGTAGTAGCTGGAATGTCAATCTCCCAGTAAAATATCGAAGGAAAGCCCAGGCGGTTTGGGCGGAGGAGATGCGTATCGGGATTCAACGGCCAGGAAGGCGGTTTGGATTCTATTGCACAGATTCCTACTGCCTTATGGGACACACCCGACTTTTGAAGTCAACAGTCGCCCCTCAACCAAAGTCGGGTGGAGCTGGGGAAGCCACCTGTAGCAAATTCCCAAGAAAACTCATGAATTTGCTGGAAACAGCTCTCCAAAGACGAAATAAGACGCTGCTGTGCAAAAATACGAAACCGTCAACCCCTCTTCACCGTCTTCGCCGGCCGTGGTTCGGCCTCGTTCTACGCCTGTCAGACACGCAGACCTTTCAAACCGGTGCCTCTCGCGGTCACCTTGCCACGTTTGGCGCTGCCGGAGCGACGGACAACTAAAACGTGGACGGGTACGAGCAAAGCCTACATGGAACGCTTCGTCTTGCAGGCAACCTACGAGGTGGGTCGCTGGAAACAGAACTGGAAGACGGCTCATCTTCTGGCAGATCAAACTTTCTGGTATCTTCCATGCACAGTGGCCACGACTGGCAACTTTGGGTTCGTGTGGGAGGCATTGCAATGCGACGGACAACTAAAAACATGGACGGGTACGACCAAAGCCGACACGGAACGCCTCGTCTTGCAGTCCATCTACGGAGCGTGCAGCTGCAGTAAGAAATGGTCACCAATCTGCTTCGATCACCGGGCATGGACGGTCACGGTTCGTGACAGTCACGAAGCAGTCGGTTCATCCTCTCGTAGGAGACAGCCGCGGCAAATACGAAAAGCGGTCCCTGGATTTCACTGGCCTCCGATGCTCTTTCATAAAAATACATTATTTTTCAAATCGCTTATCGGTGTCTTCAATCAAAGACAACCATCCATCGCCAATCTGATTGTTGCTCCCTCCTCGCTCATGTACATTAGGCCACCCCCTACCCACCTCCCATAACCTCCAGTTTTGTGCGTCTCCCTGCCTATCTCATCGACCTAAGTGAGACTGCACCGTCAAATTCCCACGAGAAAGGCGGCAAGAATATTTCACTTCGAGCCTTCCTAATCTACAACAATGTTTAACTACACACAGGGCATGTTAGGAATAGGATTTGACAGATCAACTTCGGCATGCAACTCTGCTACGTTTAACTTCCAAGGTCACCTGAACAAAGAACGGGGAGACACCACGGTGACACATGCTTTCAATCAATAAAACACGCAGTTTCTGTTCCCCAAGAAAACTGCTCCTTGAATTAATTTCCATCTATTCATTCTTCGTGGGTTTACCCCCATTCTAGACATGACACCCCGATTCTGAACCAGACATTCACGCTCTGTCTATTAACCGTGCCTGGCGTTAATCTCTAGTCATAGTAACTCGGGATTTGGTCCAAGATTTGGTCCATTAAGGCCTCTATTTTTATTGGCTAATTAAGCCAAATTACCATGGATAGAACAACATGAGGTAAATTCTCGCGAACTCGCCCGGCGTCTTATCTTTCAGTGTTCCGGTTGGTGGAGATCAGGGTGGCGGGTGAAAGAGGTTTCTATGATGGACGATTTATGGTTTAAATTATTATGCGCGCCAATTCTGCATTTATTTCATGCGTAATTCTCCAGCTAGATTGATGGCGTTTCAATGCAGATTCTTGGGGCGGCCCCAGTTCCACTCCGAAGAGGCTGTGAAAGTAGCCTCTGCTGCATCATCCAACACTTCACCAACAACACACTGGTTCCACACGTGGCTATTAAATTCAGGATGATGATGATGCCCGTTTTCGCCAACACCAGGCAGTCTCCAAGTCGCCAGATTGCCAGGGAATGCCGAGAAGCATAGAAAGCCTAGAGGTTCGGCTGATGTTGTCGTTTTTAGGAAATAAATTGCGGTGGTGAAACCGAAGCATCCTCTGAACTCAATACAATGGGCGGACAACAAGCAGGGCGGGGGAGGCGTTGTTGAATTCTATCTTCTCTGTACAATCTCCACAGCTATTGTTCTAGGTGGTCAGTTTTCTGGTAGTGTATCTGCACTTCCGTCCGATAATTCTCAAAAGTCATCAAGAAACCGTCGATGTCTCGAGATCCCGAGACTAACTATCTGTCACATTTCCTTAGGAGAGAAGCACTTTTATAATTAAGAAAAGACGAGAATTTTATCGACCGCAAGATGGACGTTGTTTGATTGTTATAACGGTAATAGATAAGAACTATTTATTCTCAGTACCGATGAGCTATGTGGCCATTGTTACATCAGTTGAACGGATCGAGTTCTAAGGATGTCGTAGCGAAACACCAGGATGAAGAGAAGCAAAAATAATTGAATATAATTTTGGCTGTTCAATTTAAATAGGCCAATAGGCGGATAGCACATATAAACATAACGATCAATGAAATGGGTGTGTAGAAATGAGAGTCCTTAAAGGCGTTTAACTGGCGATAATAATTGAAATAAGTGTAAAAATTGTAACATAGATAATTTTGGCATCTTTTGGGAATTCAACCGAAACGAAAGTTTCTTGTGAAAACGTTGGCGCATTATTATACATAATTATATATTTTGCCCAACAGTTTTGCAATGGCATTGGATGACCCTCGCCATTATCACAAACCTCTCTATAGTATACTGCTCATTAAAGTGTGTTAGCTATTTTCTAAAAAAATCGGTTTTGAATTGCGTGTTTCAATTTAATTTACTTGAAGGAATTACTCCATACAAATTGCCGGAAATTCGTGGCTAATTTCGGCTACAATTTAAATTATTGATATTTTTGTTTATCAATTAATGAACCAGCCAATTAATTTTATTATTTAATGACATAGCTTGACGGCTTCCATAATTGATTACAACTGGTAATAATACTGGGTCTTTAAAGAGCAAGTTTGTTTTCACAATTAAAATTAAGAATTCATTGTGAATGGAATTAAATGATTGATATATATAGTAGAGGGTTTACGATTTTTGAATCATAAATGATATATTGCAACAAGAAAGTACGACATGTCACGCTGCCAACTAAACAATTAACTTAATGACGACGACATTCCAGTGTAGAATTATCTAACGAAATTCTAAAGCAATTTCGCAACTAAGATCGCCGACTTTAACGCCTTTGGAATACTTTCTGTTGAGCCATCGAAAAGATCGCGTTTATTTTAATAGGTCGGAAACAATTGAAACCTTTAAAGAAAACATAAGGTCGAAATTTCTGATACAGTCCAAATTATGTCGAAATTTTATCGGAAATGTCACCAAAATAACCGACACCATTAAGCATGCCCGCAAGGTAAATTTTCAATATGTCCTTTATCATAAATTGTAGTCCAGTCAAAATGAGGACTTAATTTGGATTTGATAAATAATTGGGAACTTGAAACACACCGTATTTATAGTAATTGTCATCGCTTCATTTAGCTCACGAGGACCAAACTTTGGAGCATGCAAGAAAACCCGGAAAAACACTAGCAACTCTTATAACGTCCAACTTTCACAATGCATCCGTTGTTTTGGGATTTAAACGCCCCCCCCTTTCATCGGTTGAATTATTCAACTTTGAGACAAACTTGGATAGAGGGGGTGAGGGTGGGTTCACTTAATATAATTGATGCGATAAGGGAACAGCTGGAATAAAAATGGCGATGAATGATTTCGTCTTGGATTTAAGACATTGAAAATCAGACCATTTAAAAATCCTACAGACGGTCAATAAGTCGGGACGTTTGAGGACGGGAAAACCACGAGATGGGTGGGTGGGGGCTATGGTGACCCCAAGGTGTCTGAAACGTCGAATTAGGCAACAGAAACGGCGAAATTGCATGAAGATGGCGTGCACTGATCGCTGCAGGATGTAGGAGCAACACAGTTGAGGGGAGCTAGAAGCGTTTAGACAAATGTGGTAGCTATGTAGGCCTCATGATACAGTCGGAAGGGGGAACGGCAAGAAACAGAGGCTGGCTCGCAATCCGGCCGAAGGGCCAAGCCAAGAACGAAGTCAACTAACTCAACGTCGATAGCGCAGGGAAGACATTTGACCGGCTGAATGCAAACTCGGGGAGTCACACCGAGAAACGGTGACATTTCATCAAGATGGCATTCGTCAAAGATAACCGCTGCTTGAAACGACCCACCAGGAATTTGGATGGTAAGTTAGAGGCCAAGTGATTATATTTGAATTTAAAAAATACAATGGTATTCGCTTTAATAATAATAATAACGGCATGCGCTTTATTTAGGTAACGGGGAAAAAATCGGTCCATTTAGTTCCTGTTTCACCCGTTGGGGTGAAATTAAAAATAGGTACCACTTATTTGTCATTATTGAAGGTCATTGAACGGTATTGTCAAAGAGATTTAAATTTAGATAAAGTTGAACAGACGCGATGGGAGGGGTCACGAGGCCACGAGGATCACAACTTTCGACATTAATAATTACAACGACACTGGAAGTGACCATTATAAATAGAAAATATATAACAGGGAAACGCGAATAAACGCAATAACAACGACGAGTTGAATTTGCAATCGAGGCAAATTAAGCCATCGAAGTAATGTGTTGCAACAGTCGGTGCGAAAGAATATTAAATTAGGGAGGTCAGGTTGATAGAAGTTTAATAATATAATAAAATGCCAACAAAGTGTTATATAAAAACGTTTTATTATCTGTAAACCTTTTGATTTGTTTGATAGAACACACATTGATATTTGCAGCAATGATTTGAAAAAAACTAAATCGTAGATTCTTTTTCTGAATCGTCTGAATTTACAATGATTGCTAATTTCCTAATTTTATTCATCCTATTGCTCGTTTTCCTAAGATGAGTCCTTTCTTATGTTAACTTAGAACCACTTGAATTTGAATCAATCAACAAAGGCGGGTTTTGTCATTAATAGATTGACTGAGATTCATATCTCACTCCCATGGACGCACACACCTTGAGAGGTTGTGATTGACTGGCAATCCGACTATAACTCGGTTTTTAGGCTTTAATAGACACAAGCAATCCCTCGGTCGTATAAGATATATATTCCCAGGAAGGACAACTATGAAACACGCGTTCGTATCCTGTCATTTATAGGAACCGTTTGATTTTCGGTTTCAATGAAGAATTCATCTACACGCGTGTTTCTAACACCAATTGTCAGCGGGGCTGTTTTCATGTAAACGACGACCACTGCAAATGTGAAAATGAAGATCGATAAGATCCTCTTTTATTTTCAGCAGCATTAATCTGGAGGGGGGACATTGTGGGCTGCGTCGATCCCCAGGTCAGATCGACAACCCTGTCAAAAGAAACAGAAAAACGGGATTTCCAGAAGGGGTGGTTGGTTGGCCAGATACACGGAGCGATAGAGCCCACATGAGTGGGGGATGGGAGGAGGAATAAGATACTAGTGTGTCCAACCATGGAATCTGGGATGTGGAGGGATGGACAAAGATGGACAGGCTGTGATAGGGAAAGCATGTTCGCAATAGAGAGAGACGAGGAGGAGGAGGATTGATTTGGAGTTGGGTGGAGGCAGAACGGAGTAGAGGCGGTTTGGGGGAGGGGGCAGGGTTACCAGACTGACAGCATCGCTTATCACAGACTTATCTGAATCCTTCTTTCGTTTTTGCGTTCTTTCCGTCATTCGATGGATATTTGCCAGAGTCGTACAAGGTTGAATTTAATTGTTTCGTAAAAGATGGACACATTCATTGTCCAGTTCTGTTCACTAAACAATATTGTTGGAAACGGATCTCCATTTGGGCAGTGATTACAACGTTGTTGCAAAGTAGGTCGTTTACGTAACTAACTGGTCAATTAATGTATACTACCAGTTTCTTAGATGTCGATCGAACATGCTTACACAAAACGGACTTGGGTGGTATTTGTGTCGGAGACCCACACATCTACCATCTAAACACAGGAATAAAATAAACACTTGTCATTTACCCATCCAGTGATCAGTTCTACTTAATTCAACATGTCCGGACCTTTGACCCCCAATATTTATTAGCTGCCTTATCAGGATCTCTTATCGCTCTGCTAATTCACACACACCGGACTAATGGATTCAGATCGCTATCAGATGTGATTATTAATACATGCCTGACCCCTTAGTCCTAATAATTATCCACGAACTGAACCGCTAACCGTATGATTATTAGCTGTGGCTATTCACACAAGGACTTACCACGTCCCATATAAATAGATACACCATATTTTGAAGTTGTAGAGCTCACACACGACTCCTTGGGAGAAGGCCAATGCAAGCAAGAAAGTATTCAACCGGTTGTCCGAATGCACGATCATTATTACGTAGTAATTACCATTCGCAAAGAACACAAACGACTACCTAGGTTGCTCGACGCTAATACCAAAATAATTCAACTAAAAGACTTGGTGTGGGGCCTTTTGACGGCCACCACCAATAAAAAGAAATTATTTTGCTTTTTTTGTTGGAAAATCTGTTTTTTCAAAACATCTTCAGCGATCTTTTTACTACACTTTGCAAAAAAATCTCTCTATTCAAGAAATCATCGTTCAACGCCACTTCAATAATTGTTCACTAATCGCTGCTCGTATTTTAAGTGACCCCTCCAATCCCCTCTATTCCAGTTTATCTGAATGTAAATCTCTTCGACCAATGCGTAGACTGTACCGTTCAATGCCAACAAGAACGGCGGCATATCGCAATTCGGTCATTCCTTATTTGTCCAGATTTTTAGTTTCACTAGTGTAGGTGAAACACTAACTAAAAGACAATTTTCACATCTAATACTTGTTATACTGCCTCTTTAAACTGCTGAAAGTTTTGGTCCTCGTGACCTCAATAAAGCCACTACAATTATTATTATTATTACTACACATTATCTTTCACACGACTGCTTCCAATTCCTTTTCAAATAATCGAATAATCATCGACTCGTTTGCCTTTAGCGAAATAAACGCACACAAACCTGGACCCCCCCACCCACATGCGTGAAAAAAACGCTCGATTAGGAAATAGTGTTCTTACAATTAAATCATTGAAAATCTTCCCTTCCTTATCGTTATCCGCCCTGGCCATTTTCGCTTGACCTTTGTAGAAGGAAACTATGTTATTAAATTATAACTAACGTTTTTAGTAAGCTTTAACATAAATTCCAATAGCTTTTGTAGACATTTTGTACCCTCATCTGCCATTCTGCTCTCTGTTTTTTCCTCGAGATTATTCCGAAACCCGTGGCTCGCAGTGTGAAGAAGATCTAGCCCAGAATGGCCGTATCATCAAGAATTTCGACCAGTGAACGTCGACCGTCTCCCTCCCCGACCGTCAATAAGGACGATGACGAAACCCAGTCAGTGGCGGCTCAACTCCGCGAAGTGGTTTCCGGAATGGCAATCCTTCTGTCGGCGCATCAGAACAAGATGCTGAATAAGGAAGAATCGCCGATTACCCCTGCTCCTGAACATGAGCCGATGCCACGTACCCACGTTCATTCCCCACGACCGTACCCTCCCAACCCCGATACTATCCGTTCCTCTGCCTCGCATGTAATTCCTCTCTCTCTCCAGAAGTAAACCCATATTCTTAAAACCCTACAACCTTCCCACCAAGCGCCATCACATTTTCCTCTGCTAAAATGCTGACGGAAACTTCCTCTAAAATGCATCTACCCTCGTCGGTTACACCACCACGAGTAGCGACATCGGCCTCTAAAATTACAAAGCCTTCGCGCGTTACTCGGGCCGAAATGAAAACGCCCGATGATTAATTTGAGCGTGTTCCAGCCGTATTCCAGAAAATCCGGAGTTAGTGGAAGACGGTATCGCGAAGTCGTAATTGTCAGCTCCTGTTTGGCAATACCCAACCTGATAGAAATCGAATTCTGCTTGTTGGTGTGATCGGTGTGATCGGTGTGCTTCTATCACTTGCGTGCATCGTTTTTTGGCGCGCGTTTTGGATAAGGCCTTTCAATGGCCGCCATTTCCCGTTTGCCAAACTTTATATACTTTGTGGGTTAAATTAACCTTTCTTGCAATTTTACCTTGATGTTACTTCGTTTATTCTTCTTAACTTATTCTGCATTTTCTACGTATAATCGTTACGTCCTGTAACATGTTTGTTTATTGTAAATTTTAATGCTGAAAGTTTTGGTCCTCGTGACCTTAATAAAGCTATTATTATTATTATTATCATTATTATTGCCACTCCATACATGAAGAGACATTATTTTCGTTCAAAACGAGCAGACAAAGCGTTCCAAAAATCCATTGATTCCCTTTACAGCTCCCAAATTCACTGGGCACAACCATATTATCGTAGCAATTTTGTTTTTTCTAGAGACTGATCCATTTCGGGTTGGCAAAACCCATATGAATTATACGATGAACCAACCGACACGTTTCAAATGGCAAACTTTCACTGTTTTTAAGCAAACGTATATCGCGAAACCCCCCAATATCACATAGAATAATCTTCACCACTGCCCTCGTCGAATCCTTGCATTTGGGCTTCGTGTAAAAAAAATAATATACACAAGATGGGTTTGGTTTTCCCTCAACCGTCGACTGGTTTAGAATACCTGTCAAGCTGTTAACCAGGATGTGGCGGTTAGCAAATACATACAATTAGTTGGAGCAACTGGCACAATTTAAACTCGAAGTGTTGATAAAATATCAATTATTTAATACGAGATGGACGCTGGACACATTCAAACCAACAGAAAAAAATTCTAATAAAATCGGAGTAATTTTATTTTATTGATATCGCCTTTATTTCCCATGCATATTCAAGAATTAAAACACAGAAATTTTGCAGAATAAATAATATAAAATAAATTTCGATTCTTGAATATGTGTTAAGGTTTCGTCTGCATAAAACTTGCAATCAGAAGTCACTATGTGCGTGTTTCAATAGATCATTGTCGTTTCGTGACCTTCGGTGTGAACACCACATTTTTTAAACACGGCAGCTATTTTGTGATTTCGTGTCCTATACTGAGCACATGCAGAAAGCTGGGCATAGGCACTTTATGTATGTTTTTTATCTTTTATAATCATTTTTTCTAATGTTCATTTTTCGATTCGTCCCACAAGCATAGTTAATTAAATATTTATGTTTTGTTGATTGGTAATAATAATTTATAAAATGAAGTCTTCATCTATGCTTCTCTTAAACAAATAATGTTGTTATTATAATAGTGCAAATTATGAAATTATTCATCATTGACCACTGATCCCATGGTCTTTTTAACTCGATGATTGGCATGTTTACGTAATCGAGCTCACCAATTACTTGTTTCACGCAGATTCCTATTCTAAAATTATGAAATATCAGCATTTAATGTTGGTACGTATGTTTAAGCACAATTTCGTATTTCCAGTTCATCAATTTAAAGATGTCTCCCAATTAAATACATTTAATAAAGTCCATCCTCTCGAATCCCTAGTATAAACAGCGCCCACATTGTAACCACCACAAACGATTGTTTCGTTAGTGTCACCCATTTATTTTAAACAAGAAGAACGGTTTTCCTCAAATCGTCACCTAACTATCGTGAAAAAAATCGGTGTGTCAAGTTTCAACTCTGTTTTAGATTATTTGAAGCGCAATGAGGACATGTTTACTGTCCATCCTTATGACGTTGGATTTACTTTTAAATTGTATTACTACCGAATCACAACTTGTAAATGAATTTGTAATTGACCTTGCCGTCACCGAAAATGCTCGCGAGATCATCGAAGGGATGGGGTTCAAATTTGTACGTAAGGTGAGTATGGAGTATAAATGAGTTTTAATGAAAAACCGGCAATTTTATAGCTTTATGGCCATGAATTCTCTTATTTGGCTGAGCTTCCAAACGAGTCTTTCAAAAATGTAACCGGACATTTATCGCGAATGCGTCGAAGTGCCGAAGTAAGTGGGTTTCACTTATTTCACGCCATCTTGCACACAAGGTTTTGCAATTGGAACAGCAACAGAAGCTCATACGCACAAAACGAGACAACCTTTACTGGAATGACGTAAAATACCCGGATATGTGGTATTTGGTGCGTTTATTTTGATTGTTAAAAGACGGTCCGATGTTTCTAAATCATTTGGTTTGGCTAGAATCAAGCGGCAGGGACCGGAAAATCGGATCTCAATATTCAAGAGGCCTGGAAACTCGGCTACTCCGGGAAGGGTGTTGTTGTCACGATAATGGATGACGGCCTGGATCACACGCACCCAGACTTGGCAGCGAATTATGTAGGTTATTTACTGTTGACTCAGTTTAATAGTGATCGGCAGGCATGTGTCAACAACCTTTATATTTGTCCAGGACAGCAATGCGAGTAGAGACGTCAATCAGGGGGATAACGACCCGATGCCAAACACGACGAATCCCGAAAACAAGTGAGTTCGTTGAACCGAAACTTTCTTCTCCGAGATCGGACATCCACTTAATTGTTGGATTCAGAAACCTTCACACGATCGAATGCACTTGAAGCTGCGTGCATCTTGCATCTTCTTTAAAGCCCCCAGCATCCACACACCCACGAAACGGTTACTAAATGCACTTTAACTGGTACAAGCAGTTTCTTAACGTCAGCAAGCGATTTAGGTAAAAGAAAAAGTGTTAGCAAGAAGCCTTGAAAACACATCGATACACACCACACGTTCATAAGAAGTTACGTCAAATTCGGATTTTGAACGGCACGTCTTTACCATTTTACACACCGATGTGCTTCACACTGCCTCACATGATTGCGACGTTCTTTAATGCCTCGCGTGTACAACAAAACCCTTCTTCACGCGCTATTATTTGGGGAATACAAGACTACTGCGTCCCCTCCCCCATTGGAATTTCTTGGCAGTCGAACGGAACACCATTGGCCTGACAGATTATTTTGATGTGACAATTCTCTCCTCCTCGGGGATTGGCTAGGTTTGCACATGTGCGTTTTATCGGAGTCACGAACCTGGTGATTCATGACTGTGGTTTTGCAGGCACAGGCCTGGGGTATTTAAATCCCGGTTTACGCGTGCGCGCGCGCATGCGCACGTGCGCCTGTCTGGCGGCCCGTCTGTTGTTGTCCTCCAATTGCGCCACCCGCCCCCCGCGGTTGATGCAACACGTGAATCGCCCACAAACCCGAACACCAACACCCTAACCGGTCTCCCAGCGCCTAGCTTCGTTTTTCGTGTCGGCTTATTTCAACAGGCCTTTCCATCAGGGATTCCAGGACATGCCTGTCGAAGAAGAATGGCGTTACACATGGAGTTAAAACGGTGTTAACGATCCCATTGTAACCAATATATACCCCCACTAAACCCCTTAATCCAGAATAACCGTCTGACATGGTCGGAGTCGTTTGTCATGCTCAATTTCACCAGCCATTCGTCTAGTCGAATGGAGCGGTTCCATTGAAGTTGTTGCGGATTCTCGTGCCTGGGTCTTGCCGTGCACTCCGCCAATGATGCGAAAATCGGCTGCTGTATTATCCGGATTTAAACCAGTCTAACGTCCAGGTGTGGCAGTCCCTGTGTTGATTGGTTGAGTGTTGGATAATGCAGCTTCCGCCTCCGCTTCGGGTGGAACTGTGTGATGCGATTCCGTGGAATGTACGATATTCCCAATAATCTTCATTAAAATATCATCCATGAAGCCGGCGCGTTCTCTAAAATGCTAATGATCGCCGAATGCGGCCAGTATCGATATTGTGAGCCAAATTGGGTGGAAGCACGACTGTTGATCAGAACCCGTTTGAATGCGGTGGGCCATCCCGTAGAGCTGGTTTGTAATCAGGCAAATGTCTTCGGAATTACGGAAACCCCACCTTATTCCCATAAACCGCACAAAAAACGCATCTCCCCCTGTGGCAAGAGGCTGTTTGGTTCGGGAAGGTCGTCTACCGTAGGTACCTCAAAGACGATTGGCATCGCGGTGAAACACACAATGCTACCGATGGTGTAGCAGAAGTGTAGCCAATGACCTTAATATCACGCAAGATTCAAGTGGTTTTTTTACCTTTTTTAGGCACGGAACCAGATGCGCTGGGCAAGTGGCGGCAGTCGGGAACAATACAATCTGTATTGTCGGTGTGGCCTTCAACGCCAAAATCGGGGGTAAATTAGTTTATGTAATTTAATGTTAACCTGTTTTAATGGTGGCGTTTTTTATTCTCTGATGGAAATCTCCATCGTTTGGCTATTTTTCCGTCAAGAAACTGACAGATTCCCCAAGTCTCGGCGCGAATCAAAATTGAGACGAAATGGGCTTACATTAATGGTATCGTGTTGCCCATGGTGTAGCGTTGAGCATTCTCGCTCTGTTCATGAGAACCCTGGGTTCGAAACCCAAGTAAGCCCACCGAAATAGTCTGGGCATAGCCGCGTGCGCCTGTAATCCAGCGACTTTGATACTGAAGGTGAGGAAGTCGTTTGCATCATCCTGAGGTTAACCAGCCTGCCTTCCACGCGTGGCCCCTTTTGTGTTGGTCGATGATGCTGCAGCCGCGTTCACCACGTCGGGTGGCACTGGGGACGTATGGGGTACCATGCTGGACACCAAATTCTCTGCGAGTCCCGCCATGCCACCGCAGACTGTACGGAGGAGATCTAATCTAGGAATCACTGTCCAGAAAATCGGTTCTGTTCTCCTTAAAAAGATCGCTGTTCTTTAGCCGTGCGCACATAATCTTGCGAAGGTCTGGGTGCTGGAGGCGTCATCAGCTTCACCTTATTCCCAAGACTGTTCGCACCGATTTCAATAGCGTCGAGACGTTATCTATCAAACAGGCTCATTCTCTAATCGGAGAGATAGCCGTTCAAAGGACGACGAAACAAGTTCATCAAGTTGCGATTGTGTCTCTTTTCACCAGCTACCGCCTCGGATATTGGCGTGGGGGGGAGGGGCGGTGTGTTGACTTAGATCGCGACTAATTGAATCTCCAGCAAAAGCGCCAGAAATTCAAAAAACGTGTGGCCAAATGCGGGCTAGTGTGAGTCTGAGAATACCCGCTCCGTTCCAAAATACGGGCGCCCACGTTTCAATGATTGCGCTCTCTGGATACCCTGGCCTTTATCCGCGAACAATGTAAACGGCATTTTGTTTAGAAGGTGGCTGTTTCCTATCTCGATATGCCTCTAAATTGGTTTTTATTATTTCTGAACTCTGACACGTGTCGCAGTCGTAGGCATGGCGGAACCGTAGTCTACCGTAGTCCAGTATTGCACTCGGCTCGATGTCCTCAAATTGATTCGCGTTGGTTCTTACGAACCCAAAGAAACTCACCGTCTGGTAAACTAATGATCCTCAATTATGCTGTTTAAATTACATACTTCTACGGTTACCTCGGCTATATGTGTGAGGGGGTGATTGCCACGAGGATAAACAGTGAAATAAAGAAATTAAAAGAAGTTGGAAGTAGTCCATGAACGCACGGCAGGCATCTGATCTGTTTAATTATATACTGAAGAACCAAGTGGCTTTAAGAGTAACCTGCTCGAAAAGACACCGTAGGCTGCCCCCGAGTCGTATTTCTTCTTTGTTGGCGTTGATTGCAGAGAACAGGAATTTAGATGGTTTTTAACTGTCGCAAAAAGCCATTCTCATGACGAGAAAGACAGCGAAGTTAAAATTTCGTTGTTACCCAGAAAAGTGAGCAAATTTAACCGTGCTTGCCTTTTCTAATTAGGCACTAGCCAGCAGAAAACGAGGTGTCGGTTCAGGTGTATGGCAAACCAGAATAAACAATAATCTGTGTCATTCTGTGGCCTACAGTCCACTTTTTTGGTGCCGATAACCACGAATTCTAAAAAAACACAATTTGGAAGATCCCGAATTCGTAAATGACAGCAGATATGCTTATGGAAACGTGTTCTACACAATCCTGCTGTTGTAGAAAACTGTAATTCATTTTATCGTGCGGTTTGTTGTGTTGTTATAATGTAATGCTAATTTGAATTTATTGAAGTGGAAAATCAGTTGGCAATTGGACTTAATTCCCGCCTTAAAGTGATACAAACGAGGCGTGTCAACGTTGCAAAGCGCATAATCTACCAACCAACCACCCCCTTTTAACTTACTATGCCTGAACTTGATATAGGATTCCTTCTCAATTTCGTATACATTCCCGAGTCTTCATTTTGGATCAAATTATTATTTCTTCTTCTTTGACGCAAATGTCCCCTGCGAGGGTCTGAACCGGTATGCCGTGGTATGTCAGGCGCGATGATCCGATCGGCTAGTTCGTAGCAGATGGTTGTCCAGTTCTGACTGCAGCTACCGCTCGCAGCTTCTTGGAGCCAACCGTACGAGCTCAATTTCAAGTGGTTACCAAGGCTATGGCGTTACCCTGAGTTATTAAAGAAACCGCCAACAGAGCTGCTACTCCTCCCTGGCGACAGACCGGTGAAATAAGTTTTCGGCGAACCTGTAGGGGATGGGCTGTTCTTTCTGCAGCAGATCCGCGTTAATGTCATGGCGATTGATAAGGCTAATTAAGCAACTCTCGGGCCGGAGATCTCCACAGTGCCCGTCAATGAGCTGTAATGCTCCGCGGCATCGTCATCCATCACTCAACTTACAACCCGAGGGCAACACATGGAACGCTCCGACTAGCTTGATCTCGGGTTCTGCGCAGCCGGTTTTCGCCATCCGTCAGCCTCCAAGTCGCCAAGTCATTTCTTCTTTGTCGCGGCTGTCTTCTGGTAGAGGATTGACCGGCTGCTTCAGTTATGTCGCGAACCGTGGCCACCCATGCGCGTCCATCAGAGGCTCGGTCGGCACAGATGGTTGTCCAGTTCTGGCTCCAAATGCGAACTCCGTAGATGTACTGCCAACCCAGGCGCCCCATGTCGGCTTTGATCATACCCGTCAACGTTTTAAGTTGTCCGCCACTTTGCAATGCCTCCCACACAAACCCAAAGTTGCCAGTCGTGTCCACTGTGCGTGGAAGATACCAGAAAGTTTGATCTACCAGAAGATGAGCCGTCTTCCAGTTCTGTTTCCAGCGAACCACTTCGTAGGGTCCTTGGAAGACGAAGCGTTCCATGTAGTCTCTGCTCGTACCCGTCCACGTTTTTAGTTGTCCGTCGTTCCGGCAGCGCCAAACGTGGCAAGGTGACGTCGAGAAGCATCGGTTTGAAGGGTCTGCGTGTCTGATAGGCGTGGAAGGTGGCCGAACCACTGCCACCGATGGCGTTTTAAAGGGGTTGACAGCGACACCGCGACGCCTTATCCTGTTGTTGGAGAGATTGTTTCCAATAAGTCCATTTAACCGAGAAATTGGTTGTTGTCGTCGGCGTCTTTTATTTACTATTTTGGTTGGGATTTTCTCTGGGGGATTATGGGCTTCTCCTTTTCTGGCTGGGTCCCTTAGTGGCTGAGTTAATGATCCTCGCTGCCTCTTAGATGTTCGAACAATGGCGCTGCCATATTTACAATTGCATTTACTGTGGTTTTGATCGCTTACAAATAGGGGTGGCGCTTAGGTTTTCTCAATATTGCCCCGCTTTGAAATAAATTATTTCGACCCAAAGAAATCAAACTCTTCGTTTTATTGGTAGGCATAACAAGGAATCCTAGAATTCACCAAAACGCTCCCCTTTTCAATGCTGAAATGCTATATACACACACACGGCAGTTAAAATTTCGGAAATGTGCCTTCGAATTAAAACAATATCAATGGTTGTGACTGACGCTCAATGGCATTCCACGTCTCCCGCCATCATCGAAATCGCCGATTAAACGAGAAAGAGTGATTTGCATGCCATTTCGACTTTATAAGCACCACCTGATTCGCACAGGAATGGCATTTCCTCAGGCCCTTTGCGACGTAACCTTATGGGCAATTTATCAACTATTTGAATACTTGCCAACCGGATTTTCCACAACACGCAATAAAGGCAGCCCCGTCGAATGAAAGGGTGAATGATGGCCTCGAGGCGTAGCGGTGAGCATCCTCACTGTGTTTGACCCCTGTGTCAAGCTACCAAAATAGAGCGGACCCGGCTGTGTGCGTCTGTAATCATCCAGCGACATGGAGGCCGACTCTGATTGTTGGGTGATGAATATGATGATGATGCGGCTGACCTTTCCACCTCCTCCTCTTCGGGTGGCATTGGGGATGACGCGACCTGTCCAATATTCTCAAGAATCTTCCCACGACTGTCATCAATGAGGGCGGTTGCTCAATCCCTTGCAGGAGAATGCCGCACTGAAACATATAAATCGGGTAAATAATTAAATAGCAAAATAAAGTATTCAATTCAATAAAATAATTCAATATATTCAATCGAAATCCTCCGTTTTGAGTGACGAAAATATTCCTTGTTATTTATTTTTGAGTTTAAATATATTTAATAATTATGGAGAAGGTTGATGAAGGCGATAAGCGTTCATTTACGCTCCTCAAAGCGTTGCGAGGCTGAGGTGGCGCCACCTGGTCGGTTGACCAATCTTGACTGCTGTTGTTTACCCCATCAATTTCCGGATAATAAAATTAGGGTTTTACGACTACGCCCCCATTGGGAATAAATAATTTATCACGACCCAGGGCCCGATCGTTTCGACCTATCTTAGGAAATCAACTTTTAATTAGAAGTAATTATTTGATCCAAGAACCGCAACGCAGTAAAGGGTCGTATTGGTGCCGGTTCTGGATTGATTAGGGGAATGGCTGGAGAATCTGAGAATGTTTGTTCTCTCCTCGGCCTTGTCAATCTGGCAGACAATTCTTCGAGTGAATGAAGTTTTTTACGCGGAGCAGATTTTCTCCATCAAGATCTCTCTAGATTGACGGACCGAACGTCAGAGCAGTAATCGAGTGACTTGCAGGCTGCTGCGTGAAAGAAACCCGCAAACTACCCAATAACCTCGAAAAGCTTCAATTAAATGCCATCCATGAAGGCGGCTCATCCTGCAGTAGGAGAACAGTTTGAACTCGCAGCTGCCGCACCTTTTCAGCCTCCTTGAGAAGCGCTTTACCAATTGGGTGTGGCCGCTGCCCCCTTCAGGCTACTGCTGCTCTGAGTCACAGGTGAAAGTGTTTGAGTTTACCTGGCGGAGAAAAATACCGGCAGGCGGTTCTTTTGTGTATCATCTGGGTGTCCGCTGTCTCGCAGGCCGAGATTCGGAGTGGGCTTATACTAGACATACCCCCTCCATCAAAAACGGGGTGCCGCTGAGGGGGACACGCGTGCAGCATTCGCAGGATGCTTCGTGGAAATTTCGTCGAATGCGGCATCCATGAAGCCCGCTGGTCCTCAAAAATGACCACGTACGGTAATAATATGCACAGGGATCCCAATGGCGACACATTTGACGGAGGAGATAGCGTATAAATCTGATCGATTTTTTGAACGATTAACTGCCGTAAACCACACTATTTAACGCGCGATTTGGGCTAAACTTTGCGTTGTTGCTTCGTCATTGGGACTGATTTACAAGTCACGGAGCGACATCCATGTTATTGGTTGCTCGATGGTGTAGTCTTTAGCCTCCCACTCTGTTGATGAGGCCACGGGGTAAGACTCCTACATCGGGTCTATGGGCGCTGCCACCTGTAAAAATATTCGCGAGAAACGTCAGTGCAAACACGATGAAGCCGTTTTATCCTCTAGTAAGAGAAAGCCGCCAAATGTGAGTTTTTTATCCATTTTATTATCTACCAATCATGAAAGCCTCGTTAGTAAATTAACCAAAAACATTGGAAAGCCTTTTAAGGTTACGTATAATAATGAGGGTATATTTTTCTGAATTCTTGTAGCCCGTCTCCTAGAAGAGGTCATTAAAGTATAAATTTTTAATTACGGAATAACGGTTTCGAAAATTTTGCGAGTTAAGGGTTCGCTTTGATCCGTGGGATTAATTGGATTCTGAAAATCCTATCACTAAGTCTTAAATTGGTGTAAATTATCCTCTCTTAAAACCCCTGTGTTAAAGTTTTTCAGCAAGGCTAATTGATTTTTCAAGTTTTATGTCGTTAATGTTCGTGTTTGGTAATGGGTAGGTTTTTGAGGCGACGAATTTGCTTAGAGGTAATTACAAGTACTGCCAAGGTTCTGCAATGTTCAACAATGGCTTAATTTCTCCATTAAAGTCGCGAGATTCTCGAAAGGTTATACCTTCTAAAGTGTTTTTGTTCTTTTTTTAATGAAACCGAAAGAACGCACGAATTAAGGCGATTCTATTTGAAAAATTACAACATTCTTTTGATATGCATATATACATTATAAGGCTCCTGTGATCTTTTATGCCAATATCCAGTGCTTTGTGGCTGTGATTAGATTTCGCGTAAACGAGGTTTCTCACATAAAAAAACGAATATTTCTTTTCGCACAGTAGATGAATATTTGTGGAAACTCTGTACTTCAGCGATTTTAATTCATGAGCCTTTTATTCTCATAATCCCTGGGATTGCTGATCGGGACATTTATTCATCGGTCCGTGTGATCGCAACCTTCAATGCAATTTCAACGTCTGTTTGTGTGTTTCAAACAAATCCTCGCTATGTCTTCATAAAGCCGAGGTGTTCTCACATTATAGGTTGCCTACACAGGTTAAACAATTCTTCCACGTACGAATTCCTTTATGAAGAACCCTTGTCCTAACAATCCAGCTTTAGCGAAACATAATAACTGAACCTTATATTGGGACCGGAGATTATCTGCGTTAATCCGCCAATTCGCAGAAATAAACCGCAAATCGAAATGAGGCTTTGCATTAAATCACAATTCCATGAATCTTGAAAAGTGATAACCCAGCTCAATTGTTCTCTTATATCCTTGTTAGAGGATTCTAAGTACACTTAAATTGGTAAGACAACATTTAGCAGTCTACCAATTTCTGCCGTTGTCGTCGTATCTTTCTGTTGGCCACCTTCAGGGTTGATAATTTCGTGGACTCGCCCAGGATCCACATTAACTTCACGCGGAGGAGGAGGAGGAGGAGAAAAATCAATACAAGGGGATGGTTTTTCTTGTTGCTGATTCGCTGACAAACGAGACTGATTCCCGCTATCATATTTTGTTCCTCGACAGGTATCCGAATGCTCGACGGTACCATAACGGACCGCGTTGAGGCAGAGTCTCTGAGGTTCAATCAAAACCACATCGACATCTACTCTGGCAGCTGGGGCCCCGACGACACCGGCCTAATCTACGAGGGTCCAGGCCGCCTCGCTACAGAAGCCTTCCACAAAGGAGCTACATCTGTGAGTCTTGTCGTCCCCTTATCCCCTCACTGTCTTCATCTACGAGATGGAAGGGAAACCGGTTTATCCGCTTGTCATCCCGCCGTGATTAGTAAATTGTTGTTGATCTTTTGTGGGATGGTGGTGCTCATTTAAGAATATTTCATGATATTTGGAAGGTTCCTCTTTATTCATGACGCACCGAATTCTTTCTACCCAGTCTCCTCTGTACATGATTGTTTTTTGTTTTTTTTCATGGTGAATTTTGCTAAACCGCCTACATTGATTTACTATAATTTGATTCGATGAAAATTACTTTATCTTTATGAATCCATTTTCAAATAACGACAGACCCTCGCACCAACACTTGTTGACAGGCTCTGTGCATTGCATCCTGGATACCTGTTGTCGTCACCTCTATTGGACAAGGGGTAGAGATCCACCCCCCTCACTTTGTCGGTGTTTACTCGCCAAGAGCTTGTTCTAAGTTAATTCTCCGTTTTAACGGTAAACAACCTTTGTTTGACGTAGACGTCAACACAATTTACTCAAAATCGCTATAATCAAGTCCTCTCTAGAAAAAAAAGGGTTAATCTCAAATAAGCACATTTAGAAACATTTTCATACTGCAACTTAAAGCTCTGTTGATTTGATTGTGTGTTAAGTGTCGTTTTTTATTGATAACATTTTCGGAGAGTTCTTTTTTTTGCCGAAAACCATCATCAATCCTTTTTATCATTAAAATCAGCCAGACAATTTAACGTCCAACGGTTCGATTTAAACCACTGGACGACTATCAATAAAGCGCGCCCATTCAACAACTTAACATAAAGCGCGCCAATATTCTCGCCTATGGGGTTGACCTGCACACGAGATTCCACGAGTTCTAACATTTGAAGACCATTAAAACAAATTTAATCGTTTTCGATATCCCCCACGGTCAGAATGTTTATTGCATAACAAAATTGTGTATGTAAGGACGATTTAACTCAATCACTACGAAAAAATAAACCATGTATTTGTCAGTTGTGGTGAACACCAACTTTAAGTATAAGTATTCTACAAAAAATGGAATTCAATAAAGTTCGAGTGCCATTTCGGCTGTTTTAGGTTATTTTAATTTAGCATTTAGTAGTCCTTTTATTTTCTCTGTTTGCAAATAGTGATGATTGCTTAGAACCTGTCGACCGTTCCTGGATTAAATTATTAATATCAATATATTTGGTATTCAAATGCAGTATTTTGAGATCTTGTGTATATTCCTTTTGCTTATTTTACCCAGTAACTGTGGAACAGAAAGTTGTTCAAGGTCTTCTGAAAGGGTTTTTTTTATTGTGGCTCTCTCCGGCTCGAGGTTAAATCGGTCTCATGGGTGCTGTTTCCATGAAGACTCTTGACAATATGTACCACAGGTGGCGTCGTCCCCAACAGTATCGCCCAAAGAGGAGGGGGAATAGGAAGCAGCATCACCCAACACCTAGCCGCCATCACGGGGCTGATTAAATCCCGGATGATGAAGCAGCCGATTTCCCCCACTACCCGACAAACTCCAAGTTCCTGGACTACAACCACGCACACCGCCACGCCCGGCTTATGTTTGTGAATAAGCTAAACCCTACACCATCCGGACACTCGTCAGAAGGCGGCATCTCTGTGCCTCTTTGCCAAGGTGTAGCGGTCAGCATCCTCTCAGCTCTGTTGTTGATGGACCTTGGTTCGACTCCCAGGCGAGGAAAACGCAGGTGGCACTGGTAAAAAGCATTCCCGAGAATCTCAATGTCAAAAGCACCAATGAACCTGGTGTTATCCTCTAGCAGGAGATAGCCGCACAGATAACCCACGCCTTATTCAGACATTCGCACTATCCCAAAGCGCCATCGCCGTTTCTTGTTGTTCTACCCAGTTTCTATGCCGTATATTGTAGTCATTTTAGGAATCTCTGACACTCGGCTGTCTCGTTTCTGTGCTTCCTGCCGTTTTCAACTCTGTTAACTCGCAACTGCCCACTTTCCTATTGACACCCTCCTCCCCTCCAGCCAAGCATCCTCCGCCTCCCCCCACCTCCCCACGAATGCCGTGCCATCTTATACCACAGTCTCCCTCCCCATTCGCGAGTAACTCCCAGCAGAGCGGCGGCTTAGCGCCATCGCTTTTGCTTGTTATGCTCGAACAGCCGCAAAACGTTCTTGGCGTAAAAAACACCCCCTACAATTCTTTTTACTGCCTCTGCGCCGTTTTGGGCCCAAAGAAACATCACCATTGCATTTGCCATCGTCTCAGTGGGCCACTTATGACCTACCAGAGCGTTAGCTGTCTTTAAGAGCCCACAAAAGTCTAGAAATGTTTGGCGCAATTTTACTCTCTCGCCGAAGGAAGGTAATTGGTTAATCACTTCTCCGGGTATCGAGAGGATGACATGGAATATGTGCTAGGGATGAGAAGATCTCGGTGATGAGGATGGTTACAATTCAGCGTCCCTGTCGTATTCTGTTTCATCTTTCTAGTGATTCAGAATCTTGATTCGCCGCAACTGAAAATCTCTAATTGGATATTTGAAATATCATGCTCAATGAACAGTTGTGCTGATGGTGGTAATCATTTTTCGAAGTTGACAGGTTTAGCTTCTTTAAATTTCGATGGTTCAGGTTATTGATAAATTGGCTATTCTACTCGAAGACTACACAAGTAAATGAGATAACGTTTTATATTATTAAAATGGCTAGAATACATGACTCCAAACGAAAAGTGTTCTTTTGCCGTTCTAAAAATTTGATTTTTCGAGTGCTCAAGCAAGTATTAACAGCGTCAAAATTAAAATACGCTCTCTGTGGTTGAAAATTGAGTCATTTCACCTCCCAGACATGTTAGAACTCAGCGTATCAGGGAGTATTTTGAGCATAAACCTAATTTAAGTCCATGGCCCGTCATTTTAATGGAATTCCGCGTCCTATCGTTGGTAATCGTTTGCCAATGTGGCGTTGTTCCAGAATGGGGATTCCTACCTAAAAAACGTTTACCTACCTAGGGGCGGTTGTAACGGTTAATTTAGTACGCAGGCACGTCGAATGCAGCCATTATGAGGAGAAGAAGACACGTTGAATGGAGGCAGTGTGTCTATAATAAGATGCATAGATGCACTATACAGAATATGCATGAATTAAAAAATGGATATAGTGTGCGTCACTATACTTCGCGACAGCAAAGAAGACGGCTCATCCTCTTAAAGGAGCTAGCTTCCCCAAAGAAGAAGAAGAATATGCATGACGTGGTGTAGGCGAGAATATTCGGGTGAAATGGGACGAGTTCCTATAACGGAGAACTTCCAGTTTAGGTCATGAGAAGTGAGGACGTTGCTCGAGTCTTGCCGATTGTGGATGAAGGCAGCTGTGGCCGTGTGCGAGCCTGTGTGAGGCCTCCTGTGTTGAGGGAGAGAGTGCGTTACTTCAATGGCAATTGTTACCACCAAAGAAAATAAATATCCTGCTGAAAGAGTGTGGTGATACAAGATGGTGTCATATCGGCAGATCTGGGTGTTGTGTGATGTTGAAACCCGCTCCATGACCTGGTTACCTTACTCAGACGTAGGACCAATCCCAGTGGTCGTTGGATCGGTAGTCTTGCCATTGTACGCGAGGGTTAGGTCAGTCCCAGAATGGGTAGGGACACAGAAGAGTCAGATGATGCGAGGTTGCCTCGTAAAATGTAGTCACAGAGACTGGGGTCAATTGATAGTGATGGAGTGGGTCGATGCGGTCATGTGACGCGAATTTCGTTACTTCTGATGCATCCGTTGTCTTTTTTCCTTTTTCGTTTCGAATTTTTGTAGCCAAATGATTTTCTATTGCCGACGTTGAATCTGAATAAATTAACACGAATTCACGAAATAACAGGGAGTGAAATTTGCAAGAAAGCCAAATGAAACCCTCAAAGTATGCATTTAGTTTAGCAAACGCGAAATCGCGGCCATTGAAAGGCCCTATCAATAACGCGCTTCAAATACGATAGCCAAATTGCAGCCGAATGCATACAACGCAATCAAAACCCAATCGAAATCCCCCTTCTTCACATTTAGGGTCGCAAGGGATTGGGCAACATCTTCGTCTGGGCCTCGGGCAACGGTGGCCGCCGGGGAGATTCCTGCGCCGCTGATGGTTACGTCAGTAGTATCTACACTCTCGCCGTGAGCAGCGTGACAGAGCGAAACTCACAGCCCTGGTATCTGGAGAAATGCAGCGCCACGATGGTCGCCACCTACAGCAGCGGTGGTCCGGGCGAATCGGGCATTGTAAGTGGACGCCTCTACCCTGCCTCTCTCCCCTTTAAAACGCCCCCACCACCTCCTTTTCTCAACCCCTGATCAGGACTGAAGAAAAGGTCAACATCGGGTGCTTTTTCTGGTACTTTGGTCCATTCCATAACGGTCTTTGAACTGTCTTTTTGGAGGCCCTCGATCCACCAAAAAAGCGATGCCTCGAATGAATTGGTTTTATTTCCCCTTCGTCTTTAAACTTCTGGAAAACTGAACGAAGGAAGGAATGATTGCGCCACGTGTGAGGATGGATAATTAGAATGGGTGGCATCAAAATATGCGCCAAATCACTTCGTGACGCTGCGGACACAAACGCATCATTAACACGTCCATAAGACGTCGAAGGCATTCGATTAAACTTTTCAGAATCCTTTGTGGACCCGGTAACAAACTTACTCTGATAAAAAAATCAATGATCGATCTACGGTGGACGCCAATATTATCGTTGTTCTAGTTGTATGTGTGGAGTCCTGAGGGTTCCGTGGGTGTACACCAACTCAGCGCTTTGAAGTGTAGTTGTGGAGACTTGTAACTGTGGTGGATGTCCGTATTGCGACGGGGTTCGCGGCCTCAGCGGTTTAGCAAGGCTCCCCAGAACCATTCGGTCTAATTTTAGTTGTAGCACAGTCTCCGTGACCCCCTGGGGGACTCCTTTCGCGGGATGGACGGTTGAGCCCAGTATCCCCGATATCTCGAAGTGGAGGTGGGAGCCATGCTGGTTTGGGGGGGGATTCTCATCCGTCCTTAAACCCCCCAGTGCATCGAGAAGCCCACATCCTGGGAAAAGGTCCAAACATCACCTCACGGCAAAAAAACCCACGGGAGCTGCTTCTTCTCAGCTTGCTCCTCGTTCTTCCAGTGCTTCACCTCTTCCCAAATGTCCTCTTACTCATCCCCCTCTCCTTCAACACCTTCAACTACTCCTATTCCTCCTCCTACTCCTTCCACTGCTCCACCTCTTCCCAAATGTCCTCTTACTCCTTCTCCCATCCTTCTACACCTTCAACTACTCCTATTCCTCCCGTTTCTCAATCCACTGCTCCACCTTTTCTCAAATGTCCTCTTACTCCATCTCCACCTTCAACTACTCCTCCTCTTTCTCCATCCACTGCTCCACGTCCTCCTACATCCCGAAAATATTGACAAATACAATCATCAGCTACAAGATGCGGCTTTAAAAACACCCAATTTGTTATCAAAAGAGTCGTCTTTGCTGATATTTCATGGTCGCGGTAATTTAAAAAGAGGCTCAAACCAATTGTCGCCAGCGTGAAAAATTTAGGATATATTTGTATCCGGGAGACGGTTTTCTATCGTTGAATGCGCACCTATAAGCCGCGTGTTTTTGTGTTGTTACGTCGGGGTGTCTTGGATTGATCATCCCTTCGAAATTCGTATTTAAATGGCATTTGTTTTCATGCAAAATAAAATATTTTAGGTAACAACGGATTTGAACCACGGATGCACAAGTTCTCACACCGGAACATCTGCCAGCGCTCCAATCGCAGTCGGCATCATCGCTCTTCTCCTGGAAGCAAAGTAAATACTTTTTGTTGAAGAACACAGTGAGCAATCCCATTCGTTTTTGGAATTCGGATAAGTGTTGAAATGAAGTAGATGCAGAATGTATTGAAATCGGTGTCCAAGGCGATATGGAGAAAAGACAAGAAAGCCAACATGGTGACATTACCAGGCCCGAAAACGTGTTGACGAACTAAGAAATGCAGAATCAATAGAGGCACTTAAAATTGACGGGTCTATGTTTTGCAACATCCTGTTATGCCTTTGGGCTGGTCACGGGTGTGTATTTAAATTGACCATATGTTCGTGAACCTGTCGAGATTTCGCCATTGTTGTTCAAAAAGCAGCCACAAGTACTCGTTTGGCACGAGTTACAAAACCGGTGATGACATTGGAAGTGTATTGAGGTGTCAGTAAATTGTGAAATGGCGCGTACCGGTATTCCTAATTTTATTTAACAAGCGGGTCCACCACGTTAAGCATTAAATTTCGCTTCTAGCGCACAATGAAGATCGCTGTTTATTATGCGAGGGCAAATCGTTGTGGTTTGGATCAGATAACCGTGACCACCTAAACCACCGCCATCATAATCGGATGATATCTGTGTGAAAAATATATCCCGTTAATAGCAGCTCTTCGAATCACTAAGACCCATGATAAAATTCGGAATGACATCAGATCAAACCGATGGAATGGAAGATAGAAACGCAAACGCAAATTTGGCATGGCCTGTCAAGTTTTGTTCTACTGATTTGACGAGCATTTTGGGTTAACCAATTATGTAACTCCTAGTGGGTCTAATTATTCCGCCGACTTACCTGAAATTGGTCATAACAATTTCGTATTTATAAAATTGTCATACTTTCAAAAGAATGGTTTAAAACTCCATGTATTAGTACGTTTAAAGGGTATCATCTATATACGCCTCGGATGTTCGCTTTGACACGATTCAAACATCAAGCGCTTTTTTTATAAAATACGATAATTATTAACGAAACCTCAAATATGGTTATATCTACACTGATAAGATGAGTTTTCGATAGACTGATTGCAGTTTAATTCATTCAAATTGCGAATTTTTCTTTCAATCCCTTTCAGCCCTCGACTAACCTGGCGCGACATACAATACGTTGTGGCCTTGACCGCAAACCCAAGGCCGTTTAAAGACGGCAACTTCACCATAAATGGAGCAGGCCATCTATGTAAGGCCTTCATTCAATTTATCTGTTTCTAACGATACCCCGTAGCCACAGGATGACCAGCATTGGTCCATTTAATGTTTCATTATGCAGCCAGTATGATTCTTTGAGGTCACGCGATGTTCTGAAAGATGGTTGGAAGTGCCATTAAGGCTGAACTGCAACTTTTTGTATCGTTTGGATACTGGATGTTTTTTAATGGAAATATTTAAGCGGGTTTGGAGTTTAATATCAAAGAAAGTTGCCGTTTACTTAATTGCGGAAAAAAGCGAAGCCCAAAATCTCGAAATTCTCGATTATCAATCGCGAAAATTAAAAAAAACGACGTTCACTTAAATTATCAATCATTTTGACTTAATTTACTAAAATTCTTTTTATTTTCCTATCTAATATTCAATCACCAAATCGAAATGAGATTTAATTATTCCCGAGGGTTACTTTAATGTGAACATATTGTGACGATCTTCTGTGGGGGGATTCTGGCCTCAGAAATGTTCCACCTACGCTGGGGTGTTTTGACGTTAAACTTATTTTGCAGGCACGTCCAGACAGCCATAATAAGTAGGAGACACAATTAATGTATTACACGTATAGATTGGTCTAGAAAAAAACATATTTAAGTAATAGGGAGTGCATAAAATGGGGTATGAGAGAATATTTGGGTGGAAAGGCATAAGTTCTTATAACGGGAGAACTACCAGACGGGTTCATGAGGTGGGAGAAGGGAGGATGTTGCTCGAGTCTCGTTGACTGTGAATGAAGACAGCCGTGGTCGTGTTTGATCCAGTGTGAGACATTCAATTGAGAAGAAGAGAGCGAGTTACTGAACTCTTGATGAACCAGATACTAATCGTCACCTCCATAAAAAGATGATCGTCCCGTGGAAAGAGTAGGGTGACACAAGGTAGCGTCCTATTGGGATGGTGTGAATTTGAAAGCACAGTCCAGGCAAAACACTAATCCGTTAAAATATTATCCGTGTTCAATTTAAACCATCGGACAGTGGCTTACATACCTTTTTTGATAAAGACTGTATACAGCAACATGATTCCGTGAGAATTGTAATTAAAAATTTCGAAAAACAGAAGATATTGTAACAATTTGAGAATAACCTTGTCACTGTTTAACGTTCTTGGTGTAGTACAACCCGTTTCGGATGAATGAAGGCTTGTTAACAGATCAAAACCCTAGTTGTTCTAGAATATAATTTAAATTAAACAAAATTGACAAAACGGCACTTGAATAGGGCATTCTAAAGGTAAGCCGGTTGTAGCGCATTATCGAATCGGTTTTTATGGCGTTTTGACGTCATTAACGCACTCTCTGCTTAGGGATCAACGATATTTCATTGGATCTAATCTGGAAAAGGTCGCAGACACTGAAAATTCCCTTTTTGAAAGACTAATTTGGGGAAATCTTCAGAAAAAAGGTATATAGCGCCAGTAGATCACACAATTATGTTTGTATGTGCGGAAATTTCCTGCTAGAGGATGAGTCGTCTTCGTGGAGGGCGTTTCCATGGATTTTCTTCGGAATATCGTGTAGTTGGCTTGCCCAATTCCAAAAACACGAGGTTCCTCTGTCCGCGGAATCAGCATAACCCGGCGACCTATAATAAGCGGATTACAGGCAGGCAGTACTCTACGTCCGGCATTGGTAGTGATGCCTCAAGTTAATGATGTGTTTGTCGAGCAATACCCAACTCATGACTTCATTAATGCGGTCTTTCGATAGCATAAGGGCTCTCTGTTTTTTTACTGGTTAGGAATGCGCAAAATTGCGCACAAACTTGCTCGTTCGCTGTCATTTGTGGTCCTGGACTCGGAATACTACTCACTCCCTCCAGCCTGCGTTTCAAATGACAACAAAACACGCGCACAGATACTCGCTTAATGCCGACCCGGTGTATGGCCTTCTAAGATTAGTTCTGAGGAATTTTAGGCCATAAAACGTGTTGCCCAGTCACTTGTTCTGTTGACGAAAACGCAACCACGATGAGCTGTCGTCACATTAGGGATGATGGCATAAATCGATTGCCAATCGTATCCATTCCGCTATGTCGCGTTGGAATGATCTCCCAAATTTCACAGGTCAGGGTGACCCGAAATGGCACCAGTAGCTGAGTCTGATAAATAAATGGAAATCATACTTAAAAAATTGTGAAGCCGTGCACTTGGAATGCATTCGATGTGAGGGGTCAGCTCCGATATGTTAGAAGACAGTTTGATTGCATTTTACGGAAATGGCGACACTAAAATTGCTTTGGAACTAACTACTTTAAAATCTAAGAAAAATGAAGACCGAAGCAATCCGAGGGTAGTTGACAGAGAACAGAGGAATCTGAGGACAATTATAAATTTAAATTATGCTGGCATCGTTGTTTGCTTGCCATTGATGATAATTAAATAGTAATCGCTTTATTAATTTCAAGAGGACTCAAACATTGAGCATAAAAAGGAACACTACTACTTATGATTCGCTGGATCATTAAAGACTCAAACCGCAACGCCCGGAAGGAGGCAGGTTTAAATGCATCCAAACACCAATTATCGATTTCAAGCAGCTTCTGGGTTGCCCCATGCTTATTCGTGTCACTTATTTTGTTCTTTGCTGAAATAATTTAAAGTATAACTTTTTTAGAAATGCCTTACGTCTCCACCGTTTTCTTCAAACTCCTGTCGCCTAATATCGGGATTTAAAAAGGGATCGTAAATGTCTTTAAATGGCTATTTTATTCGGAAACAGGATAAGTAGCAGACATTATTAAAATCTATTGTTACATTTTCGGGATAATCAATCAAAATTCCTCTTTTTAATTCTTAATGGTGTCCAATAATAGAATCACCATTCGATTCAGCAATCCTTTCTAGTTGTCAATCAAGTACGTTTTCAAGTGATGAAGATTTGGCGCGAAATGTGCACATCGCGGATTACTTATAGAAAAGTGATGGGTTTAGTAAATCTTTAATTCACGCCCTCATTTTATCTCGGTAAGAAGTCGAACCATTCAATCGGAGAATTATTCGCAAATAAACCTTTTCTAGGATTTTGCATACGATTGTGAAATTAATTCGTGATGCATCGAACCTTTTACTAACATCGGACAGTTGAATGATTGTGGCCTACACATGTGGCGAATATTCTGGTCTAAAAACGGTACACCCTGCCATAGTCCTTTTTAAACAGCATCAAAGTGACAGCAGATGCCAAGGAGGTTCAAGTGTTGTTCTGATGCCTTCACCAAATTCGCCCCCACCCCACCCCCATTTTCCGTTTATCGCGCAGACCCAAATAACCGACACCCACGAGAGACTTTGTAAAAACGTGTTGCAAAGGCCGAGAGAATTGTATTCCAAAACCCCCGGCAGCTGACGCACGTGGGAAACTTTTTCCGAGTGATGAGGTATTGGTTTCATCGCCAGTGCGTTTTTACGGAGGTCCTTCGGCACTGACGGAGAGTCAACGTTTCTACGACCGCCCTCCAACTTGGACGATGGCGTCGCCCGATTTGGGGACTGGGGTAGAAGTTGGGGTCTCCCGGTCACACGACGACGTCTGCTGGCTACGACTGAGTCTATCATGCATACCCTTGGAACAGGAATGTGCCGGTCATAATTCATCCATTGTCCCGGAGAGAACCAATCGTATTCATGAATAGTTGGGCTTGGCAATGACGTGACAGTCGGCCAATTGTGGATTGTTGCTAGCTTCCAGTTTTGTGAATATACGGATCTGTTAAGTCATTGCGGTCCATGATGTTTTTTTTAAATTTTAGATAGCAATTACTACGGTTTCGGTCTAATGGATGCTGGGAAGATTGTGCGCTTGGGGGAGCTCTGGCGAACCCTTCCTCCTCACCACAGATGTGCGACCAACATCAAACAGCTCGGCAGGTACGGCGAATTCATGGCCATGCACTCCCCTAGTTCGTATAAATAGCCCTCGTCGTCAATATGATCGTTTACTTGCCGATCTTACTGCCAATGACGGCATCCCGAACGCTGCCACACGGCTTTTTGTTGAGGGGTTTGGGGGTGGGGGTACCTCCACGCTTTTCGCAATCAAGTGCGTCCTGCTATCCAGCGGTGACTCTGGTAATGGTTGAACGCAACCGACTTTCTGGCTGTTTCATGTTTGAGTGGACGTCCTCCACCAAGTCTGCCACGCACGCGAACGGGCGAACGGTAGACTTGCGAGAGTCTCTCCTCCTCCTCCTCCTCCTCCTCCTCCTCTTTTTCACCTTCGTCTTCTTTTTATTTTTCTTCTTCTTCCTCTTCTTCTTCTTCTTCTTCTTCTTCAGTCATACACATCTTTCCTATCAAAAATCCCAAGACCTTATAAATCTGGTAAGAGGCCGCAATGATTTGCAAGAGTTAACTAAAATACGATTCCATGGTCGGGGCACCTACGCCCAACATCCACTATACTAAAATCGTTCGGACTCCGCTTTAATTATAACCCTATCATCCGCTCTACGTAGCAAACGGAAACCCGTGGTCCTCATCACCATATTCACGTCTAGTTTGGTCAGCAGGAAACCATTTTTCGATTCGGTTTGTGTGGGCTTGTGCGCGGCTTTTACTTCCTGAACCAAACCATCACTCATTTTTTGTACGGCCAATAGGTAGAAATACGGCCATAATTAAAATAACAATAGCTTCGTTAGGATAACTTGAGCTCCAACCTACTGCAATAAAATAAAATTCTTAATTGATGCTGGGTTTCTATGATACTTTATCGTCCGTTTTCGGCAATCCCAGTGAATGTCTATCCAGTACGGAACGAAGACACGTTTTTTTCGATTCTTCGCACTTAAACAAAGCCGAATTATCCAGACAGTCCAATAGCACCTCTCTACCTTTTTGTCACTCGATATTTATCCACAGCGTAGGGTCGTCTCTGGTTTCTCTCTGGGCATACAAATATTGTTATTTCAAGTTACCTACGTCGAAATCGTAGCCCCCGAGAGGCCTCAAATGTCGTCTATAGAGTCCACTTGTACAAACAGACCCCCGGACGTGCGTCTAACTGAAACCCCGCTGTACTTGCTTTGTTCGTCATGTGGGGAATTGCAGAGGCCTCCGTTCTCAATTACATCGTGCTGTCTTCTATCTGTGCCTAGGATATCGTTGGGCTTCCGCAGATTCCACCCTTTCAATGTGGGTGGCCCGACGTGTAGCGTCCAGCTTCCTCCCTCTCTTCGTGAGAGACCCTGGGTTCGACTCCCAGGTTAGCCCTGTAACCAGACTGCGTTCCACGTGGTTTTACTACGTTGTTTGAGTATTAGGTGATGCTGTGGCCGCTTTGACCTATTCGGGTGGCGCTGAGGACGCCAGCGTTTACTAGTACCAGGTTATATACTCCAATGACAGGGCGCATCCACATACCAACTTCGAAGGAATTTCAGAAATATTTATTCATCCCACCCCCATCTGTGCCGTTTTCAAGCTGTTTACGAGATGGGCCGCACTTAAACCATTCTAATTCTAAATTCACACTCCAATTATACACATTTTCTCAAACCTCCGACCTGGCGCTCGAGGTATGTCATAGGCCCAGAAACTGGTCGCAGCGAAATCACAACTCTCCAATCACCGCCCGATTAGTCTTTTGCATGCAATTATTTGTGCCACGATTGATTAGCTTCAATAGGTGTGTACGCGGGGCGCTGGTAGATCCACCGCCACCGAGACATGATCGCTGCGTAAAAAGATCCCCCATCCTTCTAGAAAACTTAAGCCCATTTTCACCGAGACCTACGCCTTCAATTTCACCGGGTGCCAGAAGTCTGCCGAAGACAAGGACGACCACTTCCAGTCGTACCGCAAAATATCCGAGGAAGGCGAACCTGTCTCCTACCTGGAGCACATTCAGATCTTCATGACTGTGCGCTATGAACATCGGGGCCTCGTGCGCGTTCGTGTTCAGTCTCCGTCGGGTAATAATAACTTTTATTATCATTCTATCATGTGATGGAATTAGTTTTTTCAAGCCTCGAAGACCAAATGTTTTTCAGGTCCATTTGAAGCTAGACCTACCAAATAGACCAATCAGAAGGCGACAATTACCGATCACTGACTTCTGATTGGCTTTAACGCCTTAGCCAATGGGAACGCAGTTGCAAGTAATGAATGCCGTTTGACGCATTTATTAAGCTTATTTTACTAAGTTGAACAACAGTCACCGTGAATCCCACAGAGTCCGGTTTGTGCTGTGCATGTGGTAAAACAGTGTCAGTAATGCTGGGTGTAGCGGTGTACGTCTGTAATCCAGCGACTTGGGGTATCGGATGATAATGAAGATGATACATCGAAAACGTCCACCTACTCTTCGAGTGGGACTGGGGACGTCGCAACCCGTAAAATATTTCCGTGAATCTTCATGGAAATGCAATCAATGAAGCCCGTTGCTCACCCTCTAACAGGATGGCAGCACGAAAAATAGAATGGTAAACAGGCACGGGTAAGGCGTAGAATGTCTCATATATATATATGGGTGCACTGTCCGGGGTGTTGGAAGACTCCTTTTCTACCGCCTCTGTAGATGTGGCGGCTGATCCAGACTCGTCTTTCTGGCATTTCGTCCATTGGCCGGATCATCCCCTGGTATAGACCAATGTGCACTGCCTACGAGTTTTTTCACAGACCATTATATATCGACGCACCGATTCTCGTCTGTTCAAGGAAGTTGGGTCGGGTTAGTACTTGAATGGGTGGTGACGGGTAGTGATTACCTGTTTTGTTGTTGGCATTTCGGGTTACGCTGCAAGGGACGCCATGGGCGCAATATTCCCCAGCTTCTTCAAAAGGTATAATAAAGCGTAATCGCATTAGAAAAATGGTCAGACATCACCTGTGATATGCTTATCTAACTGTTCAAACAAAGGACTGCTAACGCATGGACGCAATATACGCGTTCAGAGTTGAAGCGACTCTGAACAAAACGCTGAAAGACGTTTCGCCAAATTTGGGAATATTGGGTGTAAGGAAAATCTTATGGTGAAATTTTCAAACTTTTGATTTAAACCCGTTATCTGATTAACGCCACACTAGAATACAATACATCTACGGAGGTTCAAGGGTGGCCTTGCCCGATGACTGGCATCCGATTTTCTTCGAGACCTGTGTTCATCATTCCAATAAACTACATTTTGTAAACCACCTTTGGCTAGGAAGCTGAATCGTCTTCACAATTGCAGATAAAATCCTATTCCACCGGTTTAAACAGGACAGATAATGTAGAGAATCTGATAATCAATTTCCAAGTTCTTTCTCGCGGAAACCATCAACAGGGAATTTCTTGAAATTATTTTTATAAAAAACGTCTTCCCTAAAGATAATACGATCTTGGGCGCACTCTGATTAAGTCTGCGTTGTGCTCACATGACAAACAATTGTGTCGCGACCACGTTAGTGGTTTTAGTCTGGTCAGAAACGTTACCAAGGCCCGCCAAAGCATACAATTCCGAACTCCCTACATCTACCCTTTCAACCAACATGCGTGGGAACACAACCAGTAGCACTGCGATGGAGATGGTTGTGTCTTCGATTGAAGACGTGGATAATTAATGAGAAAATTAAACTACTACCGAAAAGCCAGCATGAGGTCCATAAGTAGGAACACCGGAGACCAAGGTAGGTATATTGGCTGTCTGAAAATTGTTGTAAAGCGAATTCAATTCACGGTAATTTCAGTAATTGCAGTAGCACTTCCGGTCTGCATAAGCACACTCATTTTGAGACGCAACTCTTTTGATTGGGGTAATTCCCCATGGTTAAATCTGTTCCGGAAGTTGACAGTAAAAAATAAATGAGGAATTCTCCCAGTTAAATGGCCGGAATTAGTTTTGTGATCTTCGTCCAGTGGAGGCATTCTGCCCTATGGAATGCTAGACCTTCGCTTGGGTTTTGTACGACAAAGTAGTGTCGAAGATACTTACAACCACTAAGCCTTTTTTTATGACATATGCGTCTAAAAAGGATTAGGAATAAGAACGCAAGCCAAAGTAGAATCAAGATTGTTCTAATTCTACGGTCCAGATTCAAGCCCAAATCACTTTGCATTTTAACTTGTTATCGCCTGTGATTAAAAACACCGCGTAACTGTAGGAAAAACTGCAAATTCGTGAATAGACACTGTAGTAAAGCATCAGATGGGTCTAGTAAACAGTCGGTTTCGACGGCCTCAATTGTTGTTTGATCAGAGAGACGGACTTGCTCGCTGGGTGGGCTACAAGCCGACCCACACACTCACGCACGCAGGCTAACTCGGCCTATCTTGTGTATTTGGCGGTTATCGGCTGTGTCATCTCTGGTAGGCGCCAGATAACTGATTTCGGATCAAATAAGTAGCCTTATTCACAAATGGCATTTGTTTTTTCCCCTGGCGTCGTGAGAAACAAAGGACCAATTCAAGTGCGATTTGTCGGTGGGAATTTTAAATCACCGTTCGAAATTTAATATTTATTCGGATCTCTCTTACGCCCAGACGCCCCTTTTTATCTGGTCGCCTGCAGAACATACCAAGGAACGCATGAGGTCTGCTGAGGTGTACTCTGGTGGACGGATAAGACGGGTGTGGTAGTTTATCTGTGCTGTGGATCGTGCTCTACTGATCTCAAAGACCCTATCACTGATGTGGGATGGGGGTTTCTGCTGTTGTAGTCTGTGCGTGGTCTCTAAAAATGAGGCAATGGATAGAATGAAGGAGAAAAGCCGTTTCATATTCTATCCATCGACGAATTAAAGTGTCCATTTTATTTGTTGTTAACTCAAATGCTCAAAATGTCAATCCTCATGCTTAAAATACACTTCCGTTGAGCACGCGTTTTTTCAACAAACTTCTTTGCCCCCTGAGACATTTGACTGTTCTTTCCAATTGGTTCTCTCTTGTCCAGATCCCCAGAGGGTTTGACAGCCGAACAACCTCGCCATCCTTTTTTTGATTTCGTAACAGGTTTTGTTCGACGTTTATGCCAAGTGAGAAAAACATATCCATCGGAAAATCCGTGGAGTTAATTTTTGTACCACAAAACCGTGTTCCCCTTAGGAGTTCATCTCCGTTGTGAGCTGTATCCGTTCCATGTTTTGTGTGCCTCCTTAATAATCATTGCAATCTTGTTTGCATTACCTGGTGGGTGTATGTAGTACCGGAGATGCGCAGTCTCTTTTGCAGTGCTACAAATTTTACCAAACGCAACATTAATGACGCTAAATAATTATCCTATCGCAGGTGAACGATAGCCGGATAGCTTAATTGAAATTCATTTTAATTGTCCTGCATTCGTATCGTCGTGCAAATGCAACAATGAGTCTTACACACCAATTGTGTTTGCCAGGTGTTGTGCGGTTGTTTTTGTAAACGAAAAAAGAGTTGGGAATAGCAGTGATGTGGGTTGGGTGTAGGGAGTACTAAATCGTCTGGGAAAAACGATTTGGATTCTTCAGTTGCCAAGTCACACTATCAAAACGCTCCAGCACCTTGTAAAATCTTGGCGAACCAAGCACGTCTCTGATTTCTGACCTTCATGGGTCGTGCACTTTGGCCTCATGCTTTTTTTAATTGGATTGCGGTGTTTCAAACAATTTTTTGTTGCATAAAGGCTGATCAAAAGGATCATTTGATGGGGTTCGGCTTCTGTGCTAACCAAACCTTTCCCACTCTTTTTTGACGAAACAGTCAACTTTTCCAACCCCCACCCTTGTGCCACAATTGAAGACCTGCTCCCTTAAACGAGACCCGCCTCATTCAATCGAACCACAATTCCCTTACAGCCTCGCAACGAGACTCCAATCTATCTCGCCGTCTTCCGCGATTGTCTGCTCACGTATTTTTCGCTGGCAGGGCGGCTCTTGATAATCGCCGCAGTTTGGACGTTGAATTTTGCTACTGGTGGTGTTAGTAACACATTTATCAATGGTTTCGCAATATCTTGCGGCCGTCCTTAATCCTAATCTAAATGGGATCAGTAAATATAGGTTTTTTGGGGGGGGGTGGAGTCTGCAGCACAGATATCGGGTATCCCCCCTATCCACGTCTTCCAATTTCATGCAAACACGATTGCATCTCACGCGTCTTCGCAGTTTGTCAGAAATGTAGGAACGGTCCAACTGTGAGTGACCGTTTTTAGTCATCAATATGTAAATGAGTGTTCTTTACGCTCGCATCGATAATGGGTGTTCGAGATAGCGTCGATTGCCGGGCCCAAAATTTAGATTCCAGCTTTACAAAATAATCAATGCGTAAATCTGCCGCCTGTCGCCCAGTGACACCTCCTGGATACAGTTTTCGTGAAAGTTCAGCGTCTGTAAGCAATCTAAAGGTCATTCTGGACGCCCGCACTCTCACCTCTATTATCCATATAATTAGTCATTCTCCCTTCATAACCCCCACCCCCCCATCCTCTTTAGTCGAGACTGTCTTTGCGCGAAGCTCTGTAGCCTTTGCTTCCTGCAAGAAGTTATGTCATACTCCCACTTGTCCCCAGTTTTATTTACACCCAGAATAGATAATCATCAGGAACGCCGGCTCAGTCTTCACGTGAAACATTGTAATATTTTCCCTTCTTATTATGTAGAAACGGCGAAAGTTTTGACTTGGTCTCCAGTTAATTATTATAAGGGTCTTCGCAGTGAGTTTCAAGACAGAGCAGAGTCTTAAAATCGTACGCTCTTCGATTTACCCATCCATGTCTGAAATGTCTCTTTATTTCCACGACTTAATGCCAAATTAATAGTTCGAAGCAAAAAAACCCAAAAAATCGAAATAGCTCGCCATTCGACAAAACCTTGTGTAAAAATCGGTCATCGAAGTTTTACTAGCGGTATTTTAATTATTGATTTTCCATTTTAGGCACCGTCTCGGAGCTGATGCCCGTCCGTCTGATTGATGCCTTCTCCGAGTTCAAGGGCCTGGAAAGCTGGCCCCTCATGAGTGTACAGTTTTGGGGCGAGCAGGCGACAGGCGAGTGGAAAATCATCATCGACAATCAGGAGGGCATCGAAAAGATAAACGCCTGGGGAAATCCTAAAATCACGCTGGACCAAAGTTACGGCGAGTGGGAATCCGTCCACATGGTCGCCTACGGTTCCGAGTCCTTCCCTCTTCGACTGCGTCCACCACGCGCCGATCGCATTCCTCCTAGTGTACGTAGCGTACTTTGTTGTCGTCTGGCCGTCTGCCATACTGGCTGATGAGTAACCGGCTTCATTGATTGCATTTCTATGAAGATTCTTGGAAATATTGTACTGGTGTCGGCATCCCCAGTCGCACTCGAAGAGAAGGTGGAAGTTGTCGATGCTGCATCGTCTTCCAATACTTCCGGATGATGGATCAGCTGGTTTTAGCCAACCGACAGTCGCTGTATTACCGCTTTACCCAGCATTACTGGTGCTGTTTTACCACATACGCGGCATGAAACCGCTTCTGTGTGAATCCCAGTGACTTATGTTCACCGCAACAACCAATCTTTATAAATGCGTCAGACGGTAGTCATTAATCGCGTCTGCGTTCCCATTGGCCCAGGCCTTTAAGCCAATCAGAAGCCTGTAATTGGTCATTGTCGCCTCCTGATTTGTTTAATTGGACGGATGGATCGATCTGAAAAAAGTTTCACATTTCGAGTTCATCGCAGCTGGAATGACGCTTACGGGCAGGCGTCAAATTCATGGTGGATTCCAACTGCGTGACCAACCCACGTCAATTGGAGAGCTGGCATTTCGTCCACGATGAGTCATGCATCTGACCTACTGACCCCTTCGCCCCATCCCCACACTACGGCAGCTTAAATGATGTCCGCGGTTGGAATCAAGAACCGTATTGGGGTGTCAGCCGACTGCACAGAGCGCGCGTTGGAAGAAGTCTCTGTCTGGCTAAGATGATTGCCATTGAGTACCCGAAACTCCTCCTGCAAATATTTATATCTGGAACAGAAACAGGGGAGTGGCAGGGTTTCAGGCGTTATTTTAGTGGTTGCTCGGGTGACTAGGAAGACTTTGTCCATTGTTCTGCCTTCTCCGAATTTCATTCGTTTTGGGGGATGATGTATATGATCGGTGAAATCCGCGTCAATTTTTGGAAATTATTGAAATAGCTGAAAACTGAACTGAAGGTAATGGAAGGCATTAAATGGTGGAGCATTGTATTGTTTACAAATGGCGGCTGTCACCTTTTCTCTGCATCGCACTCTCCTGACGATCCCTCTACGTTATTATTTTAATGCTGAAAGGTGTTTGAGGTGCTCGTGGTCTAAAAAGACTGTTAAATAAACTAATATTCGAATTAATTTGTGTGTATTTGTCATTTTCAGGAATGGTTTCATAATTTCTCCCAATACGTCGTCGCTGAAGACGACTCCGAAATCTCAGACTACACTGTAAGTTGAAAATAGTATATTTTCAACCTACATTGGGCTCGGATCCAGTCAAAGTAACAGAGTTATCGTTTCTTGACGCATCTGAAATCAATTCACCATATTAAACACGTTATCAACGAGATATTTCAAAAGCAGCATGATTCAGACGCCTTTTAGAACGTAAAACAGGTAACCATCAAATCAGGACTACTCCTCTACCTTGGTATCAACGTTTGTTGCGATACCACCTTTGTCATACCTGTGTCGTTACAACAGAAACGTCATCAGGGACTGCGTTTCAGGCGTGCTATACTTCGAGAGAGAACTCTTCGTGGTCCAGTCGTTATTCTTCTTCCTCTTTGGCGCGGCTAGCTTCTGCCTGAGGATGAGTCGGGTTCATGGATGTCGCGAGTCGATTGGAGGCCAGATCAGAACAGATTGTGATCTAAATCGGTGTCCAGTTACGCTCACTGTAGACATTTCGTAGTTCCAGGCGCTCCACGTCCACTTTGACGGTGTTGATCCACGTTTTCCGTTGTCCAATGGCACGGCAGCGCCATTCTGTGCATGGCGTTGGCGCAAGTCAGAGGTTTATGAACTCTGTCGCTGGTCGACGTAGAACGTAGCCGAACCACTGCAGCCGACGGCGTTGTAGAAGCCTCTTGACAGCTTATCCGCGTCTGTTCATGGACGTATTATTTCGTTGTTGGAGAGCAGATCGTACAAGTCCGCTTTCAGGATTCATCGCAGACACCAGTGATCGAATCCGTTCAATCTCCTGGTGGCAGTTAGCGGCGCGATAGACGCGAAACCTAATCCGAAAGCATTATTTCATTAAAGCCCCCACAGACTAGTACGAAACTTCTTAAACGCATTCTAGGCGCTGCCAACACGTAGTTGGTCCTCCTGCTTCGCGTGGAAAACGATGAGGTGGTTTGCTTTCCAGCAGTTGTGCGCTGGGTTCATGGATGTCGCGGTTGATGGGATTTTCGTGGAGGGTCATGGGTTCACGAAGCGTTCTCAGGGCCACCCGGGTTTTGATCGAGGGGATACAGGATCCGGGTGTAGGAGCAGAACCGCATAGAATCTCTTTCGGTTGGTCTGTCGGGATCTGTCTATGCATTCAAAAACTCCTCGAGTTTCCGTCTGCTGGCAGCTACCAAGAGGTTTATCGCGGTGTGACAGTTATCGCACGGAGACAGCCACATGTAGTCGCAGATCACAATTGAGTGTCATGACGGATCCTACGACCAGGAGTAATACTCTTCCCAGACAGCCCTACATTGCCGAAATGTATGGGTGTTTGAAGCGCTACTAAGTTGGTCGGTATAGGGTTATCAGAGCAGAAGACAACGGGAAAACCACGTATTAGACAAGGTATGTTACGGCGATGGTTGATGCGACAATTGCAGTTAGACACCGCCCCATTCACAGGTTACTGGATGTGAGCCAGTTACAAACGCCTTGAGTTGCACCGTCAGGGTCCTTCGGGGAGTATAGCGCATCTTTGGTGTCATCGTTGTAACTCTTGAAGGAGTCCAAACCGCCGCCTAGTAAATTGTATACTTCTAACAAAGGAAATTACAAAATTCATGCAAAAGCGATGCGATATTGGTGCACTTCTGTACCCTCTTTCGACGAGCATTAAAAATTGAGTCTCTCTTTATACTGGTTTAATAATATTTGTAATGTAGAAAGTTGTGTTCCTCGTTACCTTGAGAAACTAATTGAATAGCGCCATATGCAGCCCACTTATGGCATACGCATTTAAGATGTCATTGTTGAATTCACAGGGCGTATTCGCGAGGGAAGAATCCGACATAAAACCGTTTAATTAACCACATCCAATCAATCTTACCGCATGCGACGAGGTGATATTGAGCACGGAACTAAAACCCGATCGGAGTCACTTCACCTCGGTATTTACTACCGCCTCAATGGAAAATTAAAGGTTTTTGGAGAATGTTGCAAGGACTCCGTGGTGCTGAGAACACGCTTCAACACGCTTCAAGCTGCAACAGACTGGTGTGCTTCCAATACGTGGAAACTGGACTAGTCGGTTTTGTAATTTTCGAAATACCGTACTCGCCTCCGCGCCCAGACTCCTTTGACGCCATTGGGCGTAGCTATCCTAAAACACGCGATGCAAGCAAACCTACCAGGCAAAATGCTACCCATATGTCGCTGGGTGTCAGCCCTTTTCAACTTTTGTGACGTAAATTCAGAAACCACCGGATACCGCCCTATTTAAATATAAATGATATTTTTTTTCTATTTTAGTGCCACGAACAATGTGCATCTGAACAATGCTGGGGTCCCTCCTCAAGCCAGTGTCTCAGTGGCTGTAAAAACTATATTACTGACAGCGGGTAAGTACTATATAAGTCCACGGGTGGTTTTGGTTCAAAGATGCAAGTCATTATTCGTGAATACCACTCCGATTTGCGTACATTTATCAGACTATTATTCCGTGACGCATAGTTAATAATAATAATAATAATTGTAGCGGATTTATTGAGGTCACGAGAACCACAACTTTCAGCATAAAACAAGACAGTATAAAAAGTTCCTGCTTCACCTGCTCTGGTGAAACCAAAAATCTGGACAAATAAGGAATGACCGAATTTCGATATGCCGCCGTTCTTGTGGGTATTGAACGGTACAGCCTACGCATTGGTCGAAGAGATTTACACTTCGATAAACTTGAAAAGAGGGAATGGGAGGGGTCACTTAAAATACGAGCAGCGATTTGTGAACAACTATTGAAGTGTCGTTGAACGATGATTTCTTGATTGGAGAGAATAGGCAGGCCACTAGAAAACGAGATTATTTTAAAAAGCCTACGAAGGGTTTAAAGTCAGAACATTTAAGGCCGGGGAAAATTACTGCGGAACAATATGCAATAAGAGGAATTATAGAGGCATGGACAAAGGTTTTTATACGGCTAGAGCTTAAACCAAGTCACTCAATTCGCTTATTGGCACTATGTATAAGGACTGTTCAGATCCTGTGACATAGATCACATGCTCTGTGCTTACCCGGGGTCCATCAATTCAGTATGAATTAAAAGCAACAGTTGCGACATCTAAATTTTCCGGCGGTGACAACCTCCTTAAATCAGGATATTTTTTGAGTAAAATTTAAGTATTTAAATAATCTTGGGTCTTCAGCGCCTGTTAAACATCAGAAGACCAATCATCTCTACCAGTACATCGGTAATCAGTTTCATTCAGAACTGATTCCTTGTTCGAGTCCTTAAAACCTATCTGGCTACCAAGAAATCACGATGAAACTCGATTTTATGTTTTTTGCGGTTGTCATTGATGTATCTGGCCCTTCCGTCCAAACAGGAAACGTTGGGATTTTTAACAATGAACCTTCGACTTGGTGCCAGTATCTAGAAAAAATGGGCACATCGCATCAAACGTATGCTAGATGATGATTTGCCCTTTCGGGCAATGTTTTGCAGTTTTTCGATCAGATCACCTGTGATCCGATTTGTAAGCAGCTGCTTTCTGCGACCAGATGTTCATGTTTTCATTAGCGCAAACCGACCCCAATTGAGGACATCTTGTGTTGAAGACCGCGGTTTAGAAACATTCCTTTCCCTGAGTGAAGGACAACAAAATATAGGGGTCTTCTCCAGCCATTGGAACCTAAGCGACTCAATAGATCGATTATGGAGATAATTGGGGCTTGCTGCTTCGAGTTGTAAGATTCACGAGAGGGCACGTATGGCGGAATTGGTTTTCCTTTCGTTTCACCGCCACAGACGTATTTGATAGGTTTTGTCGACTGATCACCGCTCTCCCCTCGATTCTAGCCAGTGCGTGGAGGACTGCCCCATGGCTACTACAGCTCTTGTCAGCATAATGGTTGGCCTCGCGCATGGTCTGCGCTCCGGCGGTGGAGGTATCGACCTGCGCTGCGAGCGCTGTTTCTCCACCTGCGCCGAGTGTTTCCGACCCAACTCGGCCTACAGCTGCACCGTCTGTTCCGGCGACTCCTTCCTCGAACCTTACCTTACTCCCCTGTCGACAGAGGGTGCTCCAAAGAACTCCGTCTTGGTGGCGCTATCTGAGAGTCAAGTCAAACGACTCCAGACGACAGACACCTATGGGAGGCCGACGTTGGTGGGGTCCTGTGTTTCTCGATGTCCAACTGGGTACTTCGCCAACCATACCAGCAGAATATGTGAACAGTAAGTTTGGGAAATCGGGGAACTATCAAATCTCCTTTCTTTGTGGTGCATGGGGCGTTAGCTTTGATACCACTTCCTCGTTTTTTGTGCGGCAATCTCCTGCCAGAGGATGTGTTTGAATGAAGATTCTGGAGGATATTTTAGAAGGAGCCATCCGAAAACGTGAATTGGTCGATACATCACCCAACACTGGGCCAACGAAGATCTCCGTGTTTGATTGGTCTAAATGGCGTGGCTGCTAGCTGAGGGAAAATAATGGGCCTACGCGTTTGTTTTTAGAGAGTTCCAACAATTTTTAAGACCTGACAGGTTGAGTGGCCAGAATTGTTCCATCCAAAGTGTCCACCTAGAATTTATCAACAGTTATCAATTTGATCAATCAAACAATAGGGGTTCCGTTTCCCAAGAAACTAAATTAAAAACCTCCAGCGAGAGCAAGTAACCAATGTGGGTGGATGATGCCTGAAATCTCTCGAAACCTCGCACAATGGTTGCCCAATTCGAACGCCTGTAAATAGAACGTCTTTCCTCTCTTTGCGTAATTCATCAATCATTTATGCGTCCATTCCACTGATTAGTACCTGGACGTGGGCCATCGCATGATTGCCGAATTATCTGCTGTGTTAATTGGTTGAGGGTTGAAGCGACTCTGAACAATACGCAGAAAGTCGTCTCACAGAATTTGCGAATATTGGGTGTCAGGAAAATCTTATGGTGAAATTTACAAGGTTTTGATTAAAACCCGTCATCTCATTGACTCCACACTAGAATACAATACATCGACGGAGGTTCAAGGGTGGCCTTGCCCGATCACTGGCATCCGATTGTCTTCGAGACCTGTGTTCATCATTCCAATAAACTACATTTTGTAAACCAAATTTGGCTAGGAAGCTGAATCGTCTTCAACATTTTAGATAAATCATCTGCCAAATCCTATTCCACCTGTTCAAACACAGGACAGATAATGTAGAAAATGTGATAATCAATTTCCAAGTTCTTTCTCGCGGAAACCATCGACAGGGAATTTCTTGAAATTCTTTTTTATAAAAAACGTCTTCCCTAAAGATAATACGATCTTGGGCGCACGCGGATTAAGTCTGAGTTGTGCTCACATGACGGACAATTATGTCGCGACCACGTTGGTGGTTTTAGTCTGGTCAGAAACGTTACCAAGGCCCACCAAAGCATACAATTCTCAACCCCCTACCTCTACCCTTTCAACCAACATGCGTGGGAACACAACCAGTAGCACTGCGATGGAGATGGTTGTGTCTTCGATTGAAGACGTGGATAATTAATGAGAAAATTAAATTACTACCGAAAAGCCAGCACGAGGTCCAGAAGTAGGAAGACCGGAGTCCAGGGTGAATTTGCTGCCGGAAAATGTTTGTTACATGCGTCAGTTTACTGGGAAATTAAATTCACGTGTTTAGGAACAATAGAGTGTTCCTTTGGATATAAAAGCGGCTTGATTGCATGTTTAAGTAGTCCGGAAAAATTGCTGGCACGCACGCATCTACTAGGTTTTGTATGATTTCAGACGTTTTGGTGACGACGTAACTAAGATATCTCTTGACAAGGGCGAACTATTCGTACAGATTCCCTTAAGTTAATACATTTATAAGGAATAATTTAATTTTCTGCGACAGCCCTGTATGGACAGCCTCATTTAGCAGATAACTGCTGACCACCTCGGACAATTTTGCTCGTTCAGGCCACCCTATAATCACAGTGGGAGACTGTTATGGTTATGTCTGCTCAAAAACTGTTTTTCCGGGGAGAAAATGTTTTTCGCCAATTTTTTTGGTTATTCGAATCGGCGAATTTTTTACAAACTTCCCTTGGCGATTGTCGGAAATGTGTGGTTCCGCACTTTCTCGTTCCGGGTTCACCGATCTAGAGGTGTATATTTCATTCCGTCGTTCCACGCCACTTTGTTTTGAAAATAAACACCTATTTCCGTATTTTCGTGTGTCCTTCCTCCGGGAAAACATTAGCTGTCTGAGAATATTGACACACCCCTGTTTTCGTCTGCAATATTCTATTCTAATGATTCGTAAAACACAATCGACCAATTCTCGATAATGCTTAATTTCTCCGCAAAATTCTGTTAAAAATCAGTTAATTGTCGTATTTTTCGGGGTGGGGCAGCATTCCTTCCCTGCCGAATGCCATCGTCAGGCTCTTTCTTCGTAGTTAGACCTAAGGATATCCAGTTTCTCGAAGAGGAGGTATCAACAATCCTGGGAGGGGGTGCATTACATCCTGTATTAACTCCCAAAATCGGTATCCTTTAGGTGTTCTGCCAACTGTGTGGAGTGCCGGGCTTCCCAGGAATACGCGTGTCTCAAGTGTTCCCCCAACTTCCGTCTCCTTGGTGGAGTGTGTGTCGACCCCACCGGACCTAATCGATGCCCCAAAGGTGAGAAAAGTCTTTTAGAGATTCTCCTCGGGTGGGTTTGTGAATCTTCGGCGTCTCTCCGACGAGCGGGTTCATCCTCTGGAAGGAGCAAGCTGCCCTGAAGAAGAAAGGTTTCATGCGCAGCGCTAACCGACCTTTCATTGGGGCGGAATCCCTAGGCTTTGCACATCTCGCGGCGTCCTCCAAGACAGCAGTTTATCCTGATTATGGTAGAACAGAACGCATTTCTGTTTGTCGGATATTGGAGTAGACCTTCTCGACTACCCTGCCTTTACACTGTGGGAGAAAGGCGAGATTCTACGAGCATTTAATGTCCACGCTGTCTGGTTTGGCCGCCAGATATGTCGACTTAATACCGGCGCGTTGTCAGGGCGAGCACTATTCGAGCCAGGAGAGTTGAGCCTCCCAATTCGACACCGATGACCTAGAAGTTACAGCGATGGGTGCATGACGTAACCCACAACGAGGGGTTCTACTTATCCCTGATATTCCATACATGCCTTTGGGACTTCTCCAATCGAAACAGATGATTTCTGCGGGCTGTAGAATGTAAAATATCTCGCCTCTTCATCTTCGGAAGTTGTATGGACTAGTTCAGGCGACTGACCGATTTATTGAAATTCACCCAACTGTCAAACGTTCGTCAAGTGTGTGTGCGTGTTTCTTCTCACTAATCACAGAAAATGTTGGCTCCACCAAGTGTGTGCTTGTCATCCGTTCAGTTTATATTCGACTTAAAATCACCAGTGTCTGTGTCGAAAAAAAGACACGAAAATAGCGCAAATTAATCTTTTAAAAATAGTATTCTAGAGCTGATTGTAGTAGATGGTGCTTAGAAAAACGTTTCCCAGAAGTATGCCTGACAATTATCCACCAACCGAATACATAATTCAGCCCACGAGGACCAAATCTGTCAGCCTTAATAGTAACAATACCCCCACAGAAACGCCAACAATGAGAGTGGTAACGATACATGGAATAGATCAATCTCATCATTCGTTTATTGATCCAGTTGTTTTTATGCTTTCCACATGTTTTCACCAAGTTCCGCGAATTCATAAAAGGCGCCGTCTCTAAGATCCTTGATTAGTTAAAGGTATATTGATTAACAAGAAAACATTGCCTGTGAAGACAAGAAGCGCAATAGCAATAACTGATATTACCGTGAATTAATTCTTTAATAAACATTTTTAGGGCAGCCAATATACCTACCCTGGCAGCGTTTCTGACCAGACTAGACCCTATAACGTGGTCGCGACATAATTGGCTATCATGTGAGCACAACTCAGACTTGATCAGAGAAGCCGACGATTGTTTATCTGTAGGGAAGACGTTTTTTATAAAAAGAATTTCAAGAGACAAACTCGGAAATTGAATAACGTATTCATTAAGTCGCTGTAAAGGGGTATTTCGATGTTTTTTAACACAAAAAGATCTCGGTCCTTTGTTTGAACAGGATATGGCGGCAGGTGATTTATTGGAATTTTGGGAATTAAGTTACGAAAGGGAAATAACGTTGCGGTGGCAGAAATAAGGCTTTTGCGCATAGTTACTGGTTTAACGTCGGTTTGTTTGCTGTTTCTAGGCATTAATCACTTCCGTAGGCCTGACAGACAAAACTGAACCATGTTATCACCCAAAGCTAAATGACCTTTCAGGCATTCGGTGTGTACATAATTTCGTTGGTTTTTTGCACAACAGACCTTTATTTGGGGTTGAAAAGGGTTCCGCCAGCGGCTTTTTTATGATGAACTAACCATTCTTATATCCAAATTTGGGCCATGGTGGATTGGGTGTTGGTACATCGCGAGTTTTGCTCTAATTTATCCAGTAAAGGTTATCCAAATCGCAAAAACATAAACGGTAATTGCGTCATAGCCGGGTCTAGTCCCTAAAACCGAGACCCTGGGAGTAATTGTCGCATAAAAGCCGCTTATTTGGACGCACACATTCTCGGAAATCAAATATTGACGTAGCGATAAAAGCTGTCTCGTCCTGTGTGTTGCGCGAGTGACCCTGGGGTCGACTGGCAACAAATATAAGGCGGGCGTGCGCCCGTTATCTATCGATTTGGAGGCTGCCGGGTGTCTGCGGAAACCGGCTGCTGCATTATCAGGAATTCAACCAGCCGGACGTCTTCTCGAGGCTCCTGTGTTGGATTATGCGGCTGGATGCTGCTTCAGCGGCTTCGGGTGGCTCCGGGGTAACTTCCTCGAAATAATATCCCAAAGAAAACTGGTGGAATCGCCAGTGAAGCTGGTTTATCCCCTCTAAGCAATGCACCACCTCCTCCACCCTTCTCATCCTCCCCATTTTTCTATTTGTTTATCACTGCGTGGCTGACCAAGGAGTGCACTAGTGGTTGTTTTGACATTGGTTCCATACGATGTCTTTCCGATCTGCTACACATTGAAAATGCCAGGCTCCCGAATTGTCCCATAACTATGTCGCTAAATTGGTCTTTAGTCTTGGTTTCACGGTTTTACAAATATATTTTGAAATAATTAATGCCCCTTAAGTAGGACTGCGTGTATCGGTTCTCGAATATGCAATTGGCGGTTTCACTAATTTAATGCCAAGCGCTGGAAAGGTCTTACACGGACAGCCATCCTCGCCGCTGTCAAACAGAATTTCTGGTTGCCATGGCAATGTCCTTCTTGTTTCTTTTTCTGTAGGTAGCTATCTACAAGGAAACATATGCGTCCCGTGTACACCAGGCTGTGAAAGTGGCTTCTGTTCGGAACATGGAATCTGCGCCTATTGTGATTCCGATCATCGGTAAGGACTTTTCATGTCTATCGCGTAAAACATGTTGCCCCTCGTTTAGCAGAAATCATTTAACGGCTTTGAAGTATAAACTATTTAAAAATATGGTTCGCGATTATGTTTCTGGAATATAGAGTGATTTAGTAAAGTTTTGAAGCAAACTTTTTTTTTCGATGGGAAAGCCACATTTTTCAGCATTGGGGTCCAATTGGTTAAATCACGTCAGTATTGGTTCTCGTCATGTTGATGAGGAAAAATCAATTAGGGCGAGGAGAAGCATATTTGACAGATTCAAAACAAAAGATGTTCCTTGTAGGCCATGTCCTGGCAAGTAGTATTGTTCTCGCGTTATTTCCTGACTTGAGTATCGTGTAGTTGGTCGTTTCGATTTTGACCGCGGCTACAAGTGGCTCAGACCAAAAATAATTACCCTGATATCGGCACACCAAGTGCGTGCGTGCCTGCATTATATTGATTTTTTGTGTACGCACGAGGGTGTATTGCTCAATACGAATAAGGCCTTTAGTTTCACACGTTTAGTCGTGATTACAAACACCTAGTGCGCTGAATTCTTGCCGATGATCACAGCGACTACACCCTCGTCCATTATATTCCGACGCCGCAGGTGGTGAGGGGAGAATAAATCGACTTTTTGGTCTTTTCTCCTCGCGGCGTGGCAGCTTTATGCAGGAGGGTCGTTGTGAGAGGACTTGCGCTCGGGCGTTCTTTCCAGCCTTCCGCCTGAACCGAAGGAGCTACTACGAAACGGAGACCTCAACATCGGTCGACACCACCACCGGCCTCTGGGTCTGCTCCGCGTGTCCACCTGGATGCGCGAACTGCTCCGCCTCACAGAACCTCGTTCAGGGATACGTGGTGCCACAGTGCCACCAATGCAACGACGGTCTCGCCTTGGATGTCAACAGAAACGTCTGCAAGTCGCATTGCCCAATTGGGTAGGTATTGTGATTGTATGCCGTTACGCCTTGCTGTGGATGAGAGAATGGCATATTTTTGTGGTTTTTCGGATAGAAATGTCTCTGTGTTCGAGAGATATTGGGCTTTTGATGAAATGGGTCTATATATTGGGTGCTAGAGGATGAACCGGGATTCATAGCTGTTTCCATGGAGATTCTTTACGATCTGTTAAAGTCGACTGCGTCCCCAGTGTCACCCGAAAAGGTCAAAGTGGCTGCAGCATCATCCAGCACTTAGATAACCCAGGGACCGCACGTGGACCTCGGGAGAGTTCAATTCCGGAGAGTGCACGCCGTTCTGCCTTGCTTATTTTTGTTTCCCGAGAGCGTTCGAACCGAGGGTCTCTCACGAATCCCATTGTACCTTCTGAGGTGTTATTTTTCCACGGTTTAACTGTCGCATGACAATATTCAAGATCCTTAATAAGTTGACACGAATGCGCACACCAGAAAAGCAAATAAAACCCCTGGACGATCACATGCCTGCCATCAAAAAGGCGTCCAATAAGCGAATTCAAAATACGGCTTTCCTGCAAGTCAACTCCTTTGGCACCACCCGTGATGGCTGATTGTGGCCAACATATGAGGGTGCTTTGTACGTGTGTGTGAGCAATTGGGCGACAAATTGCCTTCGAGACCGTGTGACGGATTTCGCGCACATTTTTGCGACTCCCAAGCCTTCCTAATCTATCTATTGGTGTTTTTCTACTGTCATTTGACCGGCAACTGTTCGTTTCAAGAGTAAATGGGCCCCAGATGTTTGTCCAGTTTTGCAGGGTGGAGCGTCTTAAATGATGTATTCGAATTGTTCAAATAGGCTTGTTTTCGTTTAGAAAATTCGGTCGAAATTGCACGAATTCCTGCCACCATATGTGCAAAAGTTGTGCGAACGAAATGGATTCCTGTCTTGACTGTTCCCCTGGAGCGTACTTGGCCTATGGGGAGAAAATTCCCAACCTCCTTCAGCCTTATTCTAAATCGATATTCAGTGGATACGGATGCAATATCGTCTGTCCTGAAGGAACGTACGCCGCCAGGATTGACGGTGAACGAGTTTGTCTCGGCTGCCCACCACTTTGCATGACCTGCCTATGTGCGTTCAAATTCTATGTCTACTTTCAATTTGATAAGTAGTGCTGTTTATTTTAGGAATATTTTGTTTGTGTTTTAGCCGTCGACCAGTGCACCCGCTGTCATGATGGCTTTTCACTCAGTGAAGTCACTGGCATGTGTGAATTCTCGTCTTTGTGTTCGCAGGAGGCATATTTTGATCCTGGCGATCAGGTGAGACCACCGCTTTCTTCAACAAATATATAATTATGGTTTGGGAAAAAATTAATTCCACAGCCATCTTGCCTACTTGAAATGATGAGAGTTGATTTAAATTTTTGGAGGCATGTTGATGGTTCGGAAACCGACATCCAATTTGATTCTATTCCTTTATTGTGTTTTTCTACATCACCTTTTTTTAACTTATGACACCATATTAAATATGTAGAACTTCCAAATCACGGTTAGACATTGGCTAGAGAAACAGCAGGTTGTGCTGTCGGTGGTATAGAAGGCTGAGTTATGGGTCAAAACTACGCCAATAGCGGCGAGGGTGATTTTCAATTGGCATTTGTTTTTCGGCTGTTAATGTCGTGTTGTGAGCTTGTCCGTCCCCTCCCTCAACAATCATCAAGAATGGTGAAATTTGTTTTCTGTCTCTAGAAATGCAAGCCATGCCACGAATCCTGCGGAAGTTGTCGTGGTCCTGGGGCAAGCGATTGTCTAGACTGTCGCCGATCCCGCCTAGACTCATCCAGATCTCCCTCACCCGCCTGTCTGGAAGAACCACCGCCATCACAGCCATTACCCCAGGGCTCCCACGGGGTGCCTGGCCTTCAGGGGTTCGTTCCCGCGAGCGGAAAGTGCTTTCCTTGCTGCAGCGTCGCCCGATTACTCGACACGAAGGCGCCCACCGACTGCTTCTTTTGTCTGGCCAATGAACGTGAGTTGAGGTCGGTCATGCCATCTCTAGGGGCTAGGGAGACCCCACATTGCTCCGTGTAACTGGGCGTTGTGGACTAAGTCGCAAAGATGGTGTAGTCTGGGTGATATTTGATCACTTTGCTTCGAACTAAACAGACACGGAAAAAGAAGTTGGGTCTTTGATGCCGAGTGGGCTAAATTGTTCTGAATGACGGACAAAGGTATCCACACGACTACATCGGAATGTTGTTGGTATTGCGTCTGTAAGTGACTCTGAGATGCTCCATTTGAGGACTCGTCCGACAGGGCAGACTCCAATATCTCTAGTACCCCGAAGAGAAGTGGCGCTCTTGTCGTTGTAGAGTTCAAGATCCAAACCGAAGTTGGCCTGAGATCTTTGCTAACGGTATTTCGTTCGAAATAACTGCTCCAAAGAATATTCCGGACTCGCTACCCTCGAAGGGAATCAATCCGGGCGTTAGCTGATTATATTTACACAACCCCCTTCTTTGACCAAATATTTGCTACATCATCACCGGAAGTCAAAACAAATCACCAATTGCGGCGTGCGCAAATTATCGCCATGGCAACAAAGGTGACTGCGGCACCACGCGCGGTAGTATTCTACAGTAGTAGCAGCAGTAGTAGTATAAGTGCGCACACACAGGTACATCTAGCAATTTATCGTGAATTGTACGCTGGTGAACGCCACCACAGTCCTCCTCCTCCAAGATGTGCATGCACCAGAGAGTGCGCGAGAGTGGAGGCTGGGCCAGGCCAGGCGAGAGACTGGCCATGAGAGAGGGTGCGCATCCACGTAGCCTGTTTATTCAGTGTTGTGCCGGGTGTGTCTTGAATTCCGAACCACGGCTCTTGTTTACCTTAGCCCTGCCACGTGCGTTCCATGCGTGTATTGAGCGTGCGCGCACTTGCGTGCGTGCATTCGAGTGCACACACGCATGTTTTCGCGGCGTGCGCGCGTGTTTGTGGTGCACACACATCGTGGGACCGCATCGTCGTTACATTGCCCTGTTGCACCCCCACGTGTATGACGTGTAACCCCACCAACGACACACCATTTCTCGAGCGCAACTTCACAAAGTTAATAATGATGATGATGATGATGATGATGATAGTTGTAATTATTATAATTCCTTTATTGAGGTCATTAAAACGGAAACGTCAGCGCTGAGAGATGTAAATGAACGAAATAGTATAAATAAGGGGACATGGTCGTAGAAACGTTTCACCTCATTCCGGTGGTATCTTCGGTGCAATCGATAGGAGGTGTACATGGACACACAACATCCTGTACGTGGCTATGAGGTTTTGAAATTCAATCACAGGGATAGTGAGATCACCAACCAGCTTAGATGTCCTTTTGTCCCTGTCGCGGTTTATTGGTTTTCCTAAAATTGGGAATGTCGCACTTTGTCTACGGTAGGTTTAATTAAATTAGTGATTCGTGTTATGTGCGTAGTGCTATTGGACTGGACTGGACGTTTTTTTAATTTATAGGAGGGGTGAATTTGGCCAGGATAGGGGTGTATTGTGCTCAAACAACTGAAAAAGACAAATTCATGTGTATGTATTAAGCCGTCTAATTGCGTGATGCCTCGAATACACTAAAGACATTAAACTACAGGAATGCAAGGTTTCATCTGAAGTGAACACGTATTTCGCACTAAAAACGTTGCTGTAAATGAATTCCCATGCCTCCAATCAGGCCGCTTCTCGTGTTTTGGGTGAAAGGCAGGTTTAGAACGAAGGTGTGAGGAAATATTTTTTGTATATTTCCGTTTGAGGGTGCGATGTGTTGTTTTCTGTCGAGTAGCAGCTGACCGATGCTGCCCTGGACTACACAATCCTCCGCTGGAAGAGTGCAAGAAAGGCTGCGCTTTGGTGAAACCCGAGGTTTTTTCGTAGGTGTGTGCCCGTGCCTGAAGTAAGTTTAGGTTTCCCAACGAAGCTGCTGTTTGCAAGACCACCCGAACATGTGGGATGACCGTTGCGTGGAATCACGACCAGTTATTGGACAACCACGTTGACATAGCACATGCCAGGTACGCTTCCAGGGTGTTTTTCCACATTACAGCTTCCAGGACTCCCATAATTACCGAAGACCTGAGTCACATTACACTTGGGGTTCTTTTTCGGGCAATCGTCTTTGTTATTTCGCGTTAGTTGATTGGGTTTTCAAGGTCACGAGAATCAAAACTGTCGGCATTAAACAAAATATATATAAAGGGTGATTACCGCAAGATTGAATTCTCGCTTATGACAGAAAGATTGTACACATTGACATCACTTTCACGCCGCATCTATATGAATTTTGTGATTTTTTTGTTTAAACTAGGCACTTGTTCCTCCTGGTCAGCTGTTGGCGGTGGCTTGGACCCCTTCGATAGCTACAACGATGCCACTAAAGATGCACCATCCTCCTCTAAGAACCCTGACAGTGCAACTCAAGGCGTCTGGAACTGGCTAACATCCAGTAGCCTGCGAATGGGGTTGTGTCTCACCGCAATTTTCGCTTCAATCATCGTCTTGGGATACCTCATCTTTCACGTAGGTTTCCCATTGTCTTCTGTTCTGACAACCCCATACCAACCCACCTAGTAGCACTTCAAACGCCCCAGCATTTGGGCAACGTAGAGCTCTGTGTGAAGAGTATTACAGCCAGCTCTCGTCCGCGGCTACGTGTTGCTGCCTCCGTCACCACCCGTTCAGGTACTAAGGCGGCCCTACGTGGCTTAACGTCGGTTACCGGTGCGTCTACGTGTCATGGTAGCTGGCAGCACTTGCTAATTGGCCTCAGATTCCGCTACCAGATCTACCACGAAGACCCCGAAGGATGGCGAAGGTTCTCTGAACAGTTAATTGGCCTATACCAGGCGATGATCCAGTCCATCCCTATCCGGCCAATGGACGAAAGGCCAGAAAGACGAGTCTGGATCAGCCGCCACATCTACAGAGGCGGTAGAAAAGGAGTCTTCCAACACCCCGGACAGTGCACCCATATATATATATGAGACATTCTACGCCTTACCCGTGCCTGTTTACTATTCTATTTTTCGTGCTGCCATCCTGTTAGAGGGTGAGCAACGGGCTTCATTGATTGCATTTCCATGAAGATTCCCGGAAATATTTTACGGGTTGCGGAGTCTCCAGCGACAAGGAGGATGCAATGCCCGGTCGGCTGCTCGTCTACTCAACAAGAGGAAGAACGTGTTTGAATATTGCCAAAATCTGTAATGGTCGGTTTATTCAGTCCACCGAATATCCAGGGCAATAGACGACGAGAATTCGGCATTATATCGTGTTTGCCCGAGGCAACGAATCTAATTAACCGTGTCCGAGTAATCGAAGAGGGAGACGTGGTCGTAAATTAGATGCGTCTTGGCGAGTCAACTAATTCCCCGAAAGTAGAGGCTGTTATTCGTATTTTGGAGTTTGAATTTGTTAATTATGAAACCACGAACTCCTATCACCCGGAACGCCCTTATTGGGCAGTCTTGGCAGGTGACAATTCTATCCAGCGGCAAAATTTCCACGGTAGGTGTGAGTTAAAACAGGCGTCAAGGGGAAGACGATTAAGAAGACGTGTGCCCAGACGGTTTTATGAAGGGTGTTGTCGCGATTGTGGGGTGGGATGGCCAATCGATAATGATCGCGGCATCGAGAAGTCGTTCCTTGGCCCCATAAGGACCGCGGTATTCCAATTCTGAGAAAAAATAGGAATTCCGAATATTTAGTTTCTCTTTGATTTAAACTCTGAAAATACCGCCGCACGGCGAAGGGAAGGATAGTCACTTACAGCCTCAACGAGGCGGTCAATTGCCCTTTATTTTCTTTCAGTTCGCTGTGATGGGTCTGCGAAAACGACACAACGCCGGCTTTCACTCCCCCTTCCTGGGAAATGGCGGTGGTGCCGGCTGGCGTCTGTCCCAGCGATGTCCAGATGCCGGCACATCCCCGGTCCTTGGGAACCCCAAGTCTGCCAACTCGAATGGCCACGTCAATGGCCGCTTGCTCCCAAATACTGGTACTGGAGACACATCTTATCCTCCCCAACCCTCGGACTCCCTCCTAACCGCTTACCCCACAGGTAACTCTAATTCGCTTTCCCTAACACGTCCCCGTTTTAAGATGCTCTGGAACCGCTTCCGACCTCGAGCCCATACTCCAGCTTCGATTCCGCTGGTGTCAGGCCTTGCACAACATCGGCCCAAGTCTAGGGGCATCAAGTCTCGTCGACCAATCAAAAAAGGCTACCTCAAAGTCCTGATGTTTCCGACAGATGGCGATGACGCCAACGAGCATATTCATTAACAGAAACACTTCGTGCCTTTATCTTATCACACTTCCACGCCTCTATGGGCCTCTGTGTACAGCCTTATCGACCACTTTTTTTCACACGTCCCCTAACCCATTAAGGAATATTCTACGAACACCTTGAGCCATTGGTATTTCCTATTTTTGTATTGCCAAGCGAAATAGCCTTTGTAAGTTTGAGGCACGCATATCCACGACGCTAAAACGACGAGTGGGGTGATTCTGGAGTCAGCTGAAGATGGACCGAGTGGAGTGGCCCATCGCTGTGAGAGAAAGAGAGAGAGAGTGCCTTGTTTCCTACGGACTGTTTTTCTTGTTGTTGTGATTGTGCAGATCTCGAACCTGGTTTTAATCCGCCAAACACCGACCGCAACCCACCCCCCACACCCAACCTCCCCAATCTCCCTCGGAATGTGCCTTTTGGAGGTTTTTGAAGTGAGAAAAACTAGTGAACGTATTTAACTGAAATTGAATCAGCAAACCTTTCGTATTTTCTTTGCTCAGACTTCGATGGATCACGTTGGGAAACCTTAGCACTTTTTTTTCTCAGTAATGATCCCCGACAAAGTTGCCCGCACGTGAACGCAATTCAACCCCAATCGACATATGCCCACGATCGTTGTAGCTTGAGGGAAGACGTCGTTTTATTAAAAAACGATTCTGAGAGAACCCTAATTGTTTGCTTCGCCGAAAAATTCAGAAACGCGGACATACCAAGGATTAGTTACCATATTCAGTTCGCGAAGACCATCAATGACCCAGGACTCCATCGTATTATCAGGACAAATCCAACACAATCACTTCCTAGGAGTGACCTTTAAGAATGGCATTAATCATGCAGCCGGTTAAAGGGCTTGGTTGATGCAAAAAAGTCACAAAACGCGATTTTATTTTTTAAAAGCAACAGAACTTGCCCTTAAACTAACGATTTTGAAGGAGGCGGATGAGGGCAAATTTGCGACATCTCGTCATTGATAAAAACGGTAGAAAGTTCTTAAGAGAAAGATGACGTTTAATATAAACATAATGCAATTGTCATCTTGAGGTCACGTGATCCACATGTCTAGATCACACCACAGAGCCCTAGACACAACTTACGCGTCGGATACGTTTTGTTGAAATCGTTTCCTCCGTATTTCTTTTGAAATATTCTTAAAAACATCGCAAACTTGGACTAGAACTTCAGAGGAATCCTCGCCGTATGCCTGCAGTATTCGTTGAAAGTTAAAGAATCTCAAGTTAGCATCGTGAAACAGTAGATGAAATCACAATTCTATGCTGTCCGTGCCTTGGATTACTTGCTAAAGAAGATAACAAAACAACTTAGTGGGGGTGTTAGAAATTGGGGCCTGAGGTGGTAGTCGAACCCATGGGCAATCAATACTAGTGTGAGGATGTTAACCGATTCACAAAGTTAATAAACCACACTGCTGCCTTTAAAAGACGTCTCCATGTTTCCTTTCCCAACGAGGTCAATGTCACTGCAACCCATAGCCGGGTTCAGCTTGTTATACAGGATCTTGCAAGTCCGTGCTTTTTTCAAATTCAAACTATACAGATATTTTGAAAGGGAAATCATCATCATCATCTCCAATTTATTGCAAAACCCCCTTCAAGTTACTGATTACAATTCTTTTGGTGAAATTGTCAATGACATTTCGGCATAACTGGGCTCTATCTGGGTAAATTCGAGCAGAATTTTGGTTTTCAAGACATCTATTTTTGTTGGTTTATTTTCATAAAATCTATCTTTGAGATCGTCCCTCGGAAAGTAGTCCAAAGGCGATTTTTTTCGGTCAAACAGTTTCAGAATGTCGTGAGATTATTCCCTCTTGGAATTTCGTTCGCAATAAATTCATTGATTCGTTGGCAGTGTGGCATATCGATTGAGAAATTTGCAATATATCATGTATCTTTCATAAATTGGTGACGTTCTGCTTAATATACATACATGTGTATCAATAGACAGATGAGTTTCATTCCAAATGTGTTTTTCATTTCAATTTTTAAGAGAAACTCGAAATTGAAAGACCTTGTACTACAAATCCACCGATCTTGGGGGCAAATACATTCCTTCCAGGTCTGCCCACAACTTCTGGGGCACTCTGAGACAGACACCCAATCGGAGTCACTTATGCGAGTTCTTGGGTGTCAGGTGTAAGCCCAAGAATCTCGGGAAATGCCCACGAAGGTGACATGCCACCCCCCCACGACCAACCTTTCTACTCGTCGTCCGTGGAACCCCGTAAATCCGCATGGTCGCCGACCATGAATCGTGTTTCACCAGAGATAAACACGAAGTTGAAACTCCAGTTGTCAACAAACGCTCCACTTTGGCGCGTATTCGTGGTGATGTGTGTGTTTGTAACCGGTCGATACGTGGGTGCCCTGCATTAAGCTGATGGAATTTCGGATTTTAATTAACACCAACATGCAAACCTTTGTTTAGGGGGTTTTAGGCGGTTGCTAAAATAATGGCCGCCTTTCGGTGTTGAAGTTCACAACAAAAGCCAATTCTTCGCACCTTCAGCTCCATATCTTAACGATACTTCGTTCACCACTTCTCTTTAGATGGTAACCATTTTTATTCTAGGGTTTAATTCGTCTTATCATTCAATCTTTCCGGCGGAAGTGGTCAAACCGAGAAATGAACAAACACGTGGTACGCGGGGACGATAAAGGACCACGCTTGAAGAGCCACCAAAGCTGTGACGTATCTCCGATGATGGGCAGCATTTGATCACCGCTCGCACAAAACAATCCGATTGATTTGGTAATCGCTACGAGAGTTTGGGACGCACGATTCAGAAATGGTTGCACCAGTTGATGGACGTCAGGCTCTTATTGGTGTTTCTGGTGATTTAGTCTTGTTATTTTGTGTTTACTTGAACACACTCTGAATCTGACGCTCTGGTGTCATTTGTATATTTTCTTCGACAATCTCCACGCACCCACCCCCCCCCACGTACCATCAGATGCCAACCACACGAGACGTTTTTTCTCTCAAAAAAGTGGGTTGACAGCGCCAGAGGTCTGTTTTGTAAACACTCGACGGTGGGTTGACGAATCGGGTGCTCGAAACAGCGGCAGCAGCCTGTCGCTTCGTGTTAGGGGTCGCCGAATCGGTAAAGCTCTTCGACGACGAAATAAGGCATTGCTGTCCACCCCTCTGCAACGCCGTCGTCGCCAGTGCTTTCGGCACGCTTTACGCTGGTCGGATCGCGGAGCTTTCAACCCTCTCTCTTCGTAATCATGTCTAGGTGTCGGGCGTTGAGTGCTTGGACCAACAGCCTGTCTACGCAGTGGGCCACTTGAAACAGAACTGGACAACAATTCGCCACGACCGGACCCCCCACACTCAATGCATGGGCAACCGCGATCGGAGACATAAAGTAACCCGATTCATCCTCCAACAGGAAATACGACGAGTCATACCGCTTTCGAGGCGTCGGGGTACCTTGGACGAGGAGGGGATGGATCTGTCCTTCTGCCCTCTGGTCATTTCCTGATCTTCTTTGATCCTGGCACTCAACTATCACCCGTGGCTACCGGCAAGTCCTCTCGACGATCTCCGAACAACACTGCCAACCTATTTACAGTCACGATTCGCGGCATTCATTAAACCGGTTTATCCTCTCGCTGGAGATAGCCACGATAAAGAAGAAGAAGAAGAAGAAGAAGAAGAGTAACTACTCGCATGTGTTGACGACCACCGTCTCTTGAGCTCAAACTCTAGACGAATCTCTTGAAGGCCGACCGGGGTGGAGAAGATTCACGTCCAGGATGCAACTGCCAGACAGGTGGTTTCGTTATGCCACCTTGATCGCTGCTGGTTAGTCGGAAGCACGTGATTGTGCAAAGTTCAGAGGTGATGCCTCTCGATAAGCAAACACTGTGGGATAGCGCTAGGGAAGCAATATCCGCAAGACTCTTCGTAAAAATGGCGCAAACCTCTCCACAGTATCCGTGAATACGCCTCATCTTGAAGTAGGAGAGACAGCTGTACAAAATTCGACGTTTAATGGCAATGGTAAGAGCAACCGAAGTGGCGAATTCAAGTTAACACTAGAACGGGTGTTATTATTCACAAATTTACAAATGAAAATCAACGCCATTGGTCGATTGCACCCACATGGGGAAATGATACATATCAAAGGACAAGCAAACCTACAACCAGTAATATAAACAAGTAGAAGCACTATAAAAGGTTATTATCAAGTAATCATTAAGCGCTCAAGTACAAGAGAAGCAGTAAATGCCGTCAAAGCGGCAGTTCGGGTCAGGTAGGGTTGGTATAGGAGAGGAGAGGGGTATTGAAGGCGTCGTTTGAGTGGTCATAAAGAGAATGTTGGCGCTTACTTACACAAGGACACACAATGGGTCTGTCTCAAGGACACGCAGTCATTGGCAGGCTTGCAAGGTCGCCGCCGCCACCGCTACTGCCGCCACGTGGCGGGAAAAATTTCGGGCTCTCGCTGGAGGCGCTGCGGGTGCCGGGGTAGGTGTTGGGAGGCTGGGGAAACTGTACTGCTGGCGTGTGGTTGGAGTACGGGATGTTGGGGGTGCGGGGTGGGGGTCTGTGCGCCCAGTAGAGGCTGGGGTTTCCCTCAGGTGGGAACTGGGAGGAAGGGGAGGAGTTTTCGGTGCTGGGGATAGAAGTGTATGGAAGAGGGGTGAGGCTGAAGTAGGAGCCCCCTCCGTTGGATGACCTCCACGCTGATGGCGGGGAGAGGACTGGAAGAAGGTCAAGTGGTGATGGAAGCGATGCGCTGGATGCTGAAATTGAAAATTGGAATGGTTCTACATTTTTTGTTTGTACGGAGGAGGAGGAGGAGGAGGAGGAGGAGGAGGAGGAAGAAGAGGAAGAGGAAGAGGAAGAGGAAGAGGAAGAGGAAGAGGAAGAGGAAGAGGAAGAGGAAGAGTAAGAGGAAGAGGAAGAGGAAGAGGAAGAGGAAGAGGAAGAGGAGGAGGAGGAGGAGGAGGAGGAGGAGGAAAAAATAGGCTTCAATAAAATCGCCCAGGAATATTATATTTTTGTACTTGTCGATTTTATTCGGGGAAATATAGTCAGTGAGCCAACATTGACACAAGAGACAGTCAGATCTGCACCGACCCACCTTTCTGGAGGTCTGCCATCCGCCGCAAGCCATTAACGGCCTCGTAATCGCTAAATTCTCTCATCACCATCTGCGGCACCTCTGTTGGACTCCGTAGGCCCTGTGAGATTGCCGGAACGCAGTGCTGCGGGTGCTGGCAATGCGTAAGAGGCTGGGCAGACGAGGAGCAAGAGGTTGCGGGTGGCGGTGGAGGAGGCTGACTGGACCCCAGGGACGGCGTGGATGAGCGTCGGAGCGGATGAGGGTACTGTTGGTTCGCGTACATGCTGGCCGCGGCTGCCGCAGCGTAACTAAAAGCACGCATCTCCTTCCCCTGAAAAACACGACATGGTATTTTATATAATTTCCAGGATTTAGTTTTTTTTGGTTTCAGGGATTCGTGGTTCCAGAATCACCAGTGTATTGAAGAGTCTCGACAAATATCGGTGGGGGAGGGGGCAACCCCTTTCTTATACGTACGAGTCGCTCCATTCGTGGACTCGTTGCGAGAAGGATGGGCCCAGAATTCCCTGTACCTCGAAAACGTAGGATCAATACTCTTAGGGTTGCTGTCGTTGATGGAAGGTGTTCGGTTGGACTCTGGCTTTTTACGCGTGTGAAGGATGATTTCTGGATTTCTGGGATCTCGATTTGTTGTGGCCGTTGTCTCGTCGCTCCTATTGTTGACTTTTTCCGGGAAGGACTAGTCCAGGATCCTCGTATAGCTATCCGCAATGCCGTACGTGGAGGGGACAGAACTAAGACCGTTGAGTTGATCAGTAGTGATGTGTTTCCTTCGCAGCGTGATTTTGAAAAACAATGGCGATTTCAACGGTGTTGTCTAATGTCGGAGAATACGCTTAGACAATTCATATTAGCATACAACCACGTCATTGATAATAACATTTTATACTGCGTTCATTAACGACGCGTGTTTGTTTGATTGACGGCAATGATCAGTACATTCGAGGTTAAAATACGAGTGATTGACGTCAAGCTTTTCCAATCATGTTTATGTATCATTCTCGTAAGGGCTCGGTTACAACGAACCCCAGATAATTGGAATTTGAAACAGTTTCGCCGCAAATTGAAATGTCCTCGTGGTTTATTGGGGTCACCAGGACATCGTTGATCTATCAGATCCATGTTGTGATGCAAAATAAACTTGTAGCAACAATTGCCCAAAGACAGATAAAAGCCTCTAAATCATAGAGTTTGGCAACCGCTTAATGGCGGTCATAAGGAGGCCGAGTGGGCGGTGCCATAGCCGAACACAACAAATGGTATGCGTTTAAACAGGCACACCTCGTTCGGCCCTACCTTCATCGAGAGATGTCTTGAGCAAAACCCACGTCTCTGGGATTCCTTGGAGCAACCCTCCCTCGAACACAGTCGGCGCCATTGCTTGCCATTGAACTTTTTGCGCACGCCGCTCGGTGTTTTCACGACGTCTCCCTGAAGTGGAAGGAGGTGAACATTGTGTAGCTGCCCGTGAGTGACAATCATCCTGATTGGCTGGTTCCAGAGTGCTCGATTAGCCTACTGGGAATTCGCACCTCGGGGCGAGCACTGACACACGAAAAGTTGTAAAATTGATTTGTGGTCGTGGCGCTGTAGCGAACATGGATTCCAACCAGCAACCAAAATATAATTGTATCTGATACCCCAAGAGGATTAATGTCGCTACATTATGTAAACAGTGCGGCCTGTAAACAAATGGTCGGGTGTCTCGGGCCTCAGTGCGGGCTCACAAGGTCGATTCAGACATCACCACGATCGCAGTCTTTGTCGGTCTCTTTGACGTTAACTGTCCGCAGTACTTACAAAAACATTCATGCGGATGGTTCACGGAGATAGTGCGTCACCGGTGAACAACGTCGACAACACCAACAACAAGGTATAAGTGTGGACCCCCATATGATGTCATAAACAATGCTACAAGAGTTTAGAAAGTTAAGAAAACCCATTGGTTTGCTTTTGCAGGTTGCAGGAAATCAAAGACCCTTCGGTTAGATCACATCCGTAGCTAAGCATCATAATGGGCGTTTTCGGGCATGTTTTTTTCAGATCTGGCAGATTGAACTGAAGCTGACTTGATGCATGTTTGAAATGGATGATGAAATTGGGCGATGGGGAAAAGGTACACCGGTGACGTCTCTAACGCTGCCACCCAGCCTTTAATCGAGGGATCGTCTCAAGCCTTTGAGCAATCCCGAGGTAGTTCTGCTAGAAAGCAGGGATCCAGGCGACAGAATGGACTGAAATCGCTCGTCGCCCTAAACATTTCGAGAGGAGAACATGATACCCGGCCCAGGTCGTCGTTTCAAGAGACAACCAGCATTCAATGTCATTTCACTCGATATTCCCTCAGCACTGCTCGGTTTTTCGGTGACCCCCCTGCCACTCTATTCAAGTCGGTCTCCGTGTAAATTACTCTTCGACCAATGCGAAGGCAATGCCGTTTAATTCCCACAAGAAGGGCGACCTATCGCAATTCGTTCACTCCATATCTGTCCCGATTTTACATTTCCTCGACCAGGTGAAACAGGAACATTGGAGCATTGGAAAACCCACGGCAATATATTAAGAAGCCGTACAGTTCCTCTGGAGTTACTGTTTCATGCCAATTTTGGTGTGGCAGTCCCAATTATTCCGAAATGTAATCGGCAATTTCACCAAATTAATCGGCAACTGTAAGGGTGCACGTGAGTGATATTTGCGATCGGTCAGTTATCATCTACAAATAGAAGACCCTTTGGCATATACATTGATAAACAGATCATTATTTTCAATTAATAGTGGGTGCTTTATTTAAATTCGAAAAAGAACCTCGAACTTGAAAACTCTGTGTTATCAGCCCAGTGGTTTAAGAGGGTCTGGGTGTGTGCGAGGGTATTTAGACAGGCAACCAATTGGAACCCCGGCGAGAGTTGTTGAGTGCTGGAGACCCGGTGCTGGAGACCCTAGACGCTGGGAACGTCACCAAGGGACTGCGGGAGCATCACAGAGCCCGCAACACCAAGATCTAACGCGCCGACTCTTCCTCCCAGGTATCCAGCACCCCATACCGCATACAGCGTCTCATACTCATTCCCTTTGCCTGTGCACAACAGTCTCAGGCATGGTGGGCAAGCGGTAACAAAAAACGGGAAATGGGGGGGTGTAAGCGCAGTTGCTGCGATAGACTCACTTCATTGTCATTTAATCCCAGTATGATAGAGAGATTAGTGCTTCATCTGACGCAGAATCAATCGATATAGTGGAACGAGTCGTTTACTAAACCTTAAGTGCCTCCAAAAGGCATTAAACCGCACAAAAATGTATGCAGTCAATCAAGTTCTCATATAAGCAATTATAAATTCACACAAATTACGCCGAAGAGGCTGCCTAATGTTTTGTGACTCTTGTGGGTGTGGCACATTCCTTGCACATGTCTATGACGAATTCCAATTTCTAGGACGCATTCCAGGTTGTCCTTGCTGCCATTGTAGGATTTGGGAAACTCAAGCAGCGTATGCACTTGGTGAACTGATATTCTTCTTCCAGCAACCGCTGGAGGCTGAACGTGATTTCTATCTATACATTGAGAAGTAATCACTTTGCGGTAGTCTGGTTTATACTGCCGATTCGCCACTTGAGATTGTAGACCGATCCCATCTGTCTGGGCGCATTAAAATAACTTAATTTGTAGTGATTTAAGGCTTGCGTCGGGCTCTATAATTCCGAAATGCCGCTTGCCCTCTTCACTCTTGTTTGTTTCCATTCAAAGCAATTTGAAAATTTAGTGCGCGGCTATCGCCTGCCATAGGATAAGCCGGCAGCTTCATGGCCGACATTTTCCTGAAGTGTTTTAGGAATATATTACAAGTGGCGGCTTCCCCTGTGTCACCCGGGAAGGTGGAGGTGGTGGAGGAGGAGGAGGAGGAGGAGGAGGAGGAGGAGGAGAGGATGAGGAGGAGGAGGATGAGGAGGAGGGGAGGAGGAGGAGGAGGAGGAGGAGGAGGAGGAGGAGGAGAGGAGGAGGAGGATGAGGAGGAGGCGGAGGAGGAGGAGGAGGAGGAGGAGGAGGAGGAGGAGGAGGGGAGGAGGAGGAGGAGGAGGAGGAGGAGGAGGAGGAGGAGGAGGAGGAGGAGGAGGAGGAGGAGGAGGAGGAGGAGGAGGAGGAGGAGGAGGAGGAGGAGGAGGAGGAGGAGGAGGGTAAGGAGGGTGCGTGATCATCATCAACATGCCTGCAAGACAAGTGAGGATTCCCAACAATTCGAGCAGGCCGTCACTAGGGTAGTCATGTGGTCTTCGGAGACTGGACTTCTTTTGAACCCATCAAAATGCGCCTCCATAACGTTTTCCCTGAGAGCAGAAGTTGACACGTCGGCGATTGCTTCACCTTATTACTTCGACTTGAGCTCAAAATTCTTGTGCGTTATCATAAGTGGCCATGGGAATGTCGTCTTCCATCGTCTCTATTTCTTAGTTTGCTTATTCAGACGACTTGGAGTAAGCTCAACACGCGTAAACTCCATGCCACCTATTATTCACTGAGGTCTGCTCGCATATTAGGTTATACCTTTCATTATTATTGCTGTTTACAACAACGAACGTCCAGGAAGGTTTAATTAGAGCTTTTAAGTTATAACTAAACCTGTACCTGGGCCCAGTTGTTTAAGCCGGTTTCTGATTAGCTCATTGACAAGATGGAATAACATTCGCCGAAGACGTCATATATGAGTAGTGAGTGATTTATGTAATGGGCGTAAATACTAGGAAATGTTTTACGATGCCAGCGACATTTACGCGAATCAGGGGGCCAGGAACGAGAACCCGTGTGTCCAAGGTGCATTCGCCTGACCTTTTCTGTGCCATTGTAAAATTTCATGGGTGGCATTTGAATACCAGGAATTACGGGAAGAATACGTAGGATATAAAAATAGGGAGATAATGGTATTTTATAAAAAAAACGTCGTATGTTTTTTTAAAAATTTAAGGTTTGTACGGGCGCGGCACATACCGCATTGGCTCTCCTGACAGTCATGAAACTGGAATTTGTTAGGGCAAATCGGAACAGTTGAAACCTATTGATTCCCATGTAGCTTAGAGCTCCTTTAAAAATGATGGGCAAACACCAGGGATGTGCAAGAAATGCGAGAAATCAAATAGGTCAAAAGGGCCAATTTTTAATTATTTATTTACTTAACATGCTTTAGGTTTTATTTACTTATATCCTATTATACGGCGGTCAATCTTCATGGTGTATGCATGTGCAATCGTTTGAATAAGTTACCGTTTATATACCTTAGGATGCATACAGAAGAATTAGGAAACCTTACGTGAATTAAACATATGACAAATTAATTTTATAGAGTCAAAATGTTTGGCTTGCACAATTTCCAAATCAAATGCACAAAACGTATCCACTAAATTTTACCAACTTACTAAGAAATTTTCAATTGGTTGGCAGTTATATAAAGCGGTGCAAGGGTGCATCTACTAAAAACAGCTGAACGTGTCACGATTAAAAAACGATTCCTTGGAGGCGTAAAATATATCGATATTCATCGAATGTATCATACTTTGAAAAACTTCTGCTCGGTTTGGTATCCATTGGCGAAGGAAGGGGCTGGGAGGGAATGCACAGGTGTTGAAGATGGGGCTTGACCTAAATATAAATCAAGCCATTAGTTCGCATTTTTGCATGATAAGATGCCTATATACAATGCATGTATCCACGTGTTTTTAACACGAAGGCGTTTTTAACACCCTCTTTTTATCGGGGAAAAGGGGGATTTGATGTAAGTAAGCTAAATGCCAACATTTGCGCGTATTCACACAGGCATCAATAATCAATGTAATTCTTACAACCAATTAGACCCTCATACGGTTTCGAGGGAATTGATATTGGTGTGAGAGAATTATCATATACTGGGACGTCCGAAAGATGTGAAGCGGGTACTGCATTGTGAGAAGAAGATTTAACGACTCCAAGAGATTGTAATTTGTCGTCCATCCCTTCAATAAAAAGCGTAAATCGAAATTTGATAAAAACAATTATAATTCATGAAATAATTATTGCATATTTATTTCATGATAAAGGGCTTTTATCATCTGCGACTTAAATATACAACATCGCTGTTCCGACAAAATTTCCACATGCGAAAATAGTAATCAGCGGTCTTAACAACGTAAATTACATAAATATATGAAATAAGAGAAAAAATGTTGACACAAATATTTTATTACAATTCGAATCGTGCAGGTTAGAAACTAGCAAATAATAACCTTTAGTTCTACCTATTTAAACAAATAAATATACGTAATATTAAAAATTTGATATCCAGCGTTTGTGAAATAATCATGAACTCCCCGTTCATGATTGTAAAATCATAGCCATTTTTTAATCCACCAAACTGACGTTCAATGGGTTTATTATGAAGGACTTTTTAGTTTGATAGGTCTCTGATTGGTGTTTTCCGCGCTCTGACTATGAAATATCAACTAGAACAGGAAAAAGGAACTCTGAAGTTCACGATCAGGTTCTATAAACGTCCTATAATTCTTCTCCTCTACCTAAGAGGTTGTTAGTAGACGGGGCATCTATCGCGACTCTCAGATGATAGTGTTGTCAGCAGGGTTGGTCACGTTGGTGGCCGACCTCGAAGAAAGAACCAAGGCCTTGATGGATTAATCAAGGATGGCAGGAGTCTATTTGAACACAACCTCACTTCGATTTTCTCCCGATAAGACTTGCACCTTTTATGCTGGTGACAGCGGTGGGATAGGCCCTGTTTTTTAATCCGACCCATCAACTGGCGCGCTTCTTCTTCTGACGAGGGTGGACGCCAGGTGTCGAATCTAGTAGATTTTCCGTGATAAAGGGCGCGCGTTATGGAAAAGGCCTTTCAATGGCCGCCATTACGCGTTTGCAAAACTTTGTACACTTCGAGGGTTAAATTTGCCTTTCTTGCTAATTTACCTCGTTTTTATTTAGTTCATTTTTGTAAAATTATTTTAAACCTGATATATATAAACGCAACTTCTTATATCATTTTTGTCTGTTGTAACATTTAATGATAAAATAGTAATCCTTTTCCGAATAAAAAAAATATTTCCACTATATGCAAGGAAATGTAATGCTTGTGTGTTACAGTGAAATAAAACAATCGTATTTAATTATATTTAACGTATTTAATAAACTTTCAAATAGATTCCAATCGCATTTTGTAATGGTCGTTTTTAATATCGATCAACGGATTTTTGTTTTAATGGGACCGGAGCATGGGCTGAATCAATAACTTCTAGAATCGTCGTGCAACGTACGGTGCGTTTTGGTTATCGCTCATCCATTTTAATTGAGAAAATGACGAAACCGGTGAAAGGCACAACTAAGAATCCCCTGCCAGCAATTGCAATATCAACAAGACGGTCGACATCAGAACGTCGACCGGTTACTTCTTACCGCGACAATACGGAAGAAGACGGACAAACGCCTGCCACAGAGACTGTTTGCGAGATGGTGGGAAGATTGCGAAGCTTCGCGTAGAGATTCAAACCCTGAGGCAGAACAAAGAAGATTTGCCGAGTACTCACGCTCTAGAACGAGAGCCGCAACAGCATACCTCTGTGGTAGTATGTCGTCAATTAAACGCCGATCTTCAAATCTGACAGCAAATGGACTTCACGTGGGATCCTCAGGGGACATTCGCAATTGTGTTGGACCTTTGTTCAGATTCTGGATGAGTCAATGGGCGTGATCCGTGAAGACATCTCTCCCACGACAGTGTCCCTCTACTTCCGCCAACCCCAGCCCCTACCACGCACAGAGTACTTCTCCCTCCCTCCATGTGTCTCCCCATCTTTACAGTGGTGACAGCGGCGGCATATTGGCTTCACTGAATACTTATCGTTGTAACCAATCAGAAATGTCTTCACGGATGACGCACATTGACTCATCCAGAATCTGAACAAAAGGTCCAACACAATTGCGAATGTCCCCTGAGGATCCCACGTTAAGTCCATTTGCTGCCAGATTTGAAGATCGGAGAATCATTGACGACATTCTTCCGGTTAGCCAATTAATTAGCGCAGACGATATCACGCTTCAGGGGATTATTTATTCCTTTTAATTTAAGTTTGACTAACCGAGGAAAGTCGTCAATTAAACGCCGATCTTCAAATCTGACAGCAAATGGACTTCACGTGGGATCCTCAGGGGACATTCGCAATTGTGTTGGACCTTTGTTCAGATTCTGGATGAGTCAATGCAATGGGCGTCATCCGTGAAGACATCTCTCCCACGACAGTGTCCCTCTACTTCCGCCAACCCCAGCCCCTACCACGCACAGAGTACTTCTCCCAACCTCCATGTGTCTCCCTATCTTTACAGTTGTGACAGCGGCGGCATATTGGCTTCACTGAATACTTATCGTTGTAACCAATCAGAAATGTCTTCACGGATGACGCACATTGACTCATCCAGAATCTGAACAAAAGGTCCAACACAATTGCGAATGTCCCCTGAGGATCCCACGTTAAGTCCATTTGCTGCCAGATTTGAAGATCGGAGAATCATTGACGACATTCTTCCGGTTAGCCAATTAATTAGCGCAGACGATATCACGCTTCAGGGGATTATTTTATTCCTTTTAATTTAAGTTTGACTAACCGGAAGAATGTCGTCAATTAATCGCCGATCTTCAAATCTGACAGCAAATGGACTTCACGTGGGATCCTCAGGGGACATTCGCAATCGTGTTGGACCTTTGTTCAGATTCTGGGTGAGTCAATGGGCGTCATCCGTGAAGACATCTCTCCCACGACAGTGTCCCTCTACTCCCGCCAACCCCAGCCCCTACCACGCACAGAGTACTTCTCCCTCCCTCCATGTGTCTCCCCATCTTTACAGTGGTGACAGCGGCGGCATATTGGCTTCACTGAATACTTATCGTTGTAACCAATCAGAAATGTCTTCACGGATGACGCACATTGACTCATCCAGAATCTGAACAAAAGGTCCAACACAATTGCGAATGTCCCCTGAGGATCCCACGTTAAGTCCATTTGCTGCCAGATTTGAAGATCGGAGAATCATTGACGACATTCTTCCGGTTAGCCAATTAATTAGCGCAGTCGATATCACGCTTCAGGGGATTATTTTATTCCTTTTAATTTAAGTTTGACTAACCGGAAGAATGTCGTCAATTAAACGCCGATCTTCAAATCTGACAGCAAATGGACTTCACGTGGGATCCTCAGGGGACATTCGCAATCGTGTTGGACCTTTGTTCAGATTCTGGGTGAGTCAATGGGCGTCATCCGTGAAGACATCTCTCCCACGACAGTGTCCCTCTACTTCCGCCAACCCCAGCCCCTACCACGCACAGAGTACTTCTCCCTCCCTCCATGTGTCTCCCCATCTTTACAGTGGTGACAGCGGCGGCATATTGGCTTCACTGAATACTTATCGTTGTAACCAATCAGAAATGTCTTCACGGATGACGCACATTGACTCATCCAGAATCTGAACAAAAGGTCCAACACAATTGCGAATGTCCCCTGAGGATCCCACGTTAAGTCCATTTGCTGCCAGATTTGAAGATCGGAGAATCATTGACGACATTCTTCCGGTTAGCCAATTAATTAGCGCAGTCGATATCACGCTTCAGGGGATTATTTTATTCCTTTCAATTTAAGTTTGACTAACCGGAAGAATGTCGTCAATTAAACGCCGATCTTCAAATCTGACAGCAAATGGACTTCACGTGGGATCCTCAGGGGACATTCGCAATTGTGTTGGACCTTTGTTCAGATTCTGGATGAGTCAATGCAATGGGCGTCATCCGTGAAGACATCTCTCCCACGACAGTGTCCCTCTACTTCCGCCAACCCCAGCCCCTACCACGCACAGAGTACTTCTCCCTCCCTCCATGTGTCTCCCCATCTTTACAGTGGTGACAGCGGCGGCATATTGGCTTCACTGAATACTTATCGTTGTAACCAATCAGAAATGTCTTCACGGATGACGCACATTGACTCATCCAGAATCTGAACAAAAGGTCCAACACAATTGCGAATGTCCCCTGAGGATCCCACGTTAAGTCCATTTGCTGCCAGATTTGAAGATCGGAGAATCATTGACGACATTCTTCCGGTTAGCCAATTAATTAGCGCAGTCGATATCACGCTTCAGGGGATTATTTTATTCCTTTTAATTTAAGTTTGACTAACCGGAAGAATGTCGTCAATTAAACGCCGATCTTCAAATCTGACAGCAAATGGACTTCACGTGGGATCCTCAGGGGACATTCGCAATTGTGTTGGACCTTTGTTCAGATTCTGGATGAGTCAATGCAATGGGCGTCATCCGTGAAGACATCTCTCCCACGACAGTGTCCCTCTACTTCCGCCAACCCCAGCCCCTACCACGCACAGAGTACTTCTCCCTCCCTCCATGTGTCTCCCCATCTTTACAGTGGTGACAGCGGCGGCATATTGGCTTCACTGAATACTTATCGTTGTAACCAATCAGAAATGTCTTCACGGATGACGCACATTGACTCATCCAGAATCTGAACAAAAGGTCCAACACAATTGCGAATGTCCCCTGAGGATCCCACGTTAAGTCCATTTGCTGCCAGATTTGAAGATCGGAGAATCATTGACGACATTCTTCCGGTTAGCCAATTAATTAGCGCAGTCGATATCACGCTTCAGGGGATTATTTTATTCCTTTCAATTTAAGTTTGACTAACCGGAAGAATGTCGTCAATTAAACGCCGATCTTCAAATCTGACAGCAAATGGACTTCACGTGGGATCCTCAGGGGACATTCGCAATTGTGTTGGACCTTTTGTTCAGATTCTGGATGAGTCAATGCAATGGGCGTCATCCGTGAAGACATCTCTCCCACGACAGTGTCCCTCTACTTCCGCCAACCCCAGCCCCTACCACGCACAGAGTACTTCTCCCTCCCTCCATGTGTCTCCCCATCTTTACAGTGGTGACAGCGGCGGCATATTGGCTTCACTGAATACTTATCGTTGTAACCAATCAGAAATGTCTTCACGGATGACGCACATTGACTCATCCAGAATCTGAACAAAAGGTCCAACACAATTGCGAATGTCCCCTGAGGATCCCACGTTAAGTCCATTTGCTGCCAGATTTGAAGATCGGAGAATCATTGACGACATTCTTCCGGTTAGCCAATTAATAAGCGCAGTCGATATCACGCTTCAGGGGATTATTTTATTCCTTTTAATTTAAGTTTGACTAACCGGAAGAATGTCGTCTATTAAACGCCGATCTTCAAATCTGACAGCAAATGGACTTCACGTGGGATCCTCAGGGGACATTCGCAATTGTGTTGGACCTTTGTTCAGATTCTGGGTGAGTCAATGGGCGTCATCCGTGAAGACATCTCTCCCACGACAGTGTCCCTCTACTTCCGCCAACCCCAGCCCCTACCACGCACAGAGTACTTCTCCCTCCCTCCATGTGTCTCCCCATCTTTACAGTGGTGACAGCGGCGGCATATTGGCTTCACTGAATACTTATCGTTGTAACCAATCAGAAATGTCTTCACGGATGACGCACATTGACTCATCCAGAATCTGAACAAAAGGTCCAACACAATTGCGAATGTCCCCTGAGGATCCCACGTTAAGTCCATTTGCTGCCAGATTTGAAGATCGGAGAATCATTGACGACATTCTTCCGGTTAGCCAATTAATTAGCGCAGACGATATCACGCTTCAGGGGATTATTTTATTCCTTTTAATTTAAGTTTGACTAACCGGAAGAATGTCGTCAATTAAACGCCGATCTTCAAATCTGACAGCAAATGGACTTCACGTGGGATCCTCAGGGGACATTCGCAATTGTGTTGGACCTTTGTTCAGATTCTGGATGAGTCAATGCAATGGGCGTCATCCGTGAAGACATCTCTCCCACGACAGTGTCCCTCTACTTCCGCCAACCCCAGCCCCTACCACGCACAGAGTACTTCTCCCTACCTCCATGTGTCTCCCTATCTTTACAGTTGTGACAGCGGCGGCATATTGGCTTCACTGAATACTTATCGTTGTAACCAATCAGAAATGTCTTCACGGATGACGCACATTGACTCATCCAGAATCTGAACAAAAGGTCCAACACAATTGCGAATGTCCCCTGAGGATCCCACGTTAAGTCCATTTGCTGCCAGATTTGAAGATCGGAGAATCATTGACGACATTCTTCCGGTTAGCCAATTAATTAGCGCAGTCGATATCACGCTTCAGGGGATTATTTTATTCCTTTCAATTTAAGTTTGACTAACCGGAAGAATGTCGTCAATTAAACGCCGATCTTCAAATCTGACAGCAAATGGACTTCACGTGGGATCCTCAGGGGACATTCGCAATTGTGTTGGACCTTTGTTCAGATTCTGGATGAGTCAATGCAATGGGCGTCATCCGTGAAGACATCTCTCCCACGACAGTGTCCCTCTACTTCCGCCAACCCCAGCCCCTACCACGCACAGAGTACTTCTCCCTCCCTCCATGTGTCTCCCCATCTTTACAGTGGTGACAGCGGCGGCATATTGGCTTCACTGAATACTTATCGTTGTAACCAATCAGAAATGTCTTCACGGATGACGCACATTGACTCATCCAGAATCTGAACAAAAGGTCCAACACAATTGCGAATGTCCCCTGAGGATCCCACGTTAAGTCCATTTGCTGCCAGATTTGAAGATCGGAGAATCATTGACGACATTCTTCCGGTTAGCCAATTAATTAGCGCAGTCGATATCACGCTTCAGGGGATTATTTTATTCCTTTTAATTTAAGTTTGACTAACCGGAAGAATGTCGTCTATTAAACGCCGATCTTCAAATCTGACAGCAAATGGACTTCACGTGGGATCCTCAGGGGACATTCGCAATTGTGTTGGACCTTTGTTCAGATTCTGGATGAGTCAATGCAATGGGCGTCATCCGTGAAGACATCTCTCCCACGACAGTGTCCCTCTACTTCCGCCAACCCCAGCCCCTACCACGCACAGAGTACTTCTCCCTCCCTCCATGTGTCTCCCCATCTTTACAGTGGTGACAGCGGCGGCATATTGGCTTCACTGAATACTTATCGTTGTAACCAATCAGAAATGTCTTCACGGATGACGCACATTGACTCATCCAGAATCTGAACAAAAGGTCCAACACAATTGCGAATGTCCCCTGAGGATCCCACGTTAAGTCCATTTGCTGCCAGATTTGAAGATCGGAGAATCATTGACGACATTCTTCCGGTTAGCCAATTAATTAGCGCAGACGATATCACGCTTCAGGGGATTATTTTATTCCTTTTAATTTAAGTTTGACTAACCGGAAGAATGTCGTCAATTAAACGCCGATCTTCAAATCTGACAGCAAATGGACTTCACGTGGGATCCTCAGGGGACATTCGCAATTGTGTTGGACCTTTGTTCAGATTCTGGATGAGTCAATGCAATGGGCGTCATCCGTGAAGACATCTCTCCCACGACAGTGTCCCTCTACTTCCGCCAACCCCAGCCCCTACCACGCACAGAGTACTTCTCCCTACCTCCATGTGTCTCCCTATCTTTACAGTTGTGACAGCGGCGGCATATTGGCTTCACTGAATACTTATCGTTGTAACCAATCAGAAATGTCTTCACGGATGACGCACATTGACTCATCCAGAATCTGAACAAAAGGTCCAACACAATTGCGAATGTCCCCTGAGGATCCCACGTTAAGTCCATTTGCTGCCAGATTTGAAGATCGGAGAATCATTGACGACATTCTTCCGGTTAGCCAATTAATTAGCGCAGACGATATCACGCTTCAGGGGATTATTTTATTCCTTTTAATTTAAGTTTGACTAACCGGAAGAATGTCGTCAATTAAACGCCGATCTTCAAATCTGACAGCAAATGGACTTCACGTGGGATCCTCAGGGGACATTCGCAATTGTGTTGGACCTTTGTTCAGATTCTGGATGAGTCAATGCAATGGGCGTCATCCGTGAAGACATCTCTCCCACGACAGTGTCCCTCTACTTCCGCCAACCCCAGCCCCTACCACGCACAGAGTACTTCTCCCTACCTCCATGTGTCTCCCTATCTTTACAGTTGTGACAGCGGCGGCATATTGGCTTCACTGAATACTTATCGTTGTAACCAATCAGAAATGTCTTCACGGATGACGCACATTGACTCATCCAGAATCTGAACAAAAGGTCCAACACAATTGCGAATGTCCCCTGAGGATCCCACGTTAAGTCCATTTGCTGCCAGATTTGAAGATCGGAGAATCATTGACGACATTCTTCCGGTTAGCCAATTAATTAGCGCAGTCGATATCACGCTTCAGGGGATTATTTTATTCCTTTTAATTTAAGTTTGACTAACCGGAAGAATGTCGTCAATTAAACGCCGATCTTCAAATCTGACAGCAAATGGACTTCACGTGGGATCCTCAGGGGACATTCGCAATTGTGTTGGACCTTTGTTCAGATTCTGG
>JAPUBX010004045.1:118617-234876 GCA_028672205.1 Proteocephalus fallax | reverse complement strand
ATAGCAGCACGGCGAGCACAACTGATTCCGCCGACGAATGGGAAACGATGAACGAATAAGGCCGTGACATTTTCGAACCACACCTGCCAATCGTTGAGCGACCGTTTTAGAGGGCTTGTCTCGGTAACCTTATTGTGCTTTTATGGAAAGGAAAGGCATATTTGTGAAATTGCAAGTTCTCCTCAAGACGATCACGTCTGCGGTCCTGACATGTTTGACGCCTGCTTGCATAGACCAATCGCAAACCCCATCTGTGTTGCTGTTTGAGCTCAAGTAGCATCTGATTTTCGAATTTGAGGCCCCTATAAAACAGCCGGTTTGTTTTACAAACCAAATATAAGGACTCCGGAGGCGGCCGTTCCTAACTCCTTCACAGAATTCGTTCTTTTATCAATTCAAATACCTTTCCTTAAGACACCACAAAAACCTTCTAATTGAGTGAATGCGATGCTGAAGAGTGATTAAGCAGTTGGTTTTAATTATTTTTCTCCCAAGTTGGAGTCGGCAACGAATCCACAGCAATCATGCCTTTTGTTCATATAATACGTGTCTCACCCAACGTCATGGCTCTCATACGCGGTCGACCTAGTCCCTTGTCAGGCCTGGAAGACCAGCTGGGATTCCCATCGCTGAGGCTGTCGCCTAGCTTTTAGAGAACATTCTGCTGTTCAACACTCCAAAAGTCGACTATCCTCCAAAGGTAGATGTTCTCGCACAGGCGATTGTTTTCGTTCTGCCATTTCGCTCAAGATACAGCGCAGCAGCCATATTCCGGGACTGCCATATTTGATAAAAAAGGAAATGGTAAAAATAGATTTTAGTGAAACTGTCGTCTTTATGGCGGCCTATGGTTTTTCACAAAGGGACATGGGCAGAACGGTTCGAAAATTTAGATAAGCCTTCTAAATTCGTTACGCGTCTTTCAAGTATTCGATCAATATTCTGCCGTCACTCTACACGATAACCAACCGAAGGTGTTGAGTCGTTGGATTTGATGGTGGGCGTTTATAGCTCTCTATTTATGAGCTCTTTAGATGAGCTGAAATGCACTTTGTCAACAAAGCTATCGTCCCTAAGAACACCGAATAAAAGTTGTAAGGCGTGAAAATAAGTTGCCGAATGCGCAAGCAGCAGTCAAACTTTTATTTAACGTTGTGTTAGATCTGGTGCGTTTGTTATCGCTCATCCTTTATATTGGGGAAATGTCGAAACCACTGAAACGCAAGATGCAAAAGCTGCTGCCTAAAAAGGCCGTGTCTGCAAGAATTTCGACCCGTTCCGTCTTCGCGCTTCCATACGAAAGAAGATGAAGAGAAGTCAATGGCAGCACAAATCCGCGAATTGACAACCGAATTGGCGAAGCTACGGGCAGAGCGTCCCAACGGGAGACAGAACAAGAACGAATCGCAATTTTTCACTGCCTTTGCTTTTGAACCAAACATTCCCATACTTCCCACCTAACCGTGCCTCTCCAACTCCGTAACTATCTATCCCTACTCCACACCCGTCACTTCTCTCTCCCCGGCAGCGTTCCCCCATTCCAACACGCGGTTAATCAATATGGTAGGACTTTTAAAGCAGGTAGGAAGCCAAGTGGTGTATTTATTTGTTCAAATGTACGTCTGCATATTCATCAAGTCTACAAAGGATATATAATTTACTCAAGAGACCGAAAATAAAATATTATTCTACTCTCGCGTTGTGCGCGATGCTTAGATGAGATGAGCATAATCACCCAGGAATTAAACGTATGTAGAGGATTGGTTATGTGTGCAAAACTGCACTGCCAATATTAAGCATTGTCGTCATACCCATTTAGTTGCGGAAACCCGAAGACGTTACAAAGTTGGCTGAAGCAGAAAATCCGCGTTATCCGCTCACAATTTCTATCTGAACGTACTGAGCGTTTAGGTCGAAAAGCACTCGTGGGTGTTAATAAGTCGTCTACTATAAAAGATAATTGCCAAGGCACTGCTTCGAAACGGCATATGATTCCATTCAAAACAAGGCGTCTCTCCTAGAGGCGATGTCAAATCAATTACAGACGGAGAAGTTGTTAATCAGCGGTAGAACTAATCAACAATTTATCGTCGGAACATATACATATACCATTCGAACATTGGAATATAGAGTCGAAGCAACCTTTAAATAACCTGGCGGCGTTTCCATAACCATTCTTATAAAATCCGAAACTACTAAACAATGTCTTGATGGTGGGTTTGATTATATACTGTCGATTCAATAAAGGAATGTTAACAATTATAAAACTTTTTTGCTTTAAGTCGCTAAGTTATTAAATTTTGCTATAAAACTATTAATAGCATATAAATAAACTTGCTTGGTGTTATTGTAAGTAACTGTCTGATTGCGGATTAGCCGATTACAACGCCGCTCATACAACGCAATTAGATAAGCTTTCAGTAATCTAGGTTTTTCTTAATCATTTTCTGTCGGACGCGAATAGTAAGACTCAAATAATGCAAGACTTTGGGGAAAATTTTTAGAACTTCTTGTTACGAATTATTCTTTAAAAGTGTCGTCGTGGTTGCGTTGAGCGAACCGGTGAGATCGTGCTTGTTTCGCAGAATGCATGTCCGACGCCTTTAACGATACCACTGAAATAGGGGCTTGTTGCGCCTAAGATGAAATATTTTTAATTGGTTGAGTGATGGACCCGTGATAGCGGGTTCAACGTCAGTGTAATTTTGGAATCGATTTTGGCGGTCACAAGGATGAAATCTGGTCTAAAGTGGAAGGCACAAAAATATCGACTTCAGTGGATTGGAGACTGATGTCTGAAATTTATCCTTTAGATACGATCATGCCTAATTTGTAACCCCTGACAGCTGCCAAAAAAAACCCCACATTAAATCAATTGCTCTGAAGCCGATATACACGCATTATAAGCGCAAAACAAACAAGCCTTTCCACGGACACATTGGTGGAATAGATTAGATTGACTCCGTATAACAAAAGCCTTGGTTGTACGATACCAGTTATGTTGTCAGCGTGAGTGAAATCAAAATCCGGACGACAACCTGCGACACCCAAGAGGAAAGCTTTTATTCATTTTGTGAGCTGCTTTAAATTAAGCTTAATCGCAATATTTATTTATTCCTGTGTTCGATGCTCGCCCTCACGGTGATCGGACAAGTTTTGCTCGATTGGCTCCGCAATACATTTACGCTCATCCAAAGTTCGCAAGAGAGCTCTTCACCACTTTGGTGGCTTTGAAGCTTGCTGGATACACTGAATTGCAGACACAGACGCATGATGTGACTTTGCTTTGAAAATAGCCATTGAAGGCGAGAATTTATTAAGTGTCTTCTTATAAATAAAGTAGAATTAAGAAGTCAATGTGTATATAATGACGACAACAACGACTAAATGTGGTTTATTAGAAGAGATGCTTTTTTTATGAGTAATTATTTCGAGAATACATGTATTCTGATATGTAGTATGTAGTAGGCCTCCTAATTGGCCGTGAATTCCGGACGACGCACGAACGAGGCGTTGATGTTAGTGCCGATAGCATCCGTGTATTGGGAACACAAAGATGGATAATGACTAATATTGTGTGGCTGTGTGTGATTAAACTACTACCGGCGTGACCAAATGTTATAATGATAGGTACTTTTCGGGTGATTCGAATTAAACGACTCACTGTGCATGGAGGCTTGAGATTTCTGTTGACACTTGGCGATTCTCGACCCAGAAAAACCATTCATTGGTCGCCTAAAAGAATATGCAATAGCGAAATTAGTAAATGTCTCTAGTATCGGTTTTCAAGATGCCGTAAATTATTTTTTTTGCATTTCGATAATGCTACCGTTTCCAAAACGCTGCTTCTTCTTCTCTTTAAAATGTACTCATAGGCTCGAACAATTGCAGTCGAGGTCATTCACATGGATCACTTATACTGCACAGTATAGAAAACAAACCTTCAAAGACGGCATCCTATAGTAGCCGGGGACTGGGAGTCCGCATACAAAAGAACATGTCGTAAAACTTACTTCTCACAGGAAGAGGTATTTTTCGTAACGCTTAAGGGGGTTGACGAAAGTAATGCGAGAGCTATTGGATGTAATAGAAATATCAAATTCGATTGAGTGTATGGAATATCAGGATTCACTTCAATGGTTTGTAAGGTTTTTTGACCACACCCAGGTAACTGGAATCTTACCGTTCTAAGGAAACCAACCTGGCAAACTGGAGGCTAAAGGTGACAAAGAAGGACCCAATGAACGGTTACGGAAAGGCCTTTTCTTATAAAAGCTTGTCCCTACCGATTAGGCCAATTCTCCATGCGGCAGAAGACAGCGATCTTTCTAATATCGCAAAAAATGACAGAGATGGTGAATTCAAATAAAAAAATAGCGGAACGGTAGCCTGTATGATCCAATGAGACGTCGAATGAACCAAATGGAAGAAAATCTACATTTCGAATTACGAACCGGAAGGCGCCGCACAAACTTTCTCTTTTTTTGTATGGATTCTGTTGTACAAGTCTGTTTTTTTGAATGATCTTATCGTGGTACAGTTTCAAAGGTAGCGATTGTAAGTCTTTCATTTTCGTGTAAAATGATTCGATAACACTTACCGTAAGCGCGTGTCGAAAGAGTAGGCACCAGCAGCTTTTTCTCAGACGCGGGTTCGATTGTCGAGGCTCCAATGTCCTGTGTTTTCTTCGCTTGATTCGCCCCAGACAGGTCCAATCGTTGACCCTAACACAAACAAACACAAATTCCGCTTAACGAATGAAGCACCATTTATTATCAACCCATTTCAAGCATTAATTTTCTATTTATCGTTCACTACTTCCACACACCGGATAGGTTAGGCTTAATTATGTTGTGCAGGTGTGATTGTGCTAGGTTTAGTCAACAGCCAGAACGGGCCTAGCAGACGTGTTACTTCTGGCATTTAACAATATTGACAGCACGGCTTACAGCCTCTGTAGTGCGTCATCTTTTTGCCCAAAACGAAGGTTTGATATTGTAAATAAGAAGTTCAAAATAGTGTTATTTATGGAAATATCCGTTGATGGCGGATCTTTTGAAGTGCCACTATGCAAAGACAGACAAAGATGATGCTCAATCATGCGAGATGAACGCGGATACCAAGACCTGCAATATTACCGGCCTGACAATCAACCCTGACAACGTGGTGTCGTTGAAGGCATTTGACAAAACCGAAACGGATTACAATAGCATCTGTACAGCCGCGGTATGCAAGAAAAACTAAGGCAAGATGCAAAAGCTCCTGCCTAAAAAGGCCGTGTCTGCAAGAATGTCGAAAAACGGAATAAAGAGTCGAAGCAACCTTAAAATAATCTGGAGGCGTTTCCAAAATCTTTCTTATAAAATCCGAATCAACTTAACAATGTATTGATGGTGTGTTTGATTACATATTATCGATTCAATAAAGGAATGTTTACAATTATAAAACTATTTTGCTTTATGTAGCTAAGTTATTAAATTTTGCTATAAGAATATTAATAGCATATAAATAAACTTGCTTCGAACGCGACCTACGACGAGTAAAGGGGAAGGGAATGTTGATACGTTGACGGGTTTAGCATGCAGAGGAGGCATAGACCCGAGGCTGCTACGTGGCCCGTAGACGGCGTTTCTGGTGTAGTGGAGAGCGTGGAGGTCTCTCCAGAAGGAGCCCGGCCATCTCGTCCTACTAGAGGTGTCGCGGTTAATCGTCTCCCACCTCTGGGTTAACCACAGGCAGGCAGGCGGTTTATAGCGGGTGCCACTGTGAAACACATTCCCGAGATGCTTCAAGGCTGGTTTCGCAGCCGGTCTATTGTCTAGTCTAGAGGAGATGGTCGCAGCACACCGAAAGAAAATCCAACGAGTCCGCTTCTCTGAACCCAGGGACGCATGGTCGAATGAAAGCCAATAACAACTGAAGCGCACACGCCAGCCAACTCCACTCGAAAAACTAGTCTGTCCAATCACCATCGAATAACAATAAGCGGGAGAGGAGTAACTAAACGAGTTAACGCGGAACTAGACGGACTTCGATCCCATAATTACGGTAACCAGTAGAGAGGGGTACTTACGGAAGTAGCACTGTCGCAGCTGATAATACTACTACTACTGCTGTTGCTGCTGTCACAGATGCACCCCTCGAACGACTCTCTGCAAAAGGCGGGAATAAATGGATTAAGCTGGGTAGGCGAGTGGAGGGGTTTAATTGGGGGGCAGGGTTACCTCACCTCAATCAATACTAAACAAGGAAGAGAACGGGGTGGTGGGGCGGTGTCGGGCGTAAGGGAAACCTGCTTCAACTAAAAGACAGAGCGAGTGACGCATGGGAAGACGTGCGAATAGGAAATTATGTTTATTTGATCATTCCTGGAAGACAAGAACACGACGGCTACAGAAATGGAGCAACGTAGTGATGAGAAGGAGGTGGGGCTATTCTATGGACCTTCGAGGACATTAACAATCTATAAAGTATCTGCGTGCCAATCTGTTCGGCGATTACACCGGCAACTAAATGGATCATTCACACACGCATAAGAACATCCAAGGAGGCTCCTCCTCCATCTCTTCCCGACTCCTTGTGAGGCCTTCTCATCTGCAAAACCCTCCTATGACGACACAAACGACCAATGTCTGTGGTAAGTCATTCTGTCCACGTGCGACTACCTCAACGTTGCCAGTCTTCGATTGAGAGGGGTGGCGTCCAAGAACACAGCAGCTAGGATCCACGTGTTGGTGTAACAGAACCGCTTCTACTCGGCCGCCCAGTCGGTATGTACCTTTCTGCACATGCTGAGGACAGTAAAGGATTCGCTGAGTTTACGATTTCGGCTTGTGCCGGGGTGTGGAAGTTGCCATGTTTAGGCAATTGGTGCCTATTGTCAGTCTGTGATCGTAAACAGGGAGCCCTGACTTTCGCGCACCGTTAAAATGATGGAATTGTTCAATAGGACACGCTGAAAACGCACTTCATCTGTCTTCCGAGTTGTACGGCATTGGTGTGGGGGGAGTAATTAAGATTTTTACTGTATTTGTCATGTTTCAGACTGATTATTCTATGCAACCTCGACAGACGGGTTTGTCTTCAATGTCTTCGGCAAGGGTTGGAAGTTATTTGTAAATATAAATCTTGGCAATTGTTTTACTCATATTTATTCAGTAAAATGTATTTATTGAAATTAAAGCAGCTATTTTGTTGTATGGCGACATTTTATCAATATTGACTTGATCAGCAAAAGACACTTTTACTATTGTTAAATGACTAAACATAGGAGATTTATAGGTTGGGTTGTCGTGACTCGAAGACTAGTCGATACTTAAGACCACTTAACCTTTTTACGACATACGCGTCTTAAAAGGGTAATATATGAGAACGCAAACCGAAGTTTAATCAAGAAAGGTTTCTTGATTCAATAATACAAAGGCTCGACGTTAAGTCGGCGATGGTGCGTTCGTGGGTCGAATTCCGTTCGTGTTTGGTAAAATAAAAGGGGCCAATCAGGTCACTACAGGGTTTCTTCTGCTTTCAACGACGACGGTACCCAAGAAGAATTCGAGAACATCTTGACGATCCCCAATCCGGCGACATGTGAACGAATTTGCCCTCTGTGCTTATTGGCATATTTGGCAATTACGATTTTTAGTATCTCAAGGCTCAATTCCTTCTTATTCACATTAAAGAATGCCGTGGCGGTAGCGAATCACGAATAGAGTAATTCGTCGCCGACACAACCGGACAAACGGTCGACGAGGAAGTGAGATTTTGTTGTATAAGATGCATCTGATTTAATGCAATAAAGTCATTAGGTTGAATCATTTTGGGGCCGATGAGATGAATATCTAAAATTAAAGTGCACTTTGTTTGAAGTAGTAGAGTAATTTAACGTCAAATCACTATCATATGAACTTATATCATTGGAGTAATCAAATAATGACTCATCAAATGATGACTACTAATCATTGAACTTAGGTTTATATTGATTTTTAATTAGGCCGAAATTCACATCATTCTACCGAAATAGGTAATTGAAGCACACTCAGCCAAGCGTTTATCTAGCTGGTTCTGTCACGTGTTGTTGTGTCTTTTAACACCTGCATCTACATCCAGTGATGAGTATTTGTCTGGATTTTGGTTTACTCAGGCCAGCATTTAGATAATGCTATCGAATAAGGTAACTGATCCCGGTCACCCATTGATGATGCGGCACAGTCTACGGCGTTTGCCGTTTAACCCGTGATCGCCCCAAGTCGCCTCCCCGTGCTCATATTTCCCCCTCGCAAGTTGCGTGTCTCAACCGCCTGGTACACCTCTTGACCCCCACTCTTGTTCGCACGGGGCTTTCCAAAAGGGTATTAACGGGAAAACAAATAAATTAAATACAGCCCCCCACCAACACTCAAAGGCGTTTCTCTAGCTCGGTCTGGTTAAATTTAAAAGGTAGAAAACAGAAAGCGTATATTTAATTTCTTACTGATTGTGGGTATGTAATATTATTGGTTATCCCAGCGTCTGTCCGGAAATAGAGGTTGTGTTGTACGCGACTCACAAACATGCAATTAACAATCGGACGTTTTTGGTATTTTTCTGAATTTTTTTATCAAACTATTTTGGTTACAACAAAACACTTGTGATCCAAAGGGTTAAAACGGTGACTCAAAAAGTGGAACAACGAATAATAACGGAATATTTCAATTCAACGGAGTTCTATCACACTGGCGATTGGATAAAGAAATTGTAAAACTTTGAGCGTATAAAGCAACGCCGCTTGGCCCCTTCCAGTGAAGTGCGACAAATCGCTGTCTCGCTGGCTACTTTGTAAAATCTACCGCTTGAAATTGATTATTTTGCGCTGCGAATACGGCATTCCCCGCACGCACACTCATTTACATCAGAGCCAAATAGCGAGCGTCCGCAGTCGTTACACAACATAATGGTTTCCTCGCCACTGACTGACTTTATCATCCATGATATCCCTGCGCGATATCCCAAAATAGTATTGGGTATTCTAGGGTATTGAAGCAGTTGCCTATTTCTACTACTTTTGAATATTTGTCGTTTCTCTGATCGATAAAAATATCTCCAGCCTAAGACTTTGCCAATGGCCACCTCGTCTATAGTCGGAGCATAGAATCGTCGCACGACGTTGGTCTCCAACGGACGGTTTTGGCCTTTTACTTGCACCAACGTTTTTTGACGTTTGGCGCGCGTATAGATAGAGCTAATTTTCAATGGTAACTACTAAGCGTTTGCCAAGCTTTATATACTAGGGTGGGGGTAATTTGTCTTTCTTGTAAATTTACTTAGTATTTATTTCATTTATTTGTGTCAACTTATTCTGCATCTCTTATGTATAATCGCAAATTCCTGTATTATTTTTTTGTTGTAAATACCAATGCTGAGCGTTTTTGTTCTCGAGACCTTAGTAGTGCGAATACCATTATTTTAGCGTTGACTGACATCTGACTTCCAATTCACGCGCGCCAAAGCTTTTGCGAAGCGAGCTGGGCGGCCTTGGGATTGGGTGGCGCGAAATTGTTGAGTGAGTGAATTCAGACGTGTGAGGGAGGGAGGGAGGGTGGGGTGCGTGTAGGCCAAATTAATGCAACTGTGGACATTTTTCCTCATATCGAGGTTCCCAACAGTTTCGATTTCCGATTTTTTGACACTCCGAAGCGGCAGCTATGGTGTGCCAAAATTTGGAAAATCATATTTCGGTCTCGAATTTTACATGACTGCCAACCATACAGAGCAGTAGCCTAGACGTAACAGGTAACGAGGAAACATTGATTGGTTAAGGAATCGGATTAATTAAAAGACCTGTCCATTCAGAAAAGAAAGAGCGCCCCTAAAGATAATAATTCACGAATTTATATGAAGCTCTTGAGGCTTGTCAAGAGTTTGGAGGCAGAGGATTCGTGAGCACTGTCGGATTATTAGTGGATTGGAGGAGAAATTCATCATTCAGAGGATCAGGGTGCGGAGGCAACAGGCAGGTAAGCAGGCTTGCGCTTCCTACAAAAATCGAAATTATCCATTGATATGGTCGATTTCCTTATCGAGGTGAGATTCAGACAGAAACCTCATTTCGTAAATTCTGTGGAAGGTTGGAACGGGCAGGAATTTTTTTTAGGCTTGGGACTGCGTGAGTAACTTTGGTTATCCTTTGAATATACTTTTGGCAAATGAACAAGGATGAAATCGCCAGACTCTGCACGTTAACACAAATATGTGATGAAGGTAACACCCATTTTTGATGGAAAATTAATACCGATATAGAGAAAACAATGTCCACTTTACCAGTGTCATGGTTAGGCTTTCGTCAATGTTTATTTTAATTTACTTTTATTAAACATACCGGCGTTTCAGTTTATTTTATCCCACGTTGTGTATACCGAAATTCTCGAACTCCGTTGATTTAATTAACACAATTGCAATAATTATTGTTATAAGGTATAGAGTCTATACTATAGACTAACAGGTTCAATTCAATTAAAGCGCGAAAAATACATCAATTTGTTATCATTGGATCATTTAAAAAAGGGTCAACTTAAAAATCTATAAAATGAAGAGTTCTGGTCATGATAGACGCCATGAATGCAAACATGTAAATAGAAGGCTGTCATTTGTGTGTCACAGCCTTTTTTGAGACTCCACGGATTTTAAAGACAGTTTTAAACCGGAATCCGCCGGATTGTTTCTTCTGGTAGCTTGAGATACCATGAATTGGAGATTGCCAAAAAAACAGTCTGGAGGAACTGGGACGAAAAAAAATATTGTCGATTCATCAATTTGATTTTATGTGAGATGTAAGTTGCAAATCTTCATCTTTCTTGCTAGGCATATTTTTCAGTTCATATCCAAATTAATGGCTGATTTGCCTTTTCAACAGCTCTTAAAGTATTACATAAAAAGAAGGGGAGATGAGGAGCGAAAGAAACGAGGTGTGAGGAGGAGGAGGAGGAGGAGGAGGAGGAGGAGGAGGAGAGGAGGAGGAGGAGGAGGAGGAGGAGGAGGGAGGAGGAGGAGGAGGAGGAGGAGGAGGAGGAGGAGGAGGAGGAGGAGGAGGAGGAACCGGTGTGTTTGTGGGGGAGAGAGGACATTTGTAAGAGGACGGTGATGAAGAGAATGGCGTTTGCTGGAAGGTTTAATTTATTATCATCTTCCTTTTCTAATATAACATTATGGATGCAAGCCATGTCAGCGGTATACATGGCACTTGCTGAAACACTTAATGACCAAGTGTAACTTTGCAAGCTCTATCGATTACGATTAAATTACGAGTTTGGTGACAAACAAAGAAATCTCGCGGTGACAGATTTTAAGAATCGCGGGGGACCCTGTCGGGACCAGCCGCCGTGGAGCTCTTGAGGCCAGCCAAAATTTGGGAGATAGAGGATTCGTGAGCGGGCAGGAAAGCGCTGGGATTAAGAGATCTAACGAGAGGTACCGCGGAATGGTCAGCGGATTTGAAGATAAAGCAATCGTTCAGAGCGCATTGCCATCACAAATAACAATCATATTTGTACCAGTGTCATAGTGTCAATTGCTGGTTTAAAAAGAAGCACATGTTTGCTGTCAAAAGAACTTAGATAATCCAACGAATTGACGGTGAATAGTAGGAGTGCAAGAAATAATAATATTTGAAGCCTTTGATGCCTCTAGGGCCGTGGTTCTCTAACTGTGTGTCGCGAAACACTGGCGTGTCGCGAGAGATTCGCAGGTGTGTCGCGAGATTTTTGAAAAATATTCAAAAATGCTGGGGTTTTTTAACTCCGACATTTCAAACTTCCTGAAAAAGGACTTGTTGCAAGTTACAAGGTCGCTCAACTATTGGCAAAAATAAAAAAAGCCTCGAATAGGCATGTCCTTAAAATCACGACCGCCGCAGTTGGTTCGCTGTACAGCTCCTTTGGACCACTGTCTCACAATTATATGCTACCCCCATTGGCCAACGCACACCACGCCGCTTTCGGTGACCTTAACGTGGATAAATAAAGACACCATTTAAGGTCACTACAATTTAATGCGCTTGATTATTGATTTGCAGCCTTATTTCATCCTCCAACTCTACCTTCCTTGTTAGGCTCTCCCCAAACGTCTGAAATGATGTCGTCCGCTACTAGCATCGTGAATCGCGGTTTCGCATAAGTTGGCAAAATAAAGGGATACTTTTCGGAATCGGTTAGTGTCGAAACCTCCGGCTCGAAGTATTAGAAAGATCCAGCCAAGAAGGGCCGTCTCATCTACTATGTTGACTAGGAACCGCAAACCGCCTCCCTCCTCGACTGTCATTAAAGACGACGACAGTACCCCGCCGAAAGTGGACCAACTCTGCGAAGCCATCTCACAACTGGCAATTTCAATATCAGTACTTCAGAACGAGATGCAGAATAAGAACGAGCTATCAGTCATTCCCTCATCGGCTGAAGAGACAGAGCGTACGCCCGTTACCCTAGCTCTGGAAGAAGAGCCGACGCTGTAATCCCCCGTTTATTCCCTTCGACCTTACCCAATTGAGCCAGTTATTACTCTACCCTCTGCCACAAATGCTGTTCCTCTATCTCCAACAATAAACGCTTCATTGCACAGTTAGCAACAACAATTATAATCGGTCACCAAGATAGGAATCGGGATTGCCAATGAGAACTAGCAATTCAGCTAGGATTTAACTCTTCACAGAACAAACTTTCACATTTATTGAATATTAACGCTATCAATAAATTGTTTTTATTACAACAAATAAACACAAACATAATTCGTTTTAAGTAGCTTCCGTGCCGCCTGTAATGGGCCTAATCGGGCAGAAGAGGCAGCTTGGAAAACCGAAGGACCTCCTGGGTTATCTCGAAGGTTCGCACCTCCAACTGGTCAATGCCGCATCCCACATCAGGCAGGGAATCCTCCAAATCGACCTCTTGCGTTCTTCGAAGGTTAGCCTTGACCTCCCCACGCTCCTGAAAGAGATGATGGGTCACAATTACAAACGCTCGTCATATTAACAACTTCCTAACAAACTACACATAAGTGATTATCGTGTAGAGCCAACACACATAAAAGTAAAATACGTTTAACTAACCCCAATCCGGATGTTTTTGGGATAAAGCGTTTACGTCGCTAACGCCAACGCGCTGCCGGTTTTCTCGCAGACGCGCTCCCTTTGACGTCGCCATCAATCCGGAATGGTTGAAGATAGTCCCGATGGACCACTCCGGACCAGGGGGTCTAAAAAATAAACAAAATACCTTAGACAGCCACTATAACTGCTACTATTTACCCTGGTTAAGTGTTTTCGGACGATGGTGGCGCGACGGTGAAGCGCTAGGTGACTTATGTGTCTTAGTTTAGTGATGGATGCACTAGCGAACAGTTCGTGTGGATGAAAACACTAACCCACATTACGCAATTATATCGAGACAATGTTAATTGCTCCAAAATAGAATCTAACAACGAACTCACGATATCTAACCACGATAAAATAAACCGCGACGGAAAACCGGGAAACGTATTAAACCATGTAATGGGACCCACATCAGGTACTTTCTTCGGTCGGGCTTCGGGAGTATTTATTTCGGTCCGAGTAATGTGCGAAGGCTTGGTAATTCTAGAGGCCGATGCCGCTACTCGTGGTGTTGCCCCCGAAGTCGTCTTTGGTGACGAGGACGACGAGGGTGGGTGCCTTTTAGAGGAAGAGAACAAGATGGCGCTTGGTGGGACCATGGCATGCCGCTCTTCCTTCAACGCCCCTCCTACGCGCTGCCGTTGGGTCCGGGTGACCACGTCGTACGGTTTTCTCGCAGACGCGCTCCCTTTGACGTCGCCATCAATCCGGAATGGTTGAAGATAGTCCCGATGGACCACTCCGGACCAGGGGGTCTAAAAAATAAACAAAATACCTTAGACAGCCACTATAACTGCTACTATTTACCCTGGTTAAGTGTTTTCGGACGATGGTGGCGCGACGGTGAAGCGCTAGGTGACTTATGTGTCTTAGTTTAGTGATGGATGCACTAGCGAACAGTTCGTGTGGATGAAAACACTAACCCACATTACGCAATTATATCGAGACAATGTTAATTGCTCCAAAATAGAATCTAACAACGAACTCACGATATCTAACCACGATAAAATAAACCGCGACGGAAAACCGGGAAACGTATTAAACCATGTAATGGGACCCACATCAGGTACTTTCTTCGGTCGGGCTTCGGGAGTATTTATTTCGGTCCGAGTAATGTGCGAAGGCTTGGTAATTCTAGAGGCCGATGCCGCTACTCGTGGTGTTGCCCCCGAAGTCGTCTTTGGTGACGAGGACGACGAGGGTGGGTGCCTTTTAGAGGAAGAGAACAAGATGGCGCTTGGTGGGACCATGGCATGCCGCTCTTCCTTCAACGCCCCTCCTACGCGCTGCCGTTGGGTCCGGGTGACCACGTCGTACGGTTTTCTCGCAGACGCGCTCCCTTTGACGTCGCCATCAATCCGGAATGGTTGAAGATAGTCCCGATGGACCACTCCGGACCAGGGGGTCTAAAAAATAAACAAAATACCTTAGACAGCCACTATAACTGCTACTATTTACCCTGGTTAAGTGTTTTCGGACGATGGTGGCGCGACGGTGAAGCGCTAGGATAACCAAAAATAGGCCGTTTGCCTGTGATAAACGCTAGGTTACTTCTGTTTTTTAGTTAAGTGATCGTAGCACTAGCGAACACTTCCAGCTCCTCTTTGGCTGGTGCTGCAGGGGACGCTTTCAACTGAACTTGATTGAAACATCCAAGAAGACCCCGCTTGTCCTATGGCAGCAGGTTGCTGCATGAAATAATATATGCAAACAATTAACCTTGGGAACCTTTTCTTTGGGAACGTCGTGAGTCTTCGGTCCTGGCGAGATCCCGAACTCGCAAATACCAAACTAAAACAACAAAAAGGCCTTAAATAAAAAAACATTTTAAATCTGAAAAATATATTCGGTGTCCGCAGGATTGATTAAACTGACACGAACTAAAAATAATATTGTGAATATATATTGAAAAGATGCGCTACTGGATAACAATTCGAAAATAAATAACTTACTTTCGACGCACAGTTTTCATCATTTGATTGACTACTGTATACTGGCGATATATCAGTACATTGGAACTACAAGCAATTGAGCATTATTATCGAATAAAAAATGGATTTTACTGGGACGCATTTGACCGACTTGAGTGGAGTTCTCTCATTCTCCGTAAAATTGGGTTTTAACGGCGTAGAGGACGACTGCAAAATAAAACTGGGTGTTAGAGATTGCATAACTACCCCACCAATCGTTAAAAAACATACTGTTCTCCGTTTTCTGCAACTGTTAAGGCTTTTTCGTAGAACGCTAACGGCATATGGCGTACCCGGCTCCTCAACGTTCGTAAGGCTATCACCTAGCTAAACGAAAAAAAATTATTGAATGTTTTAACCGGAAGCAAATCCTCATTGCAGAAAAATTACTTTACAAATGAGCAATTAATCAAGGTATGAATAAGATATTTAAAAAAATATTTTCAACGAAACTATCGAAAAACCCACAAAACACTCGGAAAATGTTCTTAATCCCGATATCAGTGAAGCCGGTTAATAGTATAGCCCCAGTCACCAACCGTAACACAAAGGTTCAATATAACTGGAACTTTTTCGGGCTTTTAAACATAGTGAAATCAATAAGCACATATTAAAAATTAGATAAATACCTCAGGGACAACTAAAAAAGTTGTGTTTGGACTAGAATTCTCTCTCGTCATCCATTTAATGTGCTTTTCCATGTGGAGTGGAGGAGACACATAGAGGGAGGGAGAAGTACTCTGTGCGTGGCTGGGAGTAACGGAGTTTGGGGAGCACTTTCGCGGGAGGGTAACATAGGTATTCGGGATCCTTTCTTGCTCGGCCTCGGGGGTACTCGGCAAACCTTCGTTGTTCTGCTTCATAGCTTGCATCTCTATGTGAAGCTTCGCAATCTCGATTGCCATCTCGCGAACAGTCGCTCTCGCATGTGTTTCTCCGTCTTCTTCCATATTGTCACGCGAAGAAGCTACCGGTAGACCTTTGGTCGTCGACTTTCTTATAGTAGCGTTTGTCTCCGATTTCGTCATTTTCTCAATGTAAATATGGAATGGATTAACGAAAACCTTAATGCACCGCACGTCAGACGACGATTCTAGATGTCTGTGACTCGGCCCGGCTGTGGTCCAATTAAAACAAAAACCCATTATTCGATATTAAAAACGACCATTACAAAAAGCGATTAGAAATCATGTGAAAGTTTATTAAACACGTTAGGTATAATTAAATAAGATTGTTTTCTTCCACATTCCAGTCAATGAAATTGAGATTGGATGATTTTTCCCGGTAGGCCAAACCACCTTTATATATGAGTGTCAGGCAATCTCGAAGATTGGAGTGGACGAATTCGTATTTTTTTATTAAATTCCAAGACGGAAATCAAAATTGCGAGGAAATGCGGTCGATCTGGACACTTATGAGATAAAAAAATTGCTAATGTCTATAGTAAACTGTTGCAGTGAAGCTCCATCGGTGGGACGTTCGAAACTTAATTGGTAAGTTCATACACCTGTGACGCTGTTCCAATTGTGCGGTTCTGACCTAAGAAATATTAGACCTTTGCTGGGGGTTTTGTAACGGTGATCGTAGAACATGGATACACATCCCAGGCAGCCATAATGAAGAGACGCATTGAAATTAAAGGAATGGATATAATGATACAAACAGTTATAAATGGATGGAGAGGTAATATAGACTTAGGGTAAAAATTGGATGGGTCTTCATAACGGGAAAACTACGATGCTGGTTTGGAAAGGGCGGAAGTTGCTCTAGTCTCGGCAACTGTTGATGAAGGCGGCTGTGTCCTTGTGAAATGCAGTGTGAGGCATCCTGTATTGGAGGGGAGAGTGTTTGGTCCCACTCTAGATGAACCAGATAGCAGTCTTCGCCGTCATAGAAAACGGCCACCCCGTCTAATGGTGGTTGACACGAGATCGCGTCCGATTGGCGCTCAGTTGACATTGTGTGTCTTTCATCTCCCGCGCGATGTCCTGGTAAAACACAGGGGCGTTACATACCCCCCTCTCAGGTATAGCACTATCCTCGGTGCTAGTGGAGAGGATGGTCTTGGTGATAGGCGAGGGTTAGATCAGTTCCTTAATGAGTAGGGACACGGAAGTGTCAGCGGATGCGCGTTTGCATCAAAAAAGTGGTCACAGAGCCGGATGTCCATAGGAAACGTAGAAGTTATACCAAGCATAGCAGGACCTACAACATAGGCCAGCAGTTGATCACATTTTATAAATATTATAATATTTTCAGAAGGTAGAAATTGGGATGTGAGTGACTGAATTCTAGATATGCCGTTTAATTTATGTCTTCGAAATATTATTTTTCATTAATTTTCTGGAACTATAACAAGTTTTAGTTGAAAATTGCTAAGATAAACTTCTTTTACAAACTTCATTGGATTTAAGGAGATGCTACCGGTGAAAGACCATGAATGCCGCATGGCTAACCACCTCAGCGCAGTCCCGGGTAAGAGGGCGCTGCCACTAATGTAGGGAATCTTCTATTCATTCTGGAGAGAGGTTATGGATTAACGGTTTGCAACCACCATTGATAGTGCTTCACGTGAGCAAATATGTTCTATCTGCGTGACTTAATGTACAGATTGTTTTAAAAAGAGAATGGTCCTTGCTGGTCCTGTGTCACTTCATTGAGAATGGTGCAAATTGCTATCTGCAGACATTAAAATGATTGAGCTGCTTAACCAGAATGAGCCTCGAATAGGCATGTCCTTAAAATCACGACCGCCGCAGTTGGTTCGCTGTACAGCTCCTTTGGACCACTGTCTCACAATTATATGCTACCCCCATTGGCCAACGCACACCACGCCGCTTTCGGTGACCTTAACGTGGATAAATAAAGACACCATTTAAGGTCACTACAATTTAATGCGCTTGATTATTGATTTGCAGCCTTATTTCATCCTCCAACTCTACCTTCCTTGTTAGGCTCTCCCCAAACGTCTGAAATGATGTCGTCCGCTACTAGCATCGTGAATCGCGGTTTCGCATAAGTTGGCAAAATAAAGGGATACTTTTCGGAATCGGTTAGTGTCGAAACCTCCGGCTCGAAGTATTAGAAAGATCCAGCCAAGAAGGGCCGTCTCATCTACTATGTTGACTAGGAACCGCAAACCGCCTCCCTCCTCGACTGTCATTAAAGACGACGACAGTACCCCGCCGAAAGTGGACCAACTCTGCGAAGCCATCTCACAACTGGCAATTTCAATATCAGTACTTCAGAACGAGATGCAGAATAAGAACGAGCTATCAGTCATTCCCTCATCGGCTGAAGAGACAGAGCGTACGCCCGTTACCCTAGCTCTGGAAGAAGAGCCGACGCTGTAATCCCCCGTTAATTCCCTTCGACCTTACCCAATTGAGCCAGTTATTACTCTACCCTCTGCCACAAATGCTGTTCCTCTATCTCCAACAATAAACGCTTCATTGCACAGTTAGCAACAACAATTATAATCGGTCACCAAGATAGGAATCGGGATTGCCAATGAGAACTAGCAATTCAGCTAGGATTTAACTCTTCACAGAACAAACTTTCACATTTATTGAATATTAACGCTATCAATAAATTGTTTTTATTACAACAAATAAACACAAACATAATTCGTTTTAAGTAGCTTCCGTGCCGCCTGTAATGGGCCTAATCGGGCAGAAGAGGCAGCTTGGAAAACCGAAGGACCTCCTGGGTTATCTCGAAGGTTCGCACCTCCAACTGGTCAATGCCGCTTCCCACATCAGGCAGGGACGCATTTGGCCGACTTAAGTGGAGTTCTCTCATTCTCCGTTAAATTAGGTTTCACGGCGTTTCATTGAATGTTTTACCCGGAAGCAACTCCTCATTGCAGAAACATTACTTGTATACAAATGAGCAATTAATCAAGGTATGAATAAGATATTATTTAAAACATATTTTCAACGACACTATCGAAAAACCCACAAAACATAATAATAATTGTAGTGGCTTTATTGAGGTCACGAGGACCAAAACTTTCAGCAGTAAAAATAGGCAATATGTCAAGTATTAGATGTGAAAATGGTCTTTTAGTTCCTGTTTCACCGGCTCTGGTGATACTAAAAATCGGGACAAATAGGAAATGACCGAATTGCGATATGCCGCCGTTCTTGTTAGTATTGAACGGCATAGTCTACGCATTGGTCGAAGAGATTTACATTCAGATAAACTGGGATAGAGGGGATGGGAGGGGTCACTTAAAATACAAGCAGCTCTTAGTGAACAATTATTGAAGTGGCGTTGAACAACGATTTCTTGAATAGAGAGAATAGGCAGACCACTAGAAAACGAGATTATTTTAAAAAATTCTATGAAGGGTTAAAAAGTCAGAACATTTAAGGCCGGGGAAAATTATTGGAGAACAATATACAATAAGGGGAATTATACAGGCATGGACAAAGATTTTTATGTGGCTAGAGCTTAAACCAAGTCTTCTGAACCGACGAACTAGGAAGCAGAGTCGATGGCATTTACCAAAGACGGCATCCACGTGATCACTCCATGATAACCTACTGTTAAAAATAACGCCGAATAAATTTAGAATTTGAGCTCGAAGCGAAATTATGGAGTGAAAGGATTTCGGGAGTGTCAACAGCGGCTGTCAGGGAAAATGTAATATAGATGCATTTTGATGCATTCAGCAAAAGACCATTCTCCGAAGACCACTCGAGTACCTCAGTGACTGCCTGCCTGAGCTGTTGAGTATCACCATCCGTCTTGCATGCATGGCATAAGGTCAAGTCATCCGCGCATTTTATAAGTGTCACGTCATTAGGGGACCGAAGGCTAGACGTGTAATAGTTGAAAAGGAAGGGAGATAGCACAGGGCCTTGTAGTACACCGCAGTTATTTGGCAAGGAGGTGGAGGCTTCATTTCCGACTTTGACATGTTGACGTCGATTAGAAAAATAGTTTTGAAGCCAATTTATCAACCATCCTTCAAGGCCATCTTCACATAGTTGAGAAAGGATGAGGGAGCGTAAGAAAGTGTTGAAAGCAGAGGAGAAGTCCAAGAAACCTCCCTTCACGGCTTTCGCTCCGGCATCAAGTGAAGAGAGGAGTGTGTACGATAACGTAGCCACGGCGTCCAGAGTGCTTCGATTTAATTTATAAGCAAACTGAAAAGGGTCATCGGCAGCTTATATCGTGTCATCCTATTTAGAAAGGAGGTGGTTCTCAATCACTTTTAACCACACGGATGAGTTCGCGATAGGTCTGTACTTTACAGGTCCGGCGGAACCATTGGCCGGTTTCGTAATTGGTGTTCTAGCGACATCTCTCCATTCCGAAGGAAATGAGCATTCTCATAACGAATGATTGACGAGCTGGGTGACAAACGGAGACATCTCCCGGTGACAGATTTTAAGAATCGCATAGGGAACCCTGTCGGGACCAGCCGCGGTGAAGCTCTTGAAGCTCTCGCAAACTCATCTGTCTGGTTGAACGTGATTGAGAAGCACCTTCTCTCTAAATTGGAGGACACGATGAAAACTGCCGATTACCCGTTCCAGTTTGATTATAAATCAAATAGAAGCACTCTGGACGCCGTGGCTACCTTTTCGCACACCCTCCACTCTTCACTTGCTGCCGGAGCGAAATCCGTCAAGGGAGTTTTCTTGGACTTGGCACTATCTCACGCTCCCGCATCCTTTCTCAACTATGTGAAGATTGCGTTGAAGAGTGGTTAATTGGCTTAAAAATTATTCGAATTCAACAATCCTATAGATTACGAGCTCGACAAGGTAGTATTTTCCTAATATTTTTGTTGTCTATGATGATTCTTTATTTCGGAATTCGTACTGCATACGGAGTTTAATATTCAATTGATTTTTTACTTGTGTCGATCCTTCACATTATTTTTTAGGGGTGTGGCAGTCTTCCAGAAATGGAATTCAGCTATAAGGCATGGGAGAGTTTCCCGACGGTTTTGTAACGAATAACGTCGAGCATCCGCGTACGTCCTAGACATTCATAACGAGAAGAAGAGGACTTAGTTGGCGATCATATTTTCCGGAAAAAGGTGTATAATAAGAGATAGCGGTGGCCTTGTGGGATCCAGTCCGAGGCTACCTGCGTTAAAAGAGAGGGCGTGTAACCTTTCTCTAAATGAAAGAAATAGCAATCTTCGCCGTCATAGCAGAGGACCATCCCTTAATTTGCTTGGGATATGTCGGGGACCATTCAGACATTAAAAGGAAACCGTATCTTATAAATTATTCGCCGACAGGTTTATAAGAGTGGTACTTTATCGTTATGCCGACCTTTCTTGTTATGGACTTCTGCGCAATGCCAGCTGACAGGAATTATTGTGTAGGAAGGGAAAGCGTTTCTGCAAGCGGTAAAGGAGCCCCAAATCACGTTCGAAACAGAAACTTTCTGGAACGTTCTATCGCCAAGAAGTTCACAGACCCTGGGGAAAGTGCCAACGCATGGACATTCACACGGCCGGCTTACCTGTTCGACATACCTATCGTAGGCTTTTTAAAATAATCTCGTTTTCTAGTGGTCTGCCTATGCTCTCCATTCAAGAAATCATCGTTACAACGCCACTTCAATAGTTGTTCACTAATCTCTGATCGTATTTTTCAAGAACAGCTTCATTTCGCAATTCGGTCATTCCTTATTTGTCCCGATTTTTAGTTTCACCAGAGCAGGTGAAGTAGGAACTGAAAAACAATTTTCATATCTAGTAATTTTTATGCTGTCTTGTTTTATGCTGAAAGTTTTTGTCCTCTTGGCCTCAATTAAGCCACTAAAATTATTATTATTATTAAAGGAAATTGCAGCATGTTTTATTTTTTTTGATGTTCAAATCGTTCAGACTCGTATCCACCTGTAGACTTTCCTTATTAAGTAGTCATCAATACTTTTAGTAGAAAATGGACCCAATTCGAGCAGTTATTTTATATATCAAATGCTGTGGGTGCTTATCAATCTCGTTTTGGAACGTGGTAAAGCTATCAGGAATTACGCATTTCAGCGCACCCTGCTTATATCCTTTGCCACCTACATGTCCAAAGGATATTAAATGACGAAATACGACTGATGATAAACCACGTTATATCGTTATAAAAAAAACGTTTTCTAGCCGAATCGTCGACGAAGCTCAGCGCACACAAACTCAGCAACGTGGTGCTTTTAGACAAAGTGATCGAGGTCACTTCAAGGCTCACCACCCAGACTCTTGTCGACGGGAGAAGGGAAACGAGGGACTTGGGGGCATAATGTTCAAGTTTCAGTTAACGGTACTGCGGTCGGCGGGGGCATATGGTGGAAGGAATCGCGGAATATGATACGAAGCGAAAAATTGCTTTATTTAGTGGCGCATAAGTCGGTAAAACGTTCGTGTTGTCCGAAACAAGCCATTTTTTCATCGTAGCACGGCTGTTACAAAAAGGTTTCCATCCCCAGACGAAATCCTCACTGCAGATGAGGATATTGATATCACCTGGCTTTCGAGTCGACGGATGCGAGTCGTAGTACAGTTGGCATTCAGATTGAAAAAAAGACCGTTAGGGTCGACGGAGCTCAGCGCACAAAGACGAAGCAACGTGAGGTGGGTTTAAACAAAGTAATCAAGGTCACTACGGGTACCCAGTGATGCTGCTTTAACTAAGACCTGCAAGTAATTTATAACGGATTTTTCATTATAGTACGATATTTACGAGGAATTTTATCCCACGGCTTAAAACAATGAACGACTCAGATAGAGCCGTGGCACGGTGGTATGAGGAACTCGAACAATACGATTTTGAAATCCAATACAGGACCGGAAAGGCCCACGCAAACGCGTTTGCCCTCTCCCGCATACCGAACATGCCTGACGCTGTCTGCGCAGTATTCCTCAGTGAACCCTCGCGGTACCAATGGTCGTCCACGTAGAGCAGCGACCCTGACACCGCCACGATCTATGCCCGCGTCTACCGTTACAACAGAAAACCTTCAGCAACCGAAATGAGCCTCGCCAACCCAGCAACAAAACGCCTCTGGCACGAATGGCCTTCAACATGGATTCAACACGACATTCTCATTTCCAACAAGACCGCTCCGAGCCCGAAAGAGTAGCAGTACCGGCTCTCTCGTCAACCAGGTTGTCCCTTAGGTCCACGAACAACTCGGTCATCCCGGCGAGCGCAAGATGAGAGAGGCTATTATTCGTCTCTATTGTTGGCCAAATATCAGCGACGATTTAACCACTTTCTGCGCCAGTTTCATGAGCCATATCGCCCTCTCTAACCAATGCCCGTAGGATCACCGGGAGAACCATTGGTCTTGATACAATCGGACCCTTACAGCTCACAGAACGCGGCAACGGATACATTCTGGTCCGGTGTGTAACCTAGTTTAAAGGCGCAGAGTGTTCCTTGGTTCGACTTTCAGATCAGGCCACCAAAGAATGGGCAGCGGTGCGGTCGCGGTAATCGGCTGCTGATGCAGCATCATACGAAATTCAACCGAGTTGCACGTGTGACCCCTGGCGTATTTGAGTGTTGGGTGATGCCCCTGCCTCTTTGTGTTGCAGCGTGGGCGCCACCAATAAAATCTTGCTGGAAATTTCATCCATGAATCCGGTTTATCCACTAAAGCACGAAAAAGAAAACATAGATTATGTTGGATAGAGGTGTTTCCTCAAGAAAGCATTTTTGTGCGTCTTGTTTTTTTTTAAAGTGATCGAATTATTCCGATATTTCATGTGTAAAACTGAGGTCAGGTCGAATTTTCGCCACCCCATCTTTCGTTTGAATTTGAACCTGTCTCGACGCCTTGGCTCAATTTGTTTTATACATTTAATAATGCTCCGTTCCGTGCTCAAGGTTCTTGTCCTAGTGACGTCGTAATAAACAATTTACCATTATTGTTTTCGATTTCGGTAACATCTAAAAATTAAACCAATGCACTGGTCGCGCCAATTGTATGTCTTAGTTCAACGTTTTTTAATCTCTTGGTTCTTTTCGAACAGATTTCGATGGCCACACCTTTCTTTGGGGGAACTGACTTATAGATGATCGTCAATGTAAAATGTTAATTATGTACGAAAATAATGGCCGAAAATAGGTCTGAGCGCCATAATGCTCACTAGGTTGCTTTGGTGGGTGTTTTAGACACGAAAATAGGGCAAAAAATATCGTTGGCGTTGTGGTCCTCGTGACCTTCATAAAGGAATTGCAATTTTTCTTTAAAGATGCTTCCGTCGTCGGATACGCCACTCCAGCGACCCCACCGCCAGCCCAACGCGTTCCACCGCCGTCCGCGTCAACAATCCGCCGGGTCTTCTCCTCGAGGAAGTGCCGGATAATCGAGCCATCGGACACGAACACGGCTCCGACTCCGTAAATCCCCTTTTTGTGCAGCGTCTCTGATTTGCCCCCTTCCGAAAGATGTTCCCAAGTTCCGCAGAACCTCCATATTTTTCGTGTGGCTTTCTCCTGCTAGAGAATGAGCCGCCGGCTGGTTCATGTAGGTCATTTCCATGAAATACCTTTCGATCGTTTTCCGTTTGTTGCGTCCTTAGTGCCCCCCGAATGGGAGTGGAAGAGAATCAAAAGAGATATCCTGCGAGAGGATAAACCTGCTTAATAAATGCCACATTGTTACCTCATCTAATACTTCATCGACTCTGGGTTCACAGGCGTGCAACTAAGGTTGGTTAAAGGCCAGATGACGCAGCGGCCTCCACTTCACTGGATTACAGGCACAGCCCGCTACGCCCAGTGCGCCTGTGGGGTCTTGTGAGTCAGCGACCTATATAAAGATGGTTGTGCATTCGGGACCGATATTCTAATAGTAGTATCTGCCCCCCAAACGACAGTCACATCATGGCAAATAATAAGTTACTACCAGGGTAAGTGCACTTTCGAAGGAGGGTGGAATAGCGGTAGAGACCGGCAAAGGAGTGTCAGGGAGAAGGAGCACCTCTGGTTATGGAGTCAGCTCGCATATGTGACTCCAAGTAGCTGCTACACCCCGGTATACTGCTTGACGTGCGGGCCAAACCAGTTGCGTTAGGTGGAAAGTCAAAATCTCGGCAACTCTGTGTCTATAAGTCGTGGAGGGCTTGGCGGATGAGGAGGAGGAGACCTGCTCCAGGATCCAACGACCTGGAAGACGGTGCTTTTCTGCCACACATACCCACTGCGTTGTGGGACACAAACGATTGCACAAAGGCTAGATATGCCCCCCCCTAGAGCAAAGTCGAGTGGTGGCACTGGTGACCCCACTAGTACAAAATGGTTAAATCGTGACGCTTCAACGCGGGTAGGTACCCGTCTGGTTTATCGGTTTATTGGGTTAGAGGGGGGGCGCGGAATAGTCTTGTCGGAAGTTCGTTGCTATGTCCAATTGAAGTTTGGGACAGATTGGCCAGCAAGTAGTCATTGAAGAAACTTTTCAATACCATGGAAAGAGAGAAAGAAAAGGTGATAAATTTCATGCCTCCATGGGGGTTTCTGCAAGCAATACTGCTATTTGAGCTGAACTCGTGTGGATTTTGAGTTATTAGATCATAATAATTGTTAGCGCTTTATTGATATTATTTTAGTTCATGTTTCATCTGCTCTGGTGAAACAAAGAATCCGGACAAATAAGGAATTACCGAATTGCGATATGCCGCCCTTCTTGACGGTATTAAACCGTATTGCTTACGCATTTGTCGAAAGGATTTACATTTAGATAAACTTGAAAAGAGGGTGTGGGCTGTGTCATCTAATATACGAGCAGTGATTAGTGTACAACTATTGAAGTGGCGTTGAACGATGATCTCTGTGTATTGAGAGCATAGGTAGGCCACTAGAAAATGATTCAACGGTGTTCACAAAAACTGGAAGCCTCGTACAAAATCCATTTGCTCACTTGAGTTAATCGGTCATCAGAGAAATCAACAGACTCCTTACCAATAATCCCAGAAAAGCATAACCATTGCTTTCTTATAAATCGTGTGTTTTTTATATGCGATTGTCGCTCGACCTACATTTATCAACTGAAAGCGATTGATGTTATTTGTTTGTCGTAAACCCACTTAATTCCTGTTTCGATATTTTCTGATTGCATTTATGCGCACATCTACGTGTTCAACTTTCGATGGTTTTGGATAGGGCCTTGCAATGGCCGCCATTTCCAGTTTGCCAACCCCTTCTTCCAAATTTACCCTGTTACTTATTTTATTCTTCGTAACTTATTCTGCATATTCTACGTATAATCGTCACTTCCTGTTACATTTTTGTTTATTGTAAATTTTAATGCTGAAAGTTTTGGTCCTCGTGACCTTAATAAAGCGAATATTATTATTAGAATAAGATTATTTTAAAATGCCTACGTAGGGTTAAAAAGTCAGAACAATTTTGTCCGGAGAAAATCACTGGGGAATAATATACAATAAGGGAAATTATACAGGCGGGACAAAGGTTTTAAATACGACTAGAGCTCAATCCAAGTATCCTGAACCGGCGAACTAAGAAACAGATGCGACGAAATTTACTGAAGACGGCATCAACACATGATCACTCCAAGATAACTGACTGTTTAAATAACGCCGAGGAAGTTCGATTTTGAGCTCGAGGCGAAATTATGGAGTGAAGCGATTATACGGGTGTCAATATCTGCTATCTAGGAAAATGTAATGGAGATGCATTTTGATGCGTTCAGTAGAAGGCATTCTCCGAAGACATCTCGAGTTCCTGAGTGACTACCAGTCCGAGCTGTTGAGAATCACGATTCGTCTTGCAGGCATGGCATAAAGTCAAGTCATCCGCGTATTTTATTAGTGCCAAGTCGTTAGGGGACAGAAGGCTTTACGTGAAGTAGTTCCAAAAGAATAGAGGTAGCACTGCACCTTGCAGCACACCGCAGTTTTTGGGCAAGTAGGAGGAGGTTTCGTTTTCGACTCTTACGTGTTAGCATCGGTTAGAAAAGTCATTTTGAAGCCAATTAATCAACCATCCATCAACGCCATCTTCACACAGCCGAGAAAGGATGCGGAATCAGATCGGTGATTGCTGGCTTTATTAAGGCCACTTCTAACTACGCTAAAACAAATATCCTGTCACTGCAGGTGCAATTGAACTGTTTCAGGTAGCCACGACTTCGCCAATTCTGGAGTCATCGATTTGCGCCTCCACATCGCAGCTCCATCCATGGGGCCCTAGGTGAGCATTGATTTCTTGAGAGTTACGTTTTTATTTCTGGTGAAAGGCAGTGGGAGCTCGTTACTGTTGTTTTCTCTCTCCCATCCATCAAAGAATGGTTTAAAATCAGTCCACCCTGGGAGCGGTCGATATCCGCTTGCAATGGTGACTGGGTGTGTGACAACTTAGAATGGGCGCTCGAACATAACATCCCACGGGAAGGTTGGGAACAGTATCTCCTCAGTCCCTTGACGCGTAGATGCCATCGCGGGTGTAGCTGCCCACGCACGGCTATCGGAGATCGTGTCGGAGGAGGAGGTTACCGTCGAGACCGGAGAACGCCTGCAGTCCTAAGTTGTCCTCCGCTGCGGCAGTGCCAACCTGTGCATGGTTTGAGGGCGCCGTGTCTGGCCGGCTTAAATTCTCCTGTGAAGGTTGGATCCAGGGGCAAAGATACCACGAAGAAGTGAGGGTGAAATGTGGACCACACCCACCCACCCGCCCACCTACATTATATCGTGACATGTTTCGTCTCGCCCCAGCACTGCCAGACAGAAAATAAAACCAGAGCACAGTCAAGCCGCCAATCGTGGTGGTTTAGTTCATCCTAATCTCGCAAACATTACTAATGCGGGCAGGCATATCCTTTGATGTACAGCATCATCATCATAAACAAAGACGACGACGACAAAAACCATGGACTCATTTATAACTGGATGTCTGAATGGTTGGTTGGTGGGTGGGTTGGTTTGCGTGACTAATTCCTGTCTGGATTCATGTGTTGGGGAGCGCGTGAATCGGCTTCGCTCTGTGACAAGGCATGCTATAAACACATTTGTTTCCCCACGGAATGCAAGTTGATGGATGATTGAGAGGATAAGTGGGGGTTGTTCACGTAATTTCAAAGTCCACAGAGCAACTAGTACTGCTACTTCGAAAGACTAATTTAACTCGCACATTACGCAAGAGCAAAAATTGTCGCAATTAAAGTTTCGATACTGTATATTCGTTGATTGCTTCGGCGCGCCCGAGAAGGTTCTATAAATTGGCCACTGACTGATCGTCTCAAATAGATAACAACTAAGATAAAGCTGACATTTGAGACCGTGGGTCTGTTAAGCCACTCCCGGACGTCTTTGTATTCACCGTCAGCAACAATAAACGGTGAGAAACCGCTTAACCCGCCGACCAAACCATGTGCGGGCAGTTGGCAATTCAATCTCTCTCGGTGTTGGTGGGGATTTGGGAAGACCGGATTTTCGGGTGGGCGGTCCATCCTACATTTCGATGTCAAAAGGGCCGCGGTTGGATTAACCCTGAATGTATAATAGACGGATTGTCTGTAATATGGGTAAAACTCTATAAGCCAACCGAGACCCTTGACGAATAAGACACGTGCAGCAACGATAATTCGTATTCAAAAGTGTAACGCACAATATACGTTAATATAGTAAAACACAATTAATAATTATAGTTAGCAATCACCACATCCACTTGGGTGCAGCAGCTTCGATGGCATGCGGTAGTTGACCGGCGATTTCAAACCCAAACGCTCCGAGCGCCGAGGTAGAACTTGCGAGCTTTGGTCTGGAACGGATGGAGTCGTATTAGCCGGATCAGCTGGTTCAGACGGATGGGAATTCTCAACAGTCACGGCTGGTTCGGAAGGATGGTAATCGATGACGGGCATAGCTGGTTCATCGAATCGGATTTGATCGACATGCCGACGATGACTTGATAAATCAGTGACGTTGAGGATGGTAACCATACTATTTCCACTTCTTTCAAGAATAAGACCTAAAGACGGTCGAAAATCATTCCCTTTGAAAAAGGTAACTTCTCTCGATTTAAGGCATTCGAACGATGTATTGAGTTTGAGCCCCTTGAATAACACAACCGGACTTTTACCAGTGGTAGCTTGATCAGCATTACGGTACTGCATTAGGAAATTGTCGATAGACCGATCTAAATCTGTTAATGTACTTGGTTTCATCGATGATATAGCCGCCTTTAGGGTCTTGACGAAATTCTCTGCTACGTCATTCGACTGAGGATGTCTGGGAGCCGTGAGCAAATGCCGGTATCCGAGACCTTTTACCCAAGTGACCAAATGGTCGGCGGTGAAACATGTACCATTGTCCGTAACCAAAACGAGCGGAATGCCTTCATGGCTGAATAACTTTCGAAACACCGCTTTGGTAAAGTCAGCATTGGCACTGGTCATCAGAAATACTTCAGGCCAACGTGAAAATGAATCTATCACGACAAGAGCATAGTATTTTCCGAGAAATGGTCCACAATAATCAGCATGTAATCAGCTATGCCGGAGGGCGACGCATCAGTAATCAGTGTTTAATGTATTCTTGGTGCAAACGGTTGTAGGATAGCTTCTGAATTCAAAAAAGCGAGCAACATCCGTAATGTCTGCTCATGCATAGAATTCCATTAGAAGGTTGGCGCATTCTGAAGCTCGAATAAGCAATCAGCGATTCCAGAAAAACTAGGTATAAACCGGGAATAGTATTGAATGGCTCCCATAATAGAGCGTAATTGACTGCAATTCGACGGGGACTGCATTTCCACCAAAGAATTCAGTCTTTTCTTGTCTGGGTAAAAACCAGACTTATCGACAGTAAAACCACGGCAATCAAACCTTTGGACAGCAAATTTGCATTTCGACGGATTAACCGCCAACTTGTACTCGACAAAGCGTCGGAATAGCTGGAGGAGTCTCTCATCATGATCATGCCTGCTGACACCATGGACAAAAATGTAATCTTGGTAAACTTCAATACCATTAAGGCCATCCAATATGCCATTAATGCACTCCTGGAAAATAGCCGGGGCAACATTTAGCCCAAAAGGTAGAAAGTTGTACCTGAATAACCCAAAGGGTGTATAAATAACTGTCAGCAAACTGGATTCATCATCCAGTGGAATCTGCAGGTAGGCATCTTTTAGATCAATTTTCGGGAAGAAACTCGACCCCTTGAATTTATAAAGGATGTCCTTAGGTTCCGGAGTTGTACATGTCTTCTGTAACAATCGGCGATTGAGTGTCATCCTGTAATCACCACATATCCTGGGTGTACAACCGTCGGATTTTAGTGGTGTCACAATAGGAGTGGCCCATTGTGAACTGCTCACAGGAGTCAGTATATTCCTCTCCACCAATTCGTTCAGAGTCAGTTCAACAGAGTCTAGTAAGCCGAAGGCAATAATCCTCCGCTTCAAGAACATAGGATCTCCGGCAACCTCGAGTTTGACTTTGGGAATTTTCATTCCACCAGTCACTCTGTTGCACTTTTGGACCAAATCTTTTAACTCGGGCTCAACTGCCGGTAATGAATAGAAACTCAGTTTCAAATTGAGTTGCTTCATGATGGTCAAACCGATAATAGCTAGACCCGTCATCGACACCAAGAATTTGCATAGGAATCTGGTGCCATCTCGTATAATATTAATCATACAGAAGCCAAGGATTTTCAGTGAATGACCAGTGATACCAATAATCAACTGGTCGGTCTTCTGTATACATGGACTTGGACAGAACTTCTTTAATGCATGGATAGGAATGAGTTATTCCACACTCCCAGTATCAACAATAAAGGACATCTTTTTTCCATGTGAATTCGTAAGTTCCTTAGAAATATGGCCAGCGCTCTGACTGCTAGAACTCATCAGAGCCATATCAGATATATTGTCCTCGAAATCGTTAGTAATCGCACAATTATAGCATTTCGCATCACGGAATTTACATTGCTCCCGTGAATGCAATTTGCCACACGAATGACGAGTATTGAGTGAATTGTCAGTCTTGGTTTTGCGATTTTTGAATATCCGCGCGTTCGGTCTCGTTGGGATAGATATGGAGTGAAACACGGGATCTGGAATCTGAGAAATTTTACAATGTTCGAGACATGGAATTGTTCGCATATAGCACGAACACTTTGGAATGTAGGATTCTTTAGTAATAGCAATTGTCTTTAGAGATTAGGATCATTGATGCATGCAATTAAACGGTCGCGTAATTGCGTGTCTAATTAAGCTTCAAAGTTGCATTTTGCTGCCTGGGTCTGAAGTAGAAGTATAAAATCTCGAATTTTTTGGTCGGATTTTCGCATGATAGTATGGAATATGCTCCGTTCAGCAGCCTCAAAAGGTATAGACTGAACATGCTTAATAATAGCTTCCTGGATCTTGGCAAGTGGCATTTTAATAGGAATATCCGGTTAAACAAAGTTTTTCACCAGAGCATAAGCATCTTTGCCAATTGCATTCAGAATGTAAGCAGCTTTCTTTTCTTCATCTGTCCAGTCTAAATGGATCTCCTTCCCTATAATAATTATTTAATCAGGGAAATTAACATCTCTGCATGGAAGACTCAGTTATGGGAATAATGTTCTATAAGATAAAAAAACTGAACGCCATCTGGCTTAACAAAAATATCGACCGGCCGCACCACTCAGAACAAACTGTTTTGCTTGCAGGCGACCTTGAAAGTGCAGGAATGCTGTTTTGTCCTGCACTCGCCTTAGCGGTCTCAGTGGGTTGAATAGGAGGCAGCTAGCAGAAGAACGATTCGATTTACCCCTCAACGCCTCTCTTGTTGGAAATCTCCGTGGCCTGTTGTGATTCTCGTGTACTGCTGAATAACACCTCTAATGCATCTTCCCCTGATACCCATCCACATTTTGGGCATCTATAACCCGCCCCCGGGCCGCCCACACTCTCCCACGCGTAATAGGTAGCTGGTTTACTTGCTTGCGGTTTCGACGGCGCTTTTAGTTTTCAAAGTGTGTTTAAAATCACTGAGCCGCCTTTCGGGCTGAAAAATATTGTCGACCTCAGCCGGTGGCCAGTTTAATGCTGATTAGTGTTAAAACAAGGCTTGATAAAATCGTCGTCTCTGTATCTTGGTTTCCTTGGTGCGCGGCCACATTTTGCGTATCCATAATCCGCACGTGCCTCCTATCACACCCTAGACGCGATGAGGAAGAGGAGCTGGTAGAATTTCCCTCCCTGCCGGTCGGAAATCTGTACAAAAAAGACCAGTGGCATTCCATCTCAAGCGAAACCGCCGTGACACCATCCATCCGGGATGACTAGCCCCCTGCGGAAGCCAACGCCACGCCCGCCGTCTCCATTGGCAGCAGGATTCTACGACCTGCTCTACGACCCCTGGAGTGTCACAACTACAGGAGGTCATTGGCATGCAATGGTAAGGTTATTCTTATGTATCATGACAGACCACACAACCAGAGTTCCTACTCCTTCTCCCCCCTTCCCCTCCAGGTAACCCATAAGCCCCAAATTCCATAATAATATTGATCGTCTGTCTCCTTGGATAGTTTAATTTGACACCATTGTGATTGGAAATGTTATACCCTATATTGTGCCAATCCATCACATAATAAAAGCCAGTTTTTTTAAAAGTCTAATTCAGTATATCCAACCCGCCTACAAGGTTCCTGTTCTCGAAACCATGTTTCTAGGCAGACTATCACTACCCCTTTGTGGTCGCCTCCACCTTCGTAATCGAACGATCTCGGATGATTTCTACGCTGCCGCCACCAACACCAACCGGACCCTCTTCTCGAGTCCGCTTCAGCATCGTCTGTCAAGAACCGCGGCCTCGGCACCACAGGCAAAGACCTTCTTGGGCGTGGCCTGCTCGGTTCCCTGGGATTCGGCGCCGACGGGCGAGAAACAACGCACCGGACGCCTCTATTCATCGCGAGAGGAGATCCGCGAGGCAATGGAGAGGCTGGGGTGCGGGGGGAACTGCCAGGTCTTGCCGCTTTCATCACTGCCCTCCATCGACAATAGCTCCTCCTCCTCATTCTCTAGCTGCCATTCCCCTCGGAAGTCTCTGGACAACGCTGGCCAAAACAACAATCTCGTTGAAGACGAGGCACTCGGTCTGTCTATTTGTGTCATGAATGCATTCGAACCAACTCTAATTGTTTGAGTGACCTCGTGTCTTGTCTTTATTTTTGCAGCCGATGAACGAAGACATTCATCATCACCCGTGGATGATTTATCAACCTATCCTGCGCAACCCACCTCGGCACCTGCCACATTGTTCATTTTTTACGTCACGCTACATCCAGGTGACTATTCTTCCTTTTAAACACGCCCACGCCCCCTCCATTCATCAAAAAAGGTTTTTAATTGCTTTCATTCTATTTCAGCCGACCCGACTTCGCGAGCCTTGGACCTGACGTTAACCCCGAGGGGAACGTCTATATCCGCCTCTCAGAGGGCAGTGGTATCAGTGGTGTCTGTAGTAGTCTCAATCCACCAGCGTATGTGTCCTTGACGACCCGATGGCAAACCGGTTCCTTGACGTGGGTGTTTTGTACAACACGATCTTTTAGTATAGTACACGAGGGACTTAAAAAACCCTAACGTGTCCCTTTTGTCCACAAGTAGATGTCTGCAGACGCCTCGTACGATTGCTGTAGTATGTCGCCCATAAATTAGAATATACCGTCCAAAAACATTTGTTGTCGTTGATGATAATTGTTGTTTTGATTCACCGACCAGCCACCCTTACACAAATGTCCCTCGCCCCGAGCAAGCCTTACCTGGTGTCCGGCCAACCTCGCTCAATTACTCCGATCTCATGCTACACTCTCCTCGCTTTTATAAACCTAACTATCCCTTGGTCCCAGCGTCCTCTGCTCTGCGACAACACAAAAGCGCGCTGGCAGCGTCACGTTTTCGAAAGGGTTCACGGTTTCTTGTAACCTGGTTTTTGCGCGACAACATGCGTCGATGCCTTAAGGTTTTTTCGGAAGCGATTGCGAAGAGCTTGTAGGCACAGTAATTTCTTTGGTGTCAACGCGTAAAAGTTAATCGCTGCACCATAGAAACGATCGGCGCGTTCGACGCAGCCGACGCACGAGTAAGCAACATTCTTTTGGACTTAGATAGCCCATTGCCCTCGTCTAGCTGACCTGCGTAGATCGCTTTACCGGTGGGTGCGAAGTTATACTGCAAGCAAAAAATCGGCGCAGAAACGGTTGTTCTAACCTTCCTGCAGAACTGGGTAGCGCAATTCGGATCTCCGCGTCGCTTGACAACCGATCGACGGGCGAAATTCGAATCCACTTTTTTCCACAACATGAATTAAACCTCGCAGATTACAGACTGCGCTTTTTGACCCGATAATAGATTTGCCGTCTTTTTCTGTCTGTGATATTCTTAACAGGCTTTTAAGGTTTGCTAGGAGCGTTCGGTTTCCAGACGCCAGGCTCTCAGGTGAACCCACTGCTGCACCAACGCTTTTTTCGCCTTTGTGATCAAGTCTGTTGTCTCTTGGAACGACACCGTTCGTTTAATGGTTGTTTCCCGTTCTGATACAACTTCAAATCGACCCGTGACAGGATTCTATAAAATAGTTTAAATTGATCGATCAAGAAAGCTTTTTAACACTGGTGTAATCCCCACTCTGTCAGAATGGACTGGCATACCAAACGACGCGATTTCCCCCACAAATCGATGAAGTCGTCCTTTCTCGCCCCTGTCCGAATCAGTCCTGTCGGATTGAGACAGTGATCATATTTAGTCTTATTATTCGCCTCAAGGAGAGGCGACAGTCCTTGGTTTTCAAGTCGCCCAGAATAAAGAAATAACTAAATCGGTTCATAACCAAGCTAATTATTAACCCTAGTTGTTAAACAACTTCTCACGATCAATTCAAACTAACACCGGCCGCCCTAATAGTAAACGAACCGTTTTTGTTGTCTAATTATTGTGTCCCTTATCATTTACTACGCCTCGTTCTTTTGTCATGGTAAACATTGTCGTTATCATGATACACTTGCGACCTCATCTGACACTTTAAAAATAATAATAATAATTGTAGTGGCTTTATTGAGGTTACGAGGACAAAAACGTTCAGCAGTCAAAAAAAAGTATAACAAGTGTTAGATGTGATAATGTCTTTTAGTTCCTGTTTCACCTGCTCTGGTGATAATAAAAATCGGGACAAATAGGAAATGACCGAATTGCGATATGCCGCCGTTCTTGTTGGTATTGAACGGTATAGTCTACGCATTGGTCGAAGAGATTTACATTCAGATAAACTGGAATACATGGGATAGGGAGGATTCAATAAAAATACGAGCAGCAATAAGTGAACAGCTATTAAAGTGGCGTTGAACGATGATTTATCAAATAGAGAGATAAGGCAGACCACTAGAAAACGAGATTATTTTAAAAAGTCTATGAAGGGTTTAAAAGTCAGAACATTTAAGGCCGGGAAAAATTACAGGAGAACAATATACAATAAAAGGAATTATAAAGGCATGGGCAAAGGTTTTTATGTGGCTAGAGCTTAAGCCAAGTCTCCTGAACTGAGGAACTTGGAAGCAGAGTCGACGGCATCTACCAAAGACGGCATCCCCGTGATCACTCCATGATAACTGACTGCTAAAAATAACGCCGAGGAATTTAGATTTTGAGCTCGAAGCGAAATAATGGAGTGAAAGGATTTCGGGAGTGTCAACAGCGGCTGTCAGGGAAAATTTAATAAAGATGCATTTTTATGCATGCAGCAAAAGACCATTCTCCGAAGATCACTCGAGTACCTCAGTGACTGCCTGCCCGAACTGTTGAGAATCACTATCCGTCTTGCATGCATGGCATAAGGTCAAGTCATCCGCGTATTTTATAAGTGTCACGTCGTTAGGGGACCGAAGGCTTGGCGTGTAATAGTTTAAAAAAAGGATATTGCCATGCGCGTTTGAGTAGCTGCCTTACGAATGCCGTTTTTATAAACCAACGGCAGCGTTGAAAAAGTTAATAATTATTTTTCAATATTTTTAGTTCATCACATCTTGTGCGAGACACACGTTTTCGATACACTGCCGAGATAAACAGTCCTGCGCAAATTCCTATATAATCGAATGCACTGCGTTATAATTAATCGAAAGTATACATATTCAAACCATTTATAACGGTTGATTAGTAATTTTTTATCTAAAGAATTAAAAACCAAAATATTTATTTGCTTATCATTTTTATTATTCGCGTTTTATAACGCTCATTATGGGTTGAAGTCAAAGAAGAAGAAAATAACCGTGGGTATTTAGTTGTATTTGGTATTCAAAATAAGAAATAAAAAAAATAGATACTAAGCTAGATAATAATATTTACATGCAACAAGAACACATTTTTTTAATACAAATTTGACGGATTTACATTTTATAACCGCGGTATGTTAACGTAATAACAGCATTCGATGAATGTTGTCTTAGAAATAAATATGTTTTATTGTTCCAATTCAACATTTATTGGTGCTGAACAAAACTATATTGATGAAATGTTTTTAATCCGTAGTATTGATATTGTTACGGTCTTCCATTTTTGGGTTCTGACCTAAAAAATATGAGACCCTAGCCGGGGGTTTTGTTACGGAAATCGCTGAACACTGATACACGTCTAAGGCAGCCATAATGAGGAGACGCATTGAAATGAAAGGAGGAAATGGCGGAAGTTGCTCAAGTCTCGGCGGCTGTGGATGAAGGCAGCTGGGTCTTTGTGTGATCTTGTGTGGGGTATTCCGTATTGGACGAGACTGTTTGTGGTCTCACTCTAGATGAACCAGATAGCAGTCTTCGCCGTCATAGGAAACGGCCATCTCCTGATGGAAATTATTATTATTATCATATGCGAGACTCAAATCCTTCTCATTCACATTATAGAATGCCTTGGTAGTGGCAAATAACAAAAAAAGAATTCGACGACGACACAACAGGACAAGAGGTGAGATTGTTTTATTCGACTTTCATGCACTGCTATGATGTTTATTTGCTTGTAGACTACGAGTCTTAACATCCGCTTTAATGTATGCCACGTCGGCTGTTATCATGCCATTGGCTTAACAGTAAGCTTTAAATGTTTCCATATTAGAACTCTATCGATTGACATACAAAGTGTCCCAATTGTATGTGTTATAGGCGGATGGGATATGCAGGAAAGGTCAAATTGACTGTCATCTACCATGTTCACAATTACTATATTAATTTCAACCATGTCTGCGGCATTCATAGTTTTTACTAGCATAGCATGCGATTACATTAAGCTTTGCGATTTCTTTCGTCCGGTATACATAAGGTAAGGATTGAACGTGAGATAGAAGGATGGTTATGTTTGAAATTTAAATTGCCTGTAAACTGCGAGTCTTAATATCCGCTTTGATGTATGCCACGTCGGTTGTTATCATGGCACAGGCTTAACAGTCAGTATGTCGATTGACATACACCGTGTCCCAATTGTATGTGTTCGAGAATCTGCACGTTTACTTGCTTATTGGCAGTCAGTAGTCTTTTGATATCCATTCGTTGTGTTTCACATACGTCATATTTAAAGGATAAACATTAGATTCGATAACAAAGGACAGTTTTCTGACGGGACATCAGACGTTTACTTGCTTCTTGACAATCAGTAGGTGTTTTATAAGAAAATCTAGGAACTCGTTGTGTTTCGTATGCGTGATATTCAAAAGATCAAAATAAATTTTGATTGCAAAGAAAGCTTGTCTGACGCGAAATCAGACCTTGTAAAAGGATTGATCATTTGCAGTAGTTCTGGAATCTGCAGGTTGACTATTCTTTTTAAAATCAGTCGTCTTTTGATTAGAAAATCGGAAAATTATTAGTGTTTCAAACACGGAAAATACAAAGGATTTATATAAAATCCTATGCCAAGGAAACTTGTCTTATAGAACATCAGACATTGTTAAAGAATTGATCATTTGAAAAAATTCGGGAAGCTGTAAGTTCACTTGCTTATTGGCAATCAGTAGTCTTTTGATATCCAAATAAAGGAATTCGTTGTGTTTTAAATGCGAGATATTCAAAGGATCAACATTAAATTCGATTGCAAACTATTCAAGCTAAACGAAACTGTGATAGTATTGTATGTAGGGTTTAATTAACCCTTGAATATAGAATCGACGAATTGTCTGTATTATCGGTAGAACCCAAATAGCCAACATTAATGTTCGAGACATCTTGGAATTGTTCGCATATAGCACGAACACTCTGGAATGTAGGATTCTTGAGTAATAGTAATTGCCTTTGGATATTAGGATCATTGATGCCTGCAATTAAACGGTCGCGCAATTGCGTGACATAATTGAGCTTCAAAGTTGCATTTTGCTGCCTGGGTCTGAAGTAGAAGTATAAAATCCCGGATGTTTTGGTCGGATCTTCGCATGATAGTATGGAATTTGCTCCGTTCAGCAGCCTCAAAAGCTATAGGCTGAACATGCTGAATAATAGCTTCCTGGATCTTGGCGAGTGGCATTTTAATGGGAATATCCGGATAAACCAAGTTTTTCACCAGAGCATAAGCATCTTTACCAATGGCATTCAGAAAATAAGCCGCTTTCTTTTCTTCAGCGAGATTATCTTGGGTGATAGCCCAAATTTCGAAACGCTCAATATAGTCCGACACTTCTCGTGAAGTTGCATTAACTGATAAGAATTCGAGGTTCGTTTTTGACATAGTTGCGACGCCAAATGTGGTAGTATTGTATGGAGGGTTGAATTAACCCTTGAATATAGAATAGACGAATTGTCTGTATTATCGGTAGAACCCAAATAGCCAACCGAGACCTTTAACGAATGAAGACACGTGCAGCAACGCGGAATCGTATATTCGTAAAAGTGACGTACAATAGTCAGTATAGTAAAACACAATTAATAGTTAAAGTTAGCAATCACCACAGAAACATTAAGCATATTGTTAGGACGGATTATTTAGATAATCTCAAGAATCTGCACTCTACATGCTTATTGACAATCAGTTGTCTTTTGAATAGCAAATCGTTGTGTTTAAAATATGTGATCTTCAAAGAATGAAAATAAGATTCGATAACAAGGAACACTTTTGGCAATTCAAAGACTTCGGCGCCCAAAAATCAGAATGGCACGATGCCAAAGACGAAGTTCAGGAATTATTTATATTGTTTATTATTCAAACAATAGTGAGGACCCGACCTAGGCCGTCAAGGCGAGATGCTTAGCACCCGCTGCAGGCGAGTCCTGTCTGGACATATGTGGGCCGTGTCGTTGTAAAAAAGTGGGGGCCGGCCAAGTGTCGTCGATGTTGTCTCAACTTATCCATGTTAAGGCCACCGAATGCGGTGTGGTGTGCGTTGGCCAATAAGGTGCCAGTCCAATGGATTTCATGCGTCTTGAATAAATAAACACACAATTTAATGTCACTACATGGCTCCCTTCTTAGACTCTTCGTCCTCAGGAGAAGAGATACAATATAGAGTACCTTAAAAGGACGATTATAAACAAAAGAAATCACTAGCGGGCATATTCAGCGAGGTTTAGGAGGGGAGACTGCTGTCAGGCCTCGCGGAAGAAGGTTAATAGATTGGATATTACATAGCGAAATTGACGAAGTAAAATGGTGCTAAGGTACATGGGACACGTTCAGGAAACTTTCGTGTCATTCAATGCGAGTTCATTACATCTTAGCAGGGTTGACGTTCGGATTCACCAAAATCGTGCGAGGATGGCACATAATTGTAAAAAGTTTTTCTATTGTTGTCTGAGGTGAAGATGAAAAAAATCATCTATAATAATAATCATAATTTTTACGCTTTATTAAGGTCACAAAGACCAGAACTTTCAGCATTTTAATGTTTAACAGGAATGGAGGAAATAACAACGAGGTAGCCTGGTTTTCGTGTCTACCGATGCGAGTCGTATGCGTCATAGCATGGTAGTCGTTCGGATTGACAAAACGTGGTTTAGAGTAGCATATATTTGTGAGAAAGCGGCTTCTATCGCTGTGGGGATATCTACGCAGAATTCGTCTTTGCGTACAATGAAGAGTGTTACTTCACGTGGAATTCGCGTCTATTGATGCAAGTCGTATGCGTCGCTGCATGGCTTGCGTTCGGGTTGATTTAAAGCGGCCCAAGCTAGTGCTGGCTTTCGTGTCTACCGATGCGAGTCGTATGCGTCATGGCATGGTTGGCATCGGGATTGACATAAAGCGGTCGAGCATAGTATGTGATTGTTTGAAAAAGGCTTCTGTTGCTGAGAGGTGATTAGCCCTTAAAGAATCCTCACGTTAGATCAAACGTTTAATATCACCAGAATTTCGCGTCTTTCGGTTCGAGTCGTATGCGTCGTAGCATGGCTGGTGGACGAGTTGAAAGAATGCCGTCGAAGAAAGTAAGTAGGGCACTTTCAAGCTCACAGTGAAATATTATCCTGCTTCTGTCGCAGATGGGTGATGAAAATAAATTTTAGTGAAAACGTTGTCTTTATGGCGGCTTATGGTTTTTCACACAAGGAAATGGGCAGAACGGTTCGAAAATGTAAAATCAGATTAATATGCTCAAAGAATTACGTCGATCATCGCAGATCAGAAGATTTGCTCCTGGCATAATATGCTCGCCAATATGGTAATTCGAAGACTTCGTGGCCCACAAATCAGAATGGCACGATGGCCAAAAACGAAGGTCGGAAATGAATAATATTGTTTATTATTCAAAGAGTGTCATGGTAAAACAAACAAAAAAAGGGGGCCCGGCCAAGTGTCGTCCTTATTGTCTTAATTTATCTTTCAAATACGTAATATTCAAAGGATTAACATAAGATTCGATAACAAAGGACACTTGTCTGACGGACATCAGGCATTGTTTAATAACTGATCATTCGCAGGAGTTTCGGAAGCTGTAAGTTAACTTGCATATTGAACATAAAAAGTCTTTTGCTATCCAAATAAAGGCATTCGTTATATTTCAAATAGTAGATATTCAAAGGATCAACATAAGATTTGTTTGCAAAGGATTCCAGCTTGACGGGGCATCAGGCATTGTTTAATAACTGATCATTTGCAGGAGTTCAGGAAGCGTCATGCTGACTGGCTTATTGACAGTCAGTCGTTTTTGGATTAGAATATCTGGAAATTTCCTGTGTCTGAAACATGAAAACTTCACAGGAATAATATAAGATGCGATGCCAAGGACACTTTTCTGATGGGACATCAGGCATTGTTAAAGGACTGATCATTTGAAGAAGTTCGGAAAGCTGTAACATGATTTGCTAAGGCCCAATAATGTGTTTGGATCAGCAAATCAAAAAATTCGTTTTTTTTTGATCGGACCAAATTGATTTATTTTGATGTTGGTTTACAATACCATAAATAAATATTATTTCATTCGTCTTGACTTAAAAACGTCAACATTTAAAAAATACAACAACACAAACGCAACAACAATAAACACAACTTAAAACCATATTATCTATGTGATAGCGAATAATTCCCCTGTAGAATTTTCTACCTATTTTATTTGTAGTAGACGATTTAATTCTTAAACTTTAAATTTTGAAATAAATACAAACATTGAACCGTTAATATCCGCCACATAAACCAATAATTAATGTACCCATTATTCCCAAATGAAACAATCTGATTAATTGTTTTAACATTAATGATGCAGTTGAGCAACCAAATTAAAGTCACGATAGCAAAGTCCTACTTCATAAAAATACGCATACAAACGGCCGACGCCGGAAATTCCCGACGGCTTACGATCAACTATTATGGGTTTTCGATAAACGATCTATAAAAGGCTTTCCCACTGACACGATGCCCTAAAATCATAGACTTAACGACTATCTCCCGATATATTACACCAGGTCTCAATACCACAGTAATTAACCTCAATAAAGCGCTAACAATAATTATTACCTGAATATTTAATACCGAATTCGGTTTAATTGAAATCATTCAAAGACATCAAATTGGGAAATTTCGGCACACCAGATTCAGTCATATTCAATAAAATTCATAAAATACAAACAATGTTTTTCCTATTCTTTTAAGTATTTTCCCTTCATAAACAGGCCTGTGTTGCACCGTAATTAGTTAGAGATTCGGTAACTGTCATAAGTGTCGCAAATCTTTGGTCCGTTAATAAGTACAATAAGTTATATAATTGCTGATATCCCAAAGAAAGCAAACCAATTGATAGATAATTAATGAGTTTGAGTACTATATTTGATAAAATATATCATGTGTGGTTATTTGGGGGTTCCATACTGATTTCAACGACGACGGCGCTTTCGAATCTGTCGAGAGCATCCGGGCAACCAGCAATACGGTTCCATGTGAACCGCTTCATATCGACCTGCAAAGAAGCACAAAAGAAAAAATAAATGGATAATAATTGTCTTCGTGTTGATTTGATGTTAGCAGAAACGCAGTCTGTCAAAACACCGCGGTTACCACGTCAGCGCCGATTCATCAGTTGTCCATCAACACAGAAGTGCATGGAATTCACATGAAACACAAACAATCTCACCTCCTCGTCGACCTTTTGTCCGTTTGTGTAGGCGACGAATTCTTCTATTTGTGATTCGTACTTGTCAAGCCATTCTTTAATGTGTAAGGATAAATAATGATCCATTGAGTCTTGGTACTAATAATAATTTCCATCGACATGCCGAAAGCCAGCAGACGATTCTGGTGGACAACGCAGCAAACCTACCAGGGGGAAGTCCGACCGATGCGGCTGAGGTCAGTCCACTGGCCGGGGTCGCCGACTTCCCTCGGGGGCGTCAACATTTCCACTGAGTCGGTGTGACCTGCAATACCGAAAACGCGCCCAGTGAAGAGAGGGATTCCATGTTGGAAGCGGGCATGGTGCATTGGCGCCAAATCGATCTGCCGCGTGTCTCCGTTTGCGCCAAGATTCGGGAGGGACACGTCGAACAAGACACTGCGGCCATCGTGCCCGCCAGTCAGTAAGAGGTGCGGTGCGTTAGGCAAAATGGATTCGTTTTCACCCAATACAATTGCGGCTGCCCAATAGCGTGCTTGCTTGATTGACGGCAGCATTCGCCAGGATGAAATGTGGTAACTGTGGAGACGGTCACTGAGAACGAAAAAGGCAGACAGTAGCAACAACATTAAGGCCACCGCTGACCTTCCTTCAACCCAGCGCTCGCAGCTCGACAGATGACCAACCTCGTCTCTTCCCTGTCCGCAACAGACGAACAGTTCATTGGCAAACGCGGCAACAGCTGCCATATAGCGAGGGGTCTTGAGTGGTGGAGCCTGTGTGACGCGTCCCGTCTGGCCATCAAAAACTGTTACTGTTGCCGACGCATCCAAAGTTCCGGGAGTTACACCTCCAATGCAGTACACCTTGCCTGAAAGGCCAAAAGCACGGCCATCTGACCTCTCTTTCTCGCGAGACAAAACGAAAACGTCGCGTTTGTTGTGAACACGGCAGAAGAGACACAGACGGCTCACCTTTTAAACTGGCGATTCCACTCCCCCAGAGATACGGGAAACGAACGTCAATTTTCCTGTCTTGCTCGAACTGCGGCAAATTCAATAAACACGCGATTTTGCCGTCGCCGTCTTTTGCACGATCGTAGACGAGTAGACGTTTCTTCGTGTTCCTTAATGTTTCAAAGTGTTCTCTGAAAGACAAACAGATGCAGTGCGTCCAGATCCAAAGAAATAGACGCCATAAAGAAGGCAATGGGAACCGCTGAAAACTAACCTGCAATCCTTATTAAGTCTAAAAGACGAGAGCTCCTTTAAGTCGAACTGTTAACGGCCAAAATCGAAGTTGGACACATTGTGAAACAGGTCCCTGGTGAATACTTTTACGCAACCAATCACCGGGTTAATCGGTTTCTTATTTATACAGAAGAAAGCGATAAACAATCACAGGAATCTTCTCACTTTGGCTGCATGAAATCGACACACTTTTGTTGAAGATCGCCACAGTCAAGCATAAATGCAAACAAGAAAATTCGTTCCACAGTGTCAACCGTTATCTTGACGTCTCCTGTGTAGACGTAGTCTAGGACGAGGTCAACAATCCTATCGACGAAACAATGAATCAATAAAGAAACGTCTACCTCTCAGGGAACCGTTTCCTGGACAATCAAAGGTGCCCGCCATCCTTGACTGAGTGCTTTTCGATTTGCTCATCGAGCAGAGGCAACCGCGTGGCGAGAACACCGCGATGCGCGTTGACTGTGCCGCCTCCATGGACCTTTGGGAAATGAGAGATGATAACGTTCACCCATTGGCTCACTTTGATCTTGAGGTCGCAGTTGCGTCCGCTTCTTCTGAGTGTGTGGAGTTCGCCGTAGGGAACCAAGGAGGTTACAGCCGGTACATTATGTGCAGTAGACATGTTAAGTTCTTTTGTTAAAGAATTTTGAGGTCTACACAATTTGGTGCATTTTTACAGCGTATTGTGGATTTGTGAGTCGTGCTTACGCAGTGCTCGGATGCGCGCCTGAACTTCTTCTCAACCAATAAGCTGTGTGAATGGTTGCATTGTTTTCGCTGTTACAATCGCGAAGTTGATTAGTATCGTATGAGTCACGCAGAAAAATCAGCTTTAATTTGGTTAAGCCAAAGATTTATCTGTTTTAATCAGAGAAAGGTTCTTACATTAAACCACGACGTGATCAGTCTGCTTAGAAGCTGTTTTGCTTATTGAGTTGTTTTAAAGTCCTTCCTGTGTTACTTTAAAAGATGATAATTTAAAAATACCGCTTTATCCGATTAAAATGCAAATCTGACAAAAACTTCGGTTTGATGTAGAATTTAGTAATTTTATGATTGGAAATGACAATTTAATCATTTCCTGCTGCTCCTATCAGAATGTATTCCAAAGTATCCTGATCCGAATTTCTGTCGTGCCTGATAGTCGAATATTAGGAACCTATAAAAGCAGAAGGTGGCCAATGCATTGTTCTACATTTTAACAGAAAAATTAAAATCCCTTTATAAAAAATAAAGCTTTGTGAGTGTCAATTTAATTGATCTAGGTTACAGAAGTTGCTTTATTGAGGTCACGAGGACCAAAACTTTCAGCATCAAACAAGGCAGTCAAAGAAGTATAAGATGCGATAATCGTCTTTTAGTTTCTATTTCTCCTACTCTGGTGAAAATTAAAATAGTGACAAATAAGGAATGACCGAATTGCGATGTGTCGGCGTTTTTGTGAATGTTGCACGGTATAGCCTACGCATAACATATTCCGTCATCTTTCCGTTCGAACAAGAGTTTTTATAATCGACGATTAGCGTTTTGGTGACACGTACTATCTTTTGAATAATTATTTGACACGAGTTTATACAAAAAGAAAGAAATGATATCCTTTAAACCCAGTAGATATGCAGTTTTACCAGAATTGTGTACTTGTCTGCCTGGATTGCAAAGCCATTTAAGAAGCCGGGACGAATTGAAACGTCGACTCCTCTGTCGAATTCAATGGGCAACGTACAACGTTTAGGTAATCGGGACAATTATCGGAAAATTCCCATGTTTATATCGTATTGTTTCTTCAACAATGCTCTAAAGCCGCTTTGGTTTTCATCACACAAAATTTAAAGATAGAATAATGGTTAAGCCGGCTTGGCCTGGCAAGTGATATCGATTGATATAAAACGTGTAGCCATTGAATGTGCGATCGGAAGATGCAATACGCAGGTAAGGTTTTTTAACTGTTATCAAGCATGTCTAAAATACCGCCTTGAATGTAAACGATCTCTGCAGTATGGGTTGTTTTTACTCGCATATAATGCAAAATAGGTCGGCTTAGCAATTTCTTCAAATCATTAAACATAACGTTAAGATTAAATGGGCAAAAGAACGATAGTTATGCGGAAAAGATCAATTTGCTGGCAAACTACGAGTCTTAATGTGCCCTTTAACTGTGAGCAACGTTTGTTGTATTAATAGCACAGGCTTGATAACCAACTAAAAGTGCTTGGCCTTGAAAGTGCAATCGATTGGTTTACAATGTGCAGTTATTGTAAAAACGATAGGAGAATTGCAATTTGGTTTAATTTACTGTTATCTACCATGTTCAAAATTACCCCTTGTATAAAAACTGGTATGCGTTTCTTTAACTCGCATTAAATAACATATAAGTCGCTCTCGCGATATCTTTAAATTATTATCCATCACTAAAAAAATAAACGTGCTATAGAATTATGGTTATGCGGGAAAGATTAATTGCCAGTAAACTACGAGTCTTAATAGGCCCTTTCAATCTGAGAAACTTTGGCTGTATTAATGGCCCAGGCTAGATAACCGCCTTTAAAGTTTAGCCTGATAGGCTCTAAAGTTTCGTATGAAATGCAAAGCCATTGATTGTGCAATAGGAGGATTACATATGTACTACTAAGTCGACAGTATTCGTGGCTTTAACTCGCATGTCACGGGTTTTTGCCGATCATAATACATAACGTAGGGATTGTACGTGCGATAGAAAGATGATTCTAGCGAAAATGTAAATGTCCTTAAATGTGTGACTCTAAATGTGCTTCATAACTGTATTATTCATAAAATAGAACAGACATGTGATAATTTTTTAAATATTATAAAATTTCAATGTTTTTGTCTTTAACAATTTGACTTTATAATAATTCAAATTCGATTACTGATAGAAATCACAAGTCGCATGTAATATAATAAACTGCCAATATAGGTATTTTTTAAAAAGACAGCAATCACAGCAATTTTCTTCTATTATATATAACAATACTTTTTTGATGCAAAATATTTGTTAAATATCATGACCAGAATCGCTTTGCTTTCGAATGTATAGGCATTTATAAACTTTTAACGGGATACAATCCTATTTCTTCCATATTTTGTAAATTAATAACATAATCATAAAAACGATGGTAGGTGACTAACAGTTAGCGTATAAAAGAATTTAAAATTTGCTTTGTTGGCGCTCGAATCAATGACATCATAGGCAACAAATGCATTTCGTGTTGTAAATTTATTGAATGGAATAATTGGGGTTTTCGAGATAACGGTTGTTTTTAAATTCGTCAACACTTATTTTTGAACATAATGAGGTTTCGTGCCATCTGATATTTTTTGTTGGGGAAATATGAAGCGGCTCCATTAATTTCGCGATCGATGACTGTCCATGTGTAGCGATAAGAGACAGGTTCGGCGTAGACAGCTGTTCAGTTATGGCTTCAACTGCGAGCTCACTTGACGACAATGAGCGTTCCTGTAAACCTTTTGAATTTGCCCTTGCACAAGAAGCGCCAACTTTGGCAAGATAATGTCAGAGAACCAGTTTTGCAATGTTCGTATCAACCGACGAAGAAGGTTACAATATCATTGTAGCCGTGAGCGTAGATATTAGGGTATAGCGGCATAAATATTGAATTTCTAGCGTGCAAAAAATTCTGAAGAAGTGGGTCACATCTGCTTTATGATCAATTTAGTGTGCGCAATACCTCATATAATTCCCCACTGATCAAAATGAGTATAATGCCGATAAATATGTAATTATTCGCAGACATTGCTACATGAGGTTTTTATAATGGATCGAGCTAAGGTAATAGTTAACGATCTCATTGGCTTGTGCGTGTAGCATAATTATACCATCAGTAGCAGACGTTGTAAAAACCAAAAATGGACGATTTAAGAAATATTGGCAAGGACATCTAAATTCATTAACGCAGTTCCAAAACAAAAAAATACATTTGTTCGCACGGCCTTCAGAACCAGGCCAATTTACGATACGTGGTTGCTACAACCGACTGCAGGTTTTCCGTTGATTCAAAATTTGCTAAGGAAATGGACAATAGAAATAGCCGATTTATATTCGACACGAACTTTCGGCTTATGGTTTAAAACGAAGCCCCGTGTGCTGTCTATTTCGTTTTATCAAGAAATTCAGCCGAAAACGGGAACTGCTCTTCTCGCAGAACAGTAATCGCCAAAAAATTCATTATCGTCAGTATCAAAGGTAAGGTAAATTAGCTTAATAAAAATTTAGTGATTGCGCCTTGATAAATCAGTGACATCGAGGTGGTAACCATACGATTTCCACTTCTTCCAAGAATAAGACCGTGAGACGGTCGAATATCATTACCTTTGAAAAAGGTGATCTCTCTCCATCCAAAGCATTAGAACGAGTTTGCGCCCCTTGAATAACACAAACGGATTTTTACCTGGTGTTGCTTGATCAGCGGATTAACCACCACATTATAATCGACAAATCGTCGGAATAGCTGAAAGAATCTCTCTTGATGATCATGCCTGCTGACACAAATGACATAAATGTAATCTTGATAAACCTTAATACCATTAAGGCCATGAAATATCCCATTAATGCAATTCTAGAAAAAAGCCGTGCAACATTTAGCCCAGAATGAAGACAGTTGTACCTTAATAACCCAAAGAGTGTATAAATAACTGTCAGCAAACTGAATTCATCATCCAGTGGAATCTGTTGGTCGGCATCTTTTAGATCATTTTTGGAGAAAAAACTGGACCCATTGAATTTATAGAAGATGTCTTCTGGTTCTGGAGTAGTGCATGTCTTCTGTAACAATCTGCGATTGAGTGTCATCCTGTAATCACCACATATCATTGGTGTACAACCATCGGATTTAAGTGGTGTAACAATGGGAGTGGCCCATTGTGAACAGCTCACTGGAGTCAGTATATTACGCTCCACCAATTGATTCAGAGTCAGTTCAACAGAGTCTAGTAAGCCGAAGGCAATAATCCTCCGCTTCAAGAACATAGGATCTCCGGCAACCTCGAGTTTGACTTTGGGAATTTTCATTCCATTAGTCACTTTGGTGCAATTTTGGACCTGATCTTTTAACTCGGACTCAACTGCGGGTAATGAATAGAAACTCAGTTGAAACTTGAGCTACTTCATAACGTTCTAACCGATAATGTCTAGACCGTCACCGACACCAAGAATTTGCATGGGAATCTGATGCCATCTAGGATAATAAGAATCATACAGAAGCCAAGGATTTTCAATGAATGACCAGTAATACCAATAATCGACTGGTCGGTCTTCTGTATACATGGACGTTGACAGAACTTATTAAATGCATGGATAGGAATGAGTGATTCCACACTCCTAGTATCAACAATAAAGGACAGCTTTGTTCTTAGAATTATGGCCACCGCTCTGACTGCTAGAACCCATCAGATCCACATCGGAAAAATTATCGTCTGAATCGTTACAAATTGCACAAACCTTTGATTTGCAGACCGATTTGATGTAAACTATTTTGCCACAATTATAGCATTTCGCATCACGGAAATTGCATTGCTCCCGTGAATACAATTTGCCACACGAATGACAAGTATTGAATGAATTATCAGTCTTGGTTTTGCGATTTTTGAATATCCGCGCGTTTTGTCTCCTAGGGATGGATATGGAGTGAAACACGGGATCTGGAATATGAGAAATATTTACAATGTTCGAGACATCTTTGAATGTAGGATTCTTTAGTAATAGTAATTGTCGTTGGAGATTTGGATCATTGATGCCTGCAATTAAACGGTCGCGCAATTTCGGGCCTAATTGAGCTTCAGGGTTGCATTTTGCTGACTGGGTCTCAAGTAGAAGTATAAAAACTTGGATGTTTTGGTCGGATTTTCGCATGATAGTATGGAATATGCTCCGTTCAGCAGCCTCACAAGCTATAAGCTGAACATGCTTAATAATAGCTTCCTGGATCTTTGCGAGTGGAATTTTAATGGGAATATCCGGATAAACCAAGTTTTTCACCAGAGCATTAGCATCTCTACTAATGGCATCTCTCCGAAAATAAGCCGCATCTTTTTCTTCAGCTAGATTTACTTGGGTAATCTTAGCCCAAATTTCGAAACGCTCAATATTGTCCGACACTTATCGTGAAGTTGCATTTACTGATAAGGATTCGAGGTTCATTTTGTTTTTAATAGTATTGGTTGTAATTAACTAAGAGCTTCAATTGCTTTTTTCCTTTGCTTATTTAAGTAGTAAAATACCTGCGTTTCATTAAAGTTAGTACAGGTATCGCATTATTTCCTCTTATTAAATATTGACACTTAATTTGATGCAATATACTCAGCAATTTGCTTTGGGAAAAGATATGCGTCGTTTTGGGGGATTAAAAATCATTTTATATATTGATTTTAGAATTCAATACTTAAAAAAAGGTTGTGCACACTGGACAATACGAACGCTGGCCATTTCTTTTAGATATAAGTTAAGATTAAAGAAGTGTTTTTACGGCTTTATTTCTTTATTCGAATTTAACAAAAGTAAGTGATTGTCTTTATGTGATAGTATTGTATGGAGGGTTGAATTAACCCTGAATATAGAATAGACGAATTGTCTGTAATACCAGTATAATTTAATTAGCAAACCGAGCCTTTAAACGAATCACAACACGTGCAGCCACATAGAATAGAATATTCTTAAAAGTGCGGTACAATACGAAGCATAGTTAAACAAAATTAAAGTTAAAGTAAGCAACCACCCAAATTTATTTCCTGCTTTATCTGCTCTGGGGAAAGCTAAACATCAGGGCAAATAAGGAATGACCGAATTGTGATATGCTGCTGTTCCTGTGGATATTAAGCAGTACAGCCTACAGAAACGATTGACACTTGAAAACAGGGGCTGGGAGGTTTCCATTTATGTACGAGCAACGTTTACTAAACAACTATTGAAGTTGCGTTGAACAATTATGTCTTGATTTGAGAGCATAGGCAGGCAACTAGAATACGAGTTTATTTTAAAAACGCCTACAAATGGTTTAAAAGTGATAATTATACAGACATGGACAAAGTTTTAAGACGGCTTAAGCTTCAACCGAGTCTCAAGAACCGGCGACTACATTGACCGAAGACGGCATCCACATGATCACTCTATGATAGCCGGCTGCTAATTAAAACGCCAAGAAATCTCGCCTTTATGCATGTGGGTCTTTCACTTAGGCATAAAGTAAATAGTTTAGGGTGAGCGAAAACGTAGCAACTGATTCCAGAGTGCTTCTATTTTATTTATAATAAAACTGAAACGGGTCATCGGCGGTTTTTTGTGTTTTCTTTAAACTTAAAAAAGAGGTGCTTTTCAATCACATTTAACAACATACAGTTGGCGATAGGTCACTCATTTTGCTTAAAATTGGGCAGTGTCATTTTAACTGTAAAATCAAGTCGTCGTTAACCTTTTTATTTTAATTCAAATGAACTAGAAACCACAAGCAATACTTCAATAACCGTATGTGTGAAGAGGGGTGTTGAAGGCTTCGAAGCCGTACATTGAGATAATGGAGTCTTTAGGCAGATAAACGAAGAAAGGATATATCAAGTCGATGTGTTGCTTGATGGCGCTTATTTGCCGCTATTCCGCATTAACACACGCCACGTAGTTTTCGCTTTCACGCTGAATTCAACTTCGGTTGTTTGTTTTCCATAAATGTGTAGATATGATGCTGTAAAATAAGCATTAAGTAAGCGGTGCTTAAACGGTAGTCACAAATAATGTTAAATGCATACATCCGAGTTTTTCTTCGATGCAAAGTTTACTTTTATCCGTACATCTATCGTGGTTATACCAAAATTTGAAATAATTGTCATAAGCTTTGTCACCTTCGTAGGCCTGAGGTATTATCTACAACAGGTTACGCAAATAAAGTTTAGCGTTTTATGTCTTAATTATTTTGACAAAAATGAATAACCTACTGTTCCGTGTGTATAAGCAGGAAGAAATATGTCAAGATATACTTTTTGTCCTGGTATCAATTGAACTGTCGGCGGCATTGTGCATATTTTGTCACATGGACATTGAGGATCTGCCAATATAAAGGCCTAAATAATACTTGGGTTTCATATAAATGCCCAGGCTTCTATTATTAGACTAACCAGGGTCAGATGTAGTGGAAACCATAGTGAAGATTTCTTTGCCTTGACCGCTGAATTTAAACATTGTTGGATGTATGTTAGCCGGCGCGGTTCCTTTGATAACATATCTTTTATTAACTAAAGCAACAAAACATCAACGAAGTATTATTTTCGGTCAACGTTTAATATTCCAGAAACCAACAGTACCAATTTTTTCTGCGCACAGTTTCTTTTCACACGTGCCGGGTAACTCTGGAGATGATGTTATGGACTGGACAAGAAAGTTGGATTTGCTTTATAAAATGCATACAGTTATGGGGCCGTCAAGCAAAACAGTGGAGTTCACCATGCTGCAAGCCGCAGCTTTGTGGGTGCATATGTTTCCAACGCATATCAGGTCGTCGCTTGCATAATTTGCAGTCGATAGACCTATCAAATAATAGAATTTACTGACGCAAATAGCAAGCCGTACTGAACAAAACGGCGATAAGAATCTTCTTCATGGTCGTAATAAGACACAAATAATTGTAGACACGAGTCAACGTGCTCCATTTATACTTGTGGCGAAACTGCATTTACCAATAATATGGACTACGGAAACCTTCGCGATTTCCAATTGGTTTTCAACACTTGGCATAACATAAAACGTGATTGATGCTAAATATTCAAAACGTAATCTCTTTTAACATATTACGTTTTATAGCTAAAACTATACTTTCTCGGGATTTGAGAGGTTTTTTTAATGATTAAAATCCTTCTGATGATCGTTGGAATATTTTACACAATCTAGCAAAATGCTAACCAATCAGAAACGGGTTATATCTGGCTTTCTTAAATGACGTGTTAATTATGTTGAAGAAAAAACATGCTAGTTTAAATAACAAAGCAATGCATTAAGAATGGCAAACAGTCTAGAGAGGGTTATTGTAGAATAAATACCGATCATATGAAGTTTTGAATCAAGTAAAGATCTGAAAGTTAAGTTTATGAATTAAATGATGCGTAAAAGCTTAATGAAAAAATAATTTTGCTGATTGAACGTCGGTGTATCGTCAATAATTTATAATTCTTTTCAATTCATGCCGCTTCTTCTGATTTTATTAAAGCTCGAACTATTTGTCCGGAAACTTTTCATTGAATTAGAGTCTAACAAGACAAATATTTTCTAACGGAATCGGCACTTGTTTTCTGAACTGAAGAGATATTATACAGTTAAAAAAGTTTCGTTCCACTTGAAACAAACACAAGTTTGTAACTGGGTTTAAAAAAAGAAATACATCAATCCAAATTTAATTATTTATATGTTTTGAACTGAAATAAAATGCGATACAATATATTATTTTAAAATAGAAAAACATGCGATTAACCGAAACTGAATTCAATGAGGCACGAGTTTAATTGCAAATGGATAAAAATGTTCAAAAAAGCCCTGACAGAGGCCAATGAAAACGGGTTATTATTAAGTGTCATTTTTTAACGGAGAACAATACAATTAAAAGGCTAAATTTTCCGGAATTCTGAAAAGCCGTATGCCATTTGCAATTATTCCACGGACGAGAGTCGGTTTCTTAGGCTCCTACTGATTGCAATAACTTATCAGTTTAAATTCAAATACATCTGATTGTTATAAAATCTGCGGTGCATTAATAATAATTGCAGTGGCTTTATTTGGGTCACGATGACAAACACTTTCAGCAGTTAAAAGAGGAAGTATAACAAATATTAAATATGAAATTTGTCGTTTAGTTCTTGTTTCACCTGTTCTGGTGAAACTACAAATCGGGACAAATAGGGAATGACCGAATTGCGATATGCCGCCTTTCTTGTGGGTATTGAACGGTATAGCCTACGCATTGGTCGACGAGATTTATATTCAGATAAAGTGGAATAGAGAGGATGGGAGGGGTGACTTAAAATACGAGCAGCGATTAGTTAACAATTATTTAAATTATTAATGAAACGAGATGATTTTAAAAAACGTCTATGAAGGGTTAGAAATTCAGAACATTTAACGCCGGGGTAAATTACTGGAGAACAATATACAATAAGGAGAATTATACAGGCAAGGACAAAGGTTTTTTATGTGGCTAGAGCGTAAGCCTAGTCTCCTGAACCGACGAACTAGGAGGCAGAGGCGACGGCATTCACCAGAGACGGCATCCACATGATCACACCATGATAACCGACTGTTAAAAATAACGCCGAGGAATTTCTATTTTGAGCTCGAAGCAAAATTATAGAGTAAAGGGATTTTGTAATAGTTGAAACGGAAAAGAGGTAGCACAGCGCGTTGTAGTACATCGCAGTTATTTGGCAAGGAGGTGGCGGTTTCATTTCAGACTCTGCCATGTTGACGTCAATAAGAAAAAGCAAAATTATCAACCATCCTTCAACGCAATTTTCACATAGTTGAGAAAGGATGCCGGAGTGTGAGATTGTTTTGAAAGAAGAGGAGAAGTCCAAGAAAATCCTCGTGGCGGCTTTTGCTCCGGCCTTAAGTGAAGACTGTAGGGTGTGGGATTACGTAGACACGGAAAGGAGCATTCTCCTAACGAATGATTGACGAGCTGGGTGGCAAACGGTGAAATCTCGCATTGACAGATTTTAAGAATCGCGGGGGGAACCCTGTCTGGACCAGCCGCTGTTGCGCTTTTGTAGGCTAGCCAAAATTAGAGAGATTCGTGAGCGGGCAGGAAAGCACTGGGGTTAAGAGATCTAACGAAAGGTACCGCGGAATGGTCAGCGGATTTTAAGTTAAGCCATCGGTCAAAGCATCAAGGTCTAGGGCACCTCTTGGAGGATATTGGCGGCGGTTTCCTGTAAATCTGTTTAGATTTTTTCAGAGGTCACCGGGTTTCGATGTTCTGAACAGCTCATTTACTCAAAGTTTTTTAAATCGATTTACCTCAGGTGTGATCTGTATCGAAATGGGTTCAATTTCTCGGTACTTCCCCTGGCGTCAAAGTCGTTCACTTTTTTCGCCTCATTCGTTTCAGAAATGGAGAAGATAGTACACGGGGTGTGAGGTATAGTACCGTGAGTTGACAATGCGTATCGTAAAAAATGCGGAGATAACTATTGATATTGTCGTTATCACTATCGAAGTCGGAATCCTCGAAAACTTTGAAGTCGGTTGTGGCAACGGCATCTATTTAATTGCACTAGTTCTGGAGGCAGTGAGAGCAGATTTGAAGTTATTAAGGCTTGGGACAACGTTGATGGGTTTTTTTATCCTTGCCATATATTTTCGTTAGACCAACAACGATGCAGTTGTCCGACTGGGCTTAAGGTAAACGTTTACGGCATGGATACAGACGAATGTGACACAAATATGTGGTCAAGAAGATTCCCTTTGCGTGTAGGAAAAGTGACTACGCTGTTTAGACAAAGTGTTAAAAGAGGGCTTATAGGCGCAGAATTAAAATCACCAAACAGTCAAATGAAAGAAGTATCCAAAATTGAAGAAATAAAAGGTATTATAGAATCATAGAACTAAGATATGTCTGTTCTGGTAGAAGATGGGGGGATATACAAGTTAAAGACTGTGCCAGACTTGCAGTTTTGAAGAGACCTTGGATGGCACGCAACCCCAACACATTCAATAGCACTGGCTCAATAGCAGAAAACCCTTTAAATCGATTTTGACCAGCTGAGATTGATGCAACTTGCGACACCACCCCCTTTGGATTTAACGCCGACCACTCTGTCTTAACGAAAGCATATGAAATTCTCTGGCATAAATATGTTATCCAGATTGATGTCCCGAAGAAAGGTTTCTTGTATACAGACCACGCCGACAGGTTTAAACAGAGCAGTTGTTAGCAGAAAGTGAAAATCATCAACTTTGTTGAGAATTGAACGCACATTAAAGGAAGCAAGAGCTTGAAGTGATGTATTTGCGCGATAGCGACTGCGAACAGCACTGAGCCAACCAGCTCTATGCTTCGGCTTGGTGTGAATGAGTGATGGTGGCGGGAGTGCAGTAGATGTAGGCACAAAACCGCTGTTCTCATGCGGTCGGTCTGTCCATTAAAGCCGCATTATCAATGCGAAGAACATATTGATTAATCGATGTTTTTTTCAAATAACCTGTGAGACAGCGATTTGCACTTAAGAGGGGTCTCAGATAGACTTGTGTCAACAATCAAGTGTTTACGGTATTAAGTGAGCTGTTTTCGCGAGTATTTTCGTTTGATCCATGGTTAATCCATGAAATTGATGAGTTTAATCAAAGGTTCTTTTTTTGCAAAGTGTAGTACAAAGATCGATGAAGATGTTTTGAAAAAACCAGATTTTCTAAAAAAAGCAAAATAATTTCTTTTAAAGGTTGTTGGCCGTCAAAAGGCCTCTCAACAAAAAAATAAGTTATAATCAAGTGTTTTTTAGAGACAAAAATACAAAAAAAAACTTTAATATTTTGGAATTTCAGAAAACCTGGGTCGTCTTTACTGCCCTTCCATTGGCGAGAGTCCGTTTCTTGGGCTCCTATTGAATGCAATAACTTATGAGTTTAATTGCAAATATATCATATTGTTATAAAATCTGCTGACGGACTGCGGTGCAAAGGAGTTCTGTTCAAAGGTTCGTTTTTTTACCGAAAACAATACAATAAAAACGTTTAATGTTTCGGAATTTTTGAAAAGCTGTTTCACATTTGCCGCCTTTCCACGGACGATAGTAGGTTTCTTGGGCACCTAGTGAAAGCAATAACTTATGAATTTAATTGCAAATACATCTGATTGCTATAACATCTGCTGACGGACTGCGGTGCAAAGGAGTTCTGTTCAAAGGTTCGTTTTTTACCGAAAACAATAAAATAAAAACGTTTAATGTTTCGGCATTTTTGAAAACCTTTTTCACATTTGCCGCCTTTCCACGGACGAGAGTAGGTTTCTTGAGCTCCTAGTGAAAGCAATAACTTATGAGTTTAATTGCAAATACATCTGATTGCTATAACATCTGCTGACGGACTGCGGTGCAAAGGAGTTCTGTTCAAAGGTTCGTTTTTTACCGAAAACAATACAATAAAAACGTTTAATGTTTCGGCATGTTTGAAAAGCTGTTTCACAATTTGCCATCACAATGGAAAAATTGTTTTATAATTGCGATAATACCTTCCGGTTTTTGTTGCTACTTAAACATTGATAGTAATAACAGACGTTAATACCCTTGCTTACCTATAAACATGTATAATATGTTTAAATGAAATTAATCAAAATCGAATTGATCGCTATTATGACTATTGTCTCTTTGAATCTTCAGACAAGTAGAAAGCCGACTATTTTAGAGGCACATCCGATGTTGAAGTGCGTTTTCGTTCATCAAATTTATATTTGTCTAAGCCCATATTCGTATTGAATGTGCTTAATATGTGCGAGTCCTAATTTCAGCAAATAACATCTTGAATCAGAATTTTTTAAGTTTAGCTGCATAAATATTGTTTCATTTATGCGCAGTTGTTATAACTGAACATTTGGCTCGTAGCGACTGACAACCAGATCAATTTTATTTACATACACATTGCTAGTCGTAAATAGAATATCTTCCACCTTTGTTTATGCGAATTCTCCATTTCAACAGAAACGTCTGCAAATTACTGCTTACTGAATTCAATCCTATATTGCTTCCATTTTTAAATCAATGAATCTAGCAAATGGTTATAATTATTTATTTCATTTATTGCAATTCGCAGATTTTTCAATTCTACGTTTACTAAGCACACGCGCATAGCGGTTTAAAAGAAGATTTAAGCTTGATCAATGCCAAAACCTGGTTTACTGTGACAATGTTTAGTATCAGCGGCAATTATGTACATTCCCCACATTTTAATGAAATTTTAATGATTCAATAATTGATTTTTCTCATTGATTATTCTTGCCTCGGAATGCAGTTTCACCTGGACATTTATTGAACATAAATCATCGTTTATATTGTGAAGGTGTTAAGTTGATGTTAAGTTCGTTTAAGAACCAAATCAACATATTATTTTCATGTCGACAGCCCGTGTTAAGCACTCTGATAAGATTTTTTATCACCAATGAAACTGTTATTTATTCAGCAAGAAACCGCTATTTATCGGCGAATAAATCTGTATCTAATCAGTATTACGTTTCTACTTCTTCGAAAATCGATGCTTGGCTTCGTTTCTTCTGAGTAGATTTCTTAGTCTGACTTTTTGTGGACCTTTGTTCAATGGTTTTTTGGATGACTTTATGAATAAAATATTTTAGATCAGGTTAAAGTTCAATTTTATTTATCTTGAGGGCTTCTTTAGTTATGACCAACTGTCAGTTACTAAGGTGTGATATGTTTTGTCATTTCTGGATTATTTTTTTGCTTTTGCGTCTAACGTACTTACAAGAAGGCCGATACACATTTCCTCTTTGGTAAGGACAAACGCAAAACACCTTATTGTACACTTTTTTTCTATGCAACTGTTATTTAATCAGCAAGAAACTCTTATTTATCGTTGAAAAACTTATTATATAATAACTATTATTTGTCGTCTTCGAATAATTACGCATGGCTTTTTTTCTTGAGTGGTTCTCTCGGGCTGGCTTTGCTGCATTCGATTTGTTTCATCTTATTTCGAATAAACGAGGATAACATAGGTGAGCGAACAACGGGTTTTAAAATCTTATGCACAAAAATGTTAAAAGGTGTGTTTGTGGTAAAATGAATTTTATTTAAAATCACGTGCAAACATTTTTTTAATGCGTTTATTTTGCATCTACGTCTAACGTAACGACAAGAAATACTATTAACACTTCGTCTATTGTAAACACTGAGGCCTTATGTTTACAAATTCTTGCCAACTAACGATTTCTGTCTTATAGGTGGAGTAACAACAACTACGCGAACGTCATTTGTGATAAAACACCTCTTAGACATATTCAACACGGCGCATGCGATAGTGCAAAAGAAATGTGCGCTAATCGAGTATCTCACAGAATCAGGACAGCTGCGTTAGGTGTCAAATATTGAACTATTTGGCAGGTAACGTTTAATTGGCATGCTTGTTTGTGTAAGGGGCACACCGGACACCAACATCTGTGAGCTCCTCTAGCGGCGTTGTTCCCAGTAAAGTAGCTGTGATAGGTTCTCTTCAGCGAGATTATCTTGGGTAAAAGCCCAAATTTCGAAACGCTCAATATAGTCTGACACTTCTCTTGAAGTTGCATTAACTGATAAGAATTCTAGGTTCAATTTTGACATTGTTGCGACGCCAAATGTGATAGTATTGTATATAAGGTAGAATAAACCCTGAATGGATAATAGACGGAATGTCTGTAATACCGGTGTAACTCTAAAAGCCAACCGAGACCCTTGACGAATAGAACACGTGCAGCAACGATAATTCGTATTCAAAAGTGTAACGTACGATATACGTTAATATAGTAAAACACAATTAATAATAAGAGTTAGCAATCACCACAGTAGCACTGCGTCTTTTTTGGCTCCATAAAACCCGCCGGTCATCATTTTTGGTCGTCTGAACAATAGGCTACAGACCGTCGCAATCACACGAGAGGGAAGCAAACGGCTCATACTGGTACTCGTATCGGTGAACGATTTTGCTCGCGAGAGAAAAACTCCCAATCACCAATTTATCAACGGAGATCTGTATTAATTTTGTGTCGACTTGGGGCTTGCCTTCAAAGTCGAATGGCTGGTACTTGACTATTCTGAAATTCTTAGAACGAAGGGTCTCGCTCATGGGAAGCGAATGCGTTTTTCGAAGATTTGAGCCATAGATGGCAGTTCCGTCAAGCAGTGGCCACCGGCAGATTGATACTCCCCTTGGCAGGAATCTCTTCGGCCAACGCCTACGTGCCAGCAAGAGGCATGTGCTAGGAAGCCTTAACAATCACCACGTGATACTGTTTGGTGCGCATTTTTGTCAGGTGGTGTCATTGGGTCATAAGCTGCTATGTTGAATTTCACCAAAAGAATCTTAATCGTGGAGAGTGCACGCAGAAGACATTTTCAAGACACTGTGAACCCTTTTTATTGTTTATTTAAATAAAAAGATGATAATTTTTCATTTAAGCGAGCGTTGAATTTAAATTCCAAAAATAAAATCGAACTTCAATGATTCTTTAATCATGAAGAGCCTTCTGGATACTTTAGCAATATATGTCTTAAACATAAAAATAATACAAAAAACTCCGATTTTTAATTGCATGGAATGATCATATGGAGGCTGTCTTTGGTAAATTCAGTGGCTTCTATTTCTAAATTCGCCGGTTCGAGGGACTTTGTTTAAGCTTTAGCAACATAAAACATTTTCCTATCGATATATAATTCCCTTTTATTGTATATTGTTTTACAGTAATTTTCGCTGCCCTTCAATGTTCTGACATTTTTACTCTCTAATAGACAACGGGTTCTATTCGCCGAGCGTTTCTCCACCAATGAAGTATAACTTTCCTGAAATGCCAAAATAACGGCGATTCGACCCTTCTTTCGTTCTTCCGAGACGAAACAAAACGTTCCAGTTTGTTGTGTGCGCGAAAAAAAAATGTGAAGCCGACTCATCGTTCAGACAGGCGACGCTGCGATATCCGAGATACGGAAAAATAATCTCATTCTGCTTGTCTTGCTAAAACTGCGGCAAGACCAGGAGAAGGTTTGATGAAGGTTTAATGTTCTCGTCGTCACAATACTAATAATTGCAGTTGCTTTATTGAGGTCACGATGACAAAACCTTTCAGCATAAAACAAGTACAAATATGAAAATTGTCTTTAAGTTCCTGCTTCGTTTGCCTACTCTGCTTTTGAAAAGCACACTTTTTCTCTATGCACTACAATATATTGCATAGTATTGTTTCTTTTCAGGGGCGTACTCAGCTCGTGAGTGCTTATCTTGGAAACCAATCATCTATGAGAATAATGTCCAGTAATTTTCCGGAGTTAAATTGATATGTAAACGCGAGTCTCGATTCGACACAATTATTCCCAAGATTAAATTAACCATTTCAAACATAATTTTCCGTTCTGAAAGAAGAATGTTCCACGTAGCATCTCGTGGTTTTTCTGCATAAAGGCATTTCGGCATGCTTTCGGAATACTTGAACCATCTTGTTCATCAAGGCTCGGCTGTATGGAGAGGGTGAAGAAAACTGGTCAAGGCTTACGAGATATCGACTTCGCCAGAGAAACCCGACACAAAAGGATTTCTTATTAAATCCGTTTATTGTAAACGACAAAATGACACTGACCAGTGGAATTTCAGTATTTATTATGTCACAAACGGCAGCAGCTATGCCATCTAATTGCACGCAAAAGACCCAGAATTCCTGCGTCTCGAATCAATCTGCCGAACACAATAAGTTGGGTTGCATTCAGTTAATTCATTGTCAGTACCGAGTGTCGACCCTAGTCAAAGCTAGTTTACCGGGTCTTTGTAAGAGAAAAGGTAATCTGTGAATTAAGACGCTTCAATAGAAGTAAAAAATGAAAAAACGAATACACACGTTATTAAATAAACTCAATCAACCTTTTCATTACGACTGAATGATATTTTTAAGATAAAAAGAAAAAAACAGGTAAAACAATGGGACTTCAATTGTCTTGAAAAGCCTTATTGTGATCAAAAAGACCCTTTGGGCGATTTCAGATTTACTGGCCAATAAATGATTTATTGCAAACTAGGAGCATTAAACTGCTTACATTATCGTTGGCAGGATCAAGTATTTATACTTTTGCATTGGTTTATCCATTGGAAACACATTGTTATTTATTTTGAAACAAAAATAAATCATATGATAATCATAGTTTTCGTTGAACATTTTTAGGTGGACTGCTTTAACATTTAATTAAACGATGTTTGGCGTGATTCTGGGTCGTGGCGTGATTGTTGCCCTACACAAACATGTCAATGATTTGAATGAAGGAAAACTAGTTTTATATTTTTTTCATCGAATTATAAGTTTTAACGCGACGCTTACAATAAGAACCGAGGAGTGAATTGTAGTTATTTAATCTAGATCATTGAAACTTAATTGTGGTAGCCGTTTTAAAAAAAACTCGAAACCATCAACAACTGGCATTCATAAACAAAAAAAACCTTTCGGGTTTTTGTATCAGAAGTGCAGTATTAGCAGCGATGGGCGTAGTATAAGTAGAATCAGTAGTTGTGGAAATCGTCTTATACTTATCAGTAGTTTTTGAAATCATCCTAGTAGTTTCAGCTGTTATGGAAGTCGTCTAAGTAGTATCTGCAGTGATGGAAGTAGTCTTTTAAGAAGCACTAGTTGTGGAAGTCGGCTTAGTCGTATCGAAAATATGGACGTAGTATAAGTAGTTTGAGTAGTTCTAGAACTAGCATTAGCCGTTGTCGGAGATTTACTAGCAATAAGAGAAGTTATAAAAGACGTTAAATTTTGTAGGCAGTAATTTCATAATAAATTGTAGCAAAAGCAGTTCTTCAAGTTGTTGCAATGATGCAAGTAGTATAAGTTGTATAATTGTTTGTGAAAATCGTCTTAGTCGTTAAAGCAGTGATTGATAAATAATAAGTAGGACATGAAGTTGGTCATGTCTCCTAAGTAGTATTCGCAGTGATGGAAGTAGTATAAGTAGTATATTTTTTAATGCAAATCGTCTTATTCCTAACATTTGTTTTTTAAATGGTCCTAGTTGTATCAGATATTATTGCCGTCGTGTAATTAGTACCTTCATTGACGATAGTAGTCCTCGAAGTAACATTAGTGTTGGAAGTCGTCTAAGTTGCATAATCAGTGATTTCATTTGCATTGGAAGTATTAGTCGTTTTTGAAGTAGTATCAGCTGTGGTCGGAGAGGTTCTCATAAAAACAGTAGTTTTGGAAGACGTGGACGTTGTTTAAGCAGTTATTACAGTATAATTTGTAGTATAAGAAGTTGTTTGAAGTCGTCTCAGTATTATAAGCATCGATGGAAGTAGTACAAGCATTTGGGATTGGAGAGCGAAAGGCATTCAGTAAGCAGAGGGAAAGTGAGTTGCCTTTCTTTGAGCGAACCAGAGGGTCGTTAAAACCATTGTATCCAACTCCGTAATATCGTCAGATAGCAAAGCAAGATGGCCGCCTCCTATCGAGCCATAGAATGCATAAAATATACAACGAGGTTTCCCAGGACATTGCCTTGCTGTTATTTTCTTATTTAAATAAACTTTTTCTGAATATTCTACAATATCCTTTTCGTGTGTATTCTGTTGTTTTAGTCCTCGGCACTTTGCTCGACGTTATTGACGCAGAGAATGGCTTGACTGACGCTATTCTGGATAAAAAAGATTATTTATTTCAACGAGACTACGAGTCCGATTTATTTAAAAATAACACCTTAATTACTAAGAAAGATACAGATCTATGTTTTTGCTTTTTCGATAATAATTGCCATAGAAATTGTACGACTTATTTGCATATAGAAGATAGATATGAAGTTTTTTACTGTTAATTGAAAATAACACCTGATATTGAGTCGCTAATTGTCTCCATTCGAAGGATCTGTTCGGGGTCATGGAATTCATAAAAATTTAATTCCAAAAATTAAAGTTTTCGGAGAAATAATTCGATGGTTAAGTTAATATTACAAAAGGAACAAAATCGTCTTTATATGAAGGATATAAAGGAAACGGTGACAGTTTTTAAATATGATATGTAAAATGCTTTTCAATGTAAACGATTAAGCACATTAATTTATTCAAACAATTTAAACAGTCGCATTTCAGATAACTATAAACAATCATATTTTAAAATATTAATCAAGCCCTTGCTATTTTAGAATGCTTGCTTAATAGCAATGTCTTTTAAGTAGTGTAATAGGTTTATGATTCCCTTTCCGAAATTAAATAAGGCTAATTGTTTGATGTTTAAACCTCAGGAAGTTATTTTTAAATACACAATACAAACCGTCTATAGACTTATTCCGAAAAAAATCACGCATTTGGGTTTTATAATATATTCGATGTAATCAAACTTGTGAATTATCTCGGCGGATTCTGACTCATTTAAACAATAACGGCCCCAATACGGCACCACTTGAGCCGCTCAAATTCAAATTCTTGCAAAGAAGGTAAAATGAACCATTTGCAGAGCTTCAGACAAAACGGATCTTCTCTCTCAACATACTGCCAAATCGAGAACCCGCCAAGCCACACCAGAGATTCCGTGTAGGCAAAGTGCGTAGTTCATCGGCGCACCGTTAAACCATTCAGTAAATTAAAGCGCCAGATAATTGCAATTATCACTCTCCCCATGGTCGTTGCAACCTTAGTGGCACAGCGTCAGAACGTGAAAAATTGATCGGTAAAGAGGCTGTACGGCTTTTGCCGCCTCCTTTTATCGAAGAATCGTCTGAGAGTTTGATCCCTTTCTCCCGGTAGGTACTCCTAAATTTACAATGGTGAACGCGTTGCGATATGTCAATATACCTCAAATAGTCTTTTCTCGTAAAATGGAACGTTTTGAGGCGGCCCCGTCCAATAAATGAGACAGCATCATATAAATGAAACTCAAATTGAATCAATCTCTATCAATCATGGTTAGCCTTTCGACCGAAATTTCTCGAGATAAATCATTTTACCCTCTGCTTCCACTTGTACAAACGGCTACACTTGCATTGCTTAATCTGCAAAGGCAACTTAGTTCAAATTATCCTTATACATGTTTGCAAAAACCGAACTTTGACGATCCAATGAACCCTTTAGTTATTTATTTGAGTGCTCAACATTCCTAACAGCCTCACCTGCAAAGGCATTCAGGTTAAAACTATTCTGAAGAACGACAAAGAACAGCGTCGTCTCTACAAAGACGTTCCCGATTCTGACGGGGTATTTTCGACTTGTCCGCTGCAGTTTCCGCTCGAGCCTATTCGAACAGAGCGAACCGTATGAAGATGCTGTTTAAAGCCAGAAAATTCCACAACAGAAAGAAGTCATTCATCGATTTGAAATACTGTTGCTCGCATGCATTTAACATGAGCAGTATCTATTTTTTGCCGTAAATATTTATTCCGACAGATTCCATAACTATTGCTTACATTTAGGCAAACCATGTCTTGTCTGTACGTTTTCTGAATCGTTCCAACACACCGAGGGATACCCGAACCAGTAAAAGGAATGCAAGAATTCAGCCTCGCCGAGGATAAACTTATATCGGAGCACAAAAAAGAAATTATTCGAATACAGGTGTCTACGGTAAACTTACAGGAACATTATATTCCGGTAAAACACGGACTTCTCAAACCTACTCATTTGACTGTTACGTTGCCAAATTTGGCGGTGCTTGAGCGCCGGTCAGGTTGCTTCGATCATAGTTGACGTTAATGCGAAAAACATGGTATGGTATATAATACAGAAAAAATTAGAACTAACTGCATTGAATATTCAAATAAGGAAACTGTTGATACGTACTTCGAGGCGTCATACGGCAATTTTTTTTTAACATTCAGTTATTTTAAGCAATTCCCCACTTGCCACGGACTCGTCTCCAGGCCTATACAGAATATCTAAGTCCATTTTTTGCCCATAAATTTGGAAGTCAAATCGGTCAGCGATTTCTCACAATCAATTGTACTGCCATGCAGTTTACCTTAAGCGATTGCACAGCTGGACTTTGGCCACTCTTTCTTGGAAAAAAGATCGATCCAATAGCAATAACTATTTTCAAATGGACGGCTAAATAAGTCAAAGACAAACCTTTCCATCTGAGTAGGATTTGCCTGCTTAAATAAAAAGAAATCATGAGATCGAATTCAAGAGGGTCAAGGAAACCTAAATAAGCCGCAAATCTGACACCGTAGAACATATGATCCTTTTGCCGATAGTTAATTCTTCGTCAAATGCGCATCACGGCTCTTTTCAATGCCTATAACATAATAGAAATGTATCACAAACTCACCAAGAAAAGCTGTAATGGTTTACTGTAAAATCTGGGTTTTTCGGGTAGTTCGTGCCGAATGACCTAATATGTTTTCACATATTTCATAATTGTTTTTTTGTGAGGCAATGAGTTTCGCTTCAACAATATATTTTGAAAACTTCAACAATCCCTCATATGTGTCTGTAATCGGTGTGAAATTTCGCACCAGCAATACGGTTAACCAAATTGCAACCCTGTGGTGTTCGATTCTCTTCTCAAAATATTTTGCATAAAAATATATCTCTCTTCCTAAATAATCAGCATAATAATAATAATTATAATTATAATTATCATAATAATATTCGCTTTATTTAGGTCATGAGGACCAAGACTTGCAGCATTAAAATTTATAATTAACAAAAATATTACAGGACGTAGAAAATGCAGAATAAGTTAAGAAGAATAAAAAAAGTGACATCGAGGTTAATTTGCAAGAAAGGCCAATTTAACCCATTTAAGTTTATAAAGTTTGGCAAACGGGAAATGGCGGCCATTGAAAGGCCCTATCCATAGCACGCGCATGGTGTACAAATCATAAAATCACAAAATAAATGTACGTCCCTGTTGTGAAAAGGACTTGAATAAGACTGTAACGAAGGAAAATATTTTGTAATAATTCTTTTAAAATTCAACCTCCGTGGAAGAGCGATATAGAGGCATGGTTTTCGGTCGTGGAATCCTAGTTTGCGTCGAAAGGAATTGTCGCTGAGAAAACCAAGTTTCATCACGTCGTCGCGTCACTGACAGAGCATTTAGTTGCCCGTTTACGCCGCATTATTGTTGCGCCACCGGCAGAGAGCCCGTACACTTAATAAAGACAGCTCTTATTTGGCAGTCTGCGATAACAAGCACACAGCGCTACAATGCTCTTTTCAATGAAGAGGAATTGGGTGACGAGAGACCTTCGCAACTGCTGCAGCGCCTCCAAGCCTTATCGGTGGACCAAGACGTCAGCGAATGTATCATTCAACAACTGTTCACCCAAAAGCTGCCCACAGTCGTCAGAGCTTCTTTGGATACCCTCCCACCCACGTTGCCGCTGGTCGAGTTAGGCGAGTACGCCGACCGCATTTTCGCCGCTCACCCTGGTCATCCATCAGTCGCCGCTGTAACAAGACCCCAACAGACTCTCACTAACGACGAAGTTAAAGAGTTGCGTGACTTGAGGCACTAAATGTGTAACTTGCTGGAGAACAAGGATCGCTCGCAGCGTCAACGGAGGCCACCGATGGTCGTTAACACAAGCAAGCAAGACGCCATGCTCTGCTGGCATCAGTGGTTTTGGCCCAAAGCAAAAAGCTGCCGTTATCCTTGTACTTGGTCGGGAAACGGAGAAGCTAGGCCGTTAGGGCGGCTTTTACTCAACCTGGCAAGTATACACCCAGCCGCATTCTGTTTGTGAAGGACGTCGAACGCGGTCGCCGTTTCATTGTGGACTCCGGTGCTGACGTGAGCTTAATTCCTCCCTCTATGTCTGACCGTTTACACCTTGACACAGATTTCGTTTTCCAGGCTGCCAATCGAAGTAACATCAAAACTTATGGCTAGCGTGCGCTTCGTCTCGACCTCGGGCTGGGGCGCATTTTCCCGTTCACATTCATCGTGGCTGACGTCCCTCGTGCGATCTTAGGGGCAAACTTCCTTTTCACGTTTGACCTATCTGTCAGCGTCCGACGAAAGAAATTCGTTGACGAATCGACGGCAGCGGTTGTTTCTGGATACACAGCAATGACCTCGATCCACCACCTCACCCACATTCCTATCCACTCTCCCTACACGGCCCTTCTCGATCAATTTCCTGATCTCAAAAACTTGAACCGAACACGACAGAAGCCACCACACGACATAGTCCACCATATAAAGACCACCGGCCTTGCCACATTTCAGCGTTACCGCCGTCTCGACCCAGCAAAGAGACACATAGCACAAAAGGAATTCGAACGAATGATGGAGCTCGGAATCGCGCGCCCTTCCGACAGCAAGTGGTCATTCCCGCTCCACATAGTTAAGAGGACCACACCCGGGGATTTGCATCCTTGTGGTGACTATCGAGCCCTGAACGCAGTCACAGTTCCTGACCGCTATCCTCTGCCGCACATTCACGACTGTGTCTCGTTCCTACATGGAAAGAAGATTTTCTCCACAATAGATCTGGTCTGGGCGTACCACCAGATACCGATCGCCCCTGATGACATTCCGAAAACGGCAATCACCACTCCCTTTGGATCATTCGAATTCTTACGGATGCCGTTTGGGCTCAGAAACGCTTCCCAAACCTTTCAACGCTTCATCGATTCAATTCTTTGCGGTTTCGACTTGTGTTGTGCTTATATCGATGACAATCTAATCGCCAGCAAAGACGAAGAAGAGCACCTGCAACATTTGGAAGTGGTCCTTCGGCGCCTGGATGAACACGGGCTCGTGGTGAACCCCGAAAAATGCCATTTCGGCCGAACCGAAGAAAGTTTCCTGGGTCACTTGGAAAATTATCTGGGGGTTCGACCACTGGACGCGAAGGTAACAGCGGTTGCTAACTACCCGGAGCCCAGCACAAAGCGTCAGCTTCGAAAATTCCTCGAGATGCTGAATTTTTACTGACGTTTCATCGCCTTGCCGTTAACCCCTCTGACCTCCAGCGGAAACGGTCTGGTTAAACTGATACCAGAACAGAGTGCAGCCTTCCAGAAGTTGAAGGCTAGTCTCGTTGCCGCGACCTTATTGGTTCATCCGCGCCCTGATGCCCAACTATCTTTGATGGTGGATGCTTCGACCACTGCAGTCGGCGCCAACCACTAGCGTTGTTTTCGAAGTCTTTATCACCAACGGAACGCCGATACAGTACTTTCGGTCGTAAAGTATTGGCGGTTTACCTAAGCGTAAAGCATTGTCGCCATTCTGCGGAAGTTGGCCGCATTCTAATTTTCACGGACCACGAACCGTTGATTCATGCCATGGCCTCCTACTCTTCTCGCTACAACGAACGCGAGATCCGACAACTCTATTTTCTTCTCCCAGTTTGACCTGGAATTCCGTCATATCCGCGGCGCAGATAATGAGGTTGCCGACGCCCTTTCGCGCATCGAGTTGAACAGTTTGCAGCTCGCTAATGGTATCGACTACGAGGAGATGTCTGACGCCCAGCAACACAAATTTATTCGAATTGGGCCCGACGACACAGCCCTTATAAACCTAACTCTCCCGTTGTCTCAGCGTTCTCTGCTCTGCGACAACACCAAAGCTTTCCTTCGCCCGCTAGTTCCGCAATGCATGCGGCGCCAAGTTTTCGAAATGGTTCATGGTCTCTCGCACCCTGGTATTCGCGCAACCACCCGACTAGTGGCTAACAGGTTATCGTGGAAGGGATTGCAAAGGGACGTCCGCCTGTTGACACGGGCATGCCTTCGGTGTCAGCAAGTTTAATTCAATCGTCACACCAAGGCACTGATCGGCACGTTCGACGCACCCGACGCACGACGTTCATGTGGATTTAGTCGGCCCGTTGCCTTCGTCCAGGGGTTTCCGCTACTTGCTGACTTGTGTAGATCGCTTCACCCGCTGGTGCGAAGTTATACCGCTAGCTGACATCGGCGCAGAAACGGTCGTTCTCGCTTTCCTGCATAACTGAGTGGCGCGCTTCGGATCTCCGCGTCGTTTGACAACCGACCGAGGGGCACAATTCGAATCAACGCTTTTCCAAAAGATGTGCCAATTTCTTGGATGCGAGCGAATCCGCGCAACTTCTTACCATCCCGCGGCCAATGGGGCGGTTGAGCGCCTCCATCGAACACTGAAGTCCTCCTTCATGGATCAGGATGACCGAGAACATTGGGTAGACAATTTGCCTTTCGTCCTGCTTGGCATTCGTGCGACCTTTAAACCTGACGTCGACTCTTGTCCTGCTGAATTGGTCTACGGTGCAACTCTCCGCTTACCGGGTGAGTTTGTTAACCCAAGAGCAGCTGAGCCGTCCCTGGTTGTCTCCGATGTTCTTCAGAGGCTACGCAGTTTTGCTTGGAGCGTTCGGCCCAAAGAAACCAGACCCCAGAAGTCAGGCTCCCAGGTCAACCCACAACTGCCAAAGAGCACCCGCGTTTTTCTCCGTTGTGATCAAGTCCGTCGTCCTCTTAAACCACCATATGATGGTCCTTATCCGGTACTTTTCCGTTCGGATAAAACGTTTAAAATATCCATGAATGGACGCCATGAAACGGTTTCAATTGATCGACTCAAGGGTGCCTTCGTCGAGGAACCCTTTTTCAATACAGTTCCAATTCGCAATCCGCTCGAACTGACTGGCCAACCGAACGACGCGATTCCCCCAGGAAACTCATCTGCTGTTGCCCCTGCCCGAATCAGTCCGGAGCCGCCTGACGCACTGGCGACCTCCCGTACACGAAGCGGTCGTGTCAGCCGAACACCCCTGCATCTAATAAACTTTGCCCGTTAATTTACCGGCTGTTTACCTGCAACCCCACCAGCCATCCTTATTGTATCTCTTCCCCTGACGACGAAGAGTCTAAGGGGGAGCCATGTAGTGACCTTAAACACCCCTTTTTGTTTTTACGGACACGAACCGAATTCGACCCACGAATGCACCATCGCCGACTTTACGTCATGGCTTTGTATAATTAAATCAAGAAAACTATCTTGACTTTACTTTGACGCGTTTGATTTAAAAGGGTTAAGTGGGTTAAGTTTTCGTCGAACTGAGAATCACGACAGACCTATGTAAGCAGCAATATATATCGCAAAGGAAGGTACGAGACTGGTGAAAATTGCTGAAATACTGACCGATGGAAGGAGTTTGTTTAGCTATAATATGTCTGTTATATAGCCCATAATTAGTCTTCGGTTTTGCAATTCTGTCTCGAGAAATCAAACACTAAGGACCGATATAAGCAGCAAGATATATGGCAAAGGAATGTACGAGCCGGTTAAACACGAAGAAATACTGAACATTGACATTGCTGTGCGAGTGTTTATTTGATCATTAAATCCATTTAATTTCAGCAATGACAGTGCTAGATCTATACAGCCGATTGAAAACGATGTTCTGTTTAATAATTCTATTATGTAGTTGGCAACTGAAGTATATACAAAAAAATAAACAAGTCTACTGTTGTGCGTTTAGGGTGTGAAGGAATAAGTATGAATTAATTTGAATGGACGCGCATGCGGTTAGCTGAGATAGGTCAACAAAGCCCTATGTTAGAGTCATCTTTAGGGTCCAAGCCTTTGAAACGTTAATCTATTCAAATCTTATAAGTGTGTTAATCGAATGCAAACGGTTTTTGGAGAAACATTAAGGGAAATCGCAATTCCGCCAGTTTATCCTCGATCATTATCGTTTGATTTAAGTAGTAGCGAAACGGTGAATTCGTATTGAAAATGTGTTAATCGTTTCAGCAACGCGTGGATTAATTCCATTGTTTGATCTATTTATTTTTCGTCGAAAAGGTTGTTTGAACGACACTGTCGGGATACTTACAATAAGTAATAAGCTTTCATTCATATTTCATCGCGATTATTGTACATATTCGAAATTAGTTGCCAAGGTGTCTGAATACAAATGAACATTTTCTATCGGTGTACATTTAAACCAATGGCTTGAAGCGACTCTGGTTGAATTACAATCCATTAAGCAATCGAGATCTTCGACCTTCGATGTAAAAGGATAAGTAATAATTCATTGATTCTCGCTAATAATAATAATCTCCATCATGACATCGAAAGCGAGCAGACAATTTTAGTGCACTGCGAGGCTAGCCTATCTGGAGAACGTTCGACCTATGGGGTTGAGGTCAGTCTACTGGCCGGGGTCGCCGAATGCCCGCGGGCACTCCATTTTTCCCACAGAGTCGCGGTAATCGGCCACAGAGAGAACCCTTTCTAGCGAATAGAGGGATTCCGTGTTTGAAGCGAGCGAGGCGCATCGGCGCAAAGTCCACCAAACGTGCGTCTACCTCCGCGCCAAGACTCAGCAGCGACACGTCGGACAGGACACCGAGATCATCGTTGACCTACCCGCCAAACAGGAGGAGGTGCAATGCGTTGGGCAGAATGGTGTCGTCTTCAGCCAAGACAATCGCGGCTGCTCCGTAGCGTCCTCGCGTGAGTGGCGGCAGCGATCGCCAGGCTGACTGCGGACGAAAGACAAGAAGGCGGTTACTTAGAACGAAAAAACGGACCACGTCAAGAGCGCCACCGCCACAAATAACTTCCCTTCCTCCTACCCAGCGCTCGCAGCTCAAACGTCAACCAACCCCGCTTCCTCCGTGGCCGCAACACACGAACAGTTCGTTGGCAGACGCGGCAACTGCTACCAAACACCGAGGGGTCTGGAGTGGTGACGCCGACGAGATGCGTGCCGTCAGGCCATCAAACACTGTTGGAAAGACATCCGATGTGAAAAGCGTTCGTCCACCAATGCAGTAGACATTCCCTGAAAGGCCATGGGTCTCGATGAGCGTTTGTTTAATTTGTTCCATTTATCGGGAATCCAAGTCTCATTCCACCGAGATACTTGTCACGTTCACCACCCAGGACTTTGTACTAGAATCTAGTATGACTGGAATTTAATTGAGTCAAAGTTGATTGATTTAAACATCCAAATCTCAAGCATTTAAGCTACAGATAGAATTCATTTAAGTTGTCTGATTTTTCCTAATAGCGGATTTTTTACGTGAAAATCTCTTTTCTGTTTTATATCATTCGATTCAGTATTCCCACCGCAATTGCAAAATGATATGGACAATCGGTCTTAAAGTACCAAACACATGTTCTTTGGGATTTCGTAAACGCATGCTGAAGATCACGGGTTGTTTTGTTACGATACAATTTCAACCATGCTGCTGGTGGCCCTGTCTGACATAACAGTTTGTCATAAAAACATTCGTCTACAGACAAGATTGTTTCAAAACGACGTTATGTATGTTCTTATTAAAGCAAATATTTTTGTTCTTGGTGAGCAGGCATTGACTGGAAACCTGTTTCAACGGGAATTATGATCGATATCGACACCCGTCCTGTAGACTAGGAAGCTCCGTGCATGCTGAAGTGTCGCTGTTTGACGGCCATGTCCACGTCTTCGTCCACGGGAGAGTATCCATCTCACGGCAATCATAAATACGATATTTTAACTTCAAATAATTTTCATCACCAATATGTTTCCCAAACAGGATACTATTTCGCAGTGAACTGGAATGAAAACTGTCTACTATCTTCGATGGCTTTGTGTAAACCCGATCGCCAGTCATGCTGCCACGCATACGATTCGCATGGGTGGGTATGAAAGCCAGGTCCTATGACTCTCTTCATCTTGTGTGGAAAATACCTCTGCGTAAAACATCTCAGAGGCAGACCGATAGACTCACAATGATGTGCAATCATCCCATACGTTTTGTTAATCTGAAAGTCAACCTTGCTACGATCCATTCGAAACATATCAGAAGACACGAAAGCAAGGGGATATCAATCTCTTCATCTCTCGAGGGATATAAGACAACGTTTATTACCTGACGTAAAACCATACAATCTTAACGAAAATCAGGGTGGTAATGGGATTCAAAAAGAAGGGTTGCTCTTAAAATTATTTGACTATGCCCTCACTCATACAAAAACAAGTTCACATGAATTTTTGTTAAGACGTTTAAGAATGTGAATTTAAAAAAATGAGCCGAGGTTTCCGGCTCATTTTGGCGCATTTGCAATAAAACTCGATGCATTAAAAATAGACATTTTCAAAATGTAGTACGACCTCAGAAATGTATTTAGCCCGGTTTTGTAAACAATTCAAGTAAACCAATCATATTTCGATAACTGCTGAAATTTAGCCCGATTATAATTTTCCTGCCACTTTACAATGCAAACGTCAGAGGTTAGGAAACTCTTGATATAAAGTATTTTGTAACTCATATTTCTACAAACCTCTCGTCATTTTTACTTTGAATATCCCCTGAACATGTCGATCGGGTGCGCAAAAAGGCATAGTTCGCGACCGTTTGTGTTATTGCATTTATGTTGTATGCAATATTAGCCTTATATAGTAGCTCTTAATTGCAATTTTTTAAGTCGTAATTTTTCATTAAGATATTTTCCAACACGAATGGCTTCCAATCATCTGGAGCTTCGGGTTTTGGATCGAGGTCATCTGGTGATTTTGAGGTCGCTCTAGATCCCGCAACCAGTATGATTTTTTCTTCTGATACTCAAAAGTGAGTTTGGTTTCGTTATTTCAGTACTTGCTTGTTTTATGGGGCCGTGAGATGGTATTGACAATCGAGCTGAAGTTCATAAACACTTCCTTAGCCGTTTTCGCTCCAGCATCGAGCGAAGAGCATAATGGGTGACAGAATGTAAGAATAAGTTGACATTCCCGCGGAGGGAGGGGCCACCATTGTGGGGAAATGGAGGGATTAATTCGTATCGGCTCTTGTTCAGGAGCAGGGGCTGTCTTACGATACGATTCCTCCCGGTTAGACGTCGGGTTCTTGCGTTCGTCAGCCACGGTCTTCGTCAATTCACGGATTTGCCCCGCCATTGACATTTCCTCGGCTTCTCCGGCATCGAATCTCGGAGAAGTCTGTCGACGTTGGCCAATCAACGTTCTCGATCTAACGGCCTTTTTTTGGCATGGCATTTTTCGTCTTGGACGTTCCTTGTTTCGTCATAGCTTCGATATAAAAAGGAAACGGGATGAAAAATAAAACCGTTAGTTACACGAAGGTCTCAAAATTCACGGTTTCATACCGGCCCAATCCCGTTAAAAAAAGTATTTTCAAAACTAAAACTAAACTGCAGAAGCTACTATGAATTTATTTGGACGTTTTATACAATAATATGGTTTTTTTCTTATGCACAGAAAGAGGCTATTTCGTCCAGTGCGCTTCTATTTGGTTTATCAGCACGTGGTACCGTGTTGGCGATTGGACTAAACTTAAGGTGTCCCGGGAGACGTCTACTTTAAATGGGTGTGATAGTATCATCATCTATCCGAGCAAAATGAAATATAGCCATGAAACATTTCCCCACCGTCGGTTTCAGCCTGTTATTTTCAGTCAGAAAATCACTAGAATTAATGTGAGGTAAGAAGATAAAGCCATCAAAAAGGAGAATCTTGGGAATTTAATCGTCTAATTGTTCGGAGTAAAATTATATCTGGTAATCACAAAGGCGTAATTTTTTTATTTCGCTTGCATTATGTGTTGTTTAGTTTTCCTTATTCCTTTTTTGAGAAATGTGGACCTCAAGAAAATGCTCGATGGGAACAAGGACGGTCTCAAGTTGGCAGCAATGAGAAGGATTATTGCGGTGGGCAAGCTTTACTGTTAATGTCCTTGTGGGTCCTCGTGGTTGTACGCAGAAGCTTGATTTTTTATTATTATTTGGTCTCAGATGGTCGCTCAAGGCAAGGACTGTTCGGACCTATTTCCAGCGGTTGTGAAAAACGTTGTTTCCAAGGACCCTGAAGTAAGCTGAAATGATTTGCCATCCTTAACGTTGTTGGCGTTGGAGATTTTACAAAATTTTCGCTTTTCGAATCAGGTCAAGAAGTTGGTCTACGTCTACTTGACGCGCTACGCCGAAGAACAGGAGGATTTGGCGCTCCTGTCCATTTCTACGTTTCAGCGATCACTTAAGGTATATCTTCGATCATTATGTTTTGTTGACTATTCTGTCTATGCAGATATACTGATCTGGATGTTTCATCTACTTTATTTCAGGACTCCAATCAGCTCATTCGGGCATCGGCACTGCGCGTTCTGTCGTCCAACCGCATCGCCGTTATTGTTCCTATCTTACTATCGGCCATTCAGGAAGGTGTTGTTGATTTATCGGCCTATGTTCGCAAAACGGCGGCTCATGCGATTCCTAAGCTGTATAGGTGCGTTTTGACTCTTCCAGCCGACCATTCCTGTGACACCTGACATGATTTCTTTATAATTCCATCAGTGTTCACGAGCCCAAAACATGTCCTTGCTTATTTGTTTCCAGACGGCTTTCAATTTAATGCTACTGTCAATAGTCATTCGCAACTGGCATCCTCTTTGTAATGAAGCCGTTCTTTGTGCAGGAGAGGGTGTGAGTCAATTCCCGTCTCATGATGACATGTTGGGGTGATCATTTTCACATGATTTTTGTGGTGTATAGAACACTGGGTCCTTGCGTGATGAGCCTGTATTAAACTTCCATCTCGGCGTTGTGTTTATGAGGATTCGAAATCGTTGTTACTACCTTTCATCCCTAGCTAAAACTTTTCATTAAATTGACGGGGAAAGGTTGCCATGGTTGTGCCGTTTTTTTAAAGCAATTTTCCATTATCAATCTACCTCTACTTGTAGCCTTGATCCATCGCAAAAGGACTTCTTAATCGAGGTTGTCACCAAAATTCTTGAGGACAAGTCAACTCTTGTGGTGGGCAGTGCCGTCCAAGCCTTTGAGGAGGTCTGTCCTGAACGCTTCGATCTTATTCACAAGTAAGTCGGCGGTCCCTTTCGTCCTCAACAGCTGCATCTGCAAGAATGCGGTGTCTGGGAGGTTGGGGGAGATCGCCTGTCTGGTCACTGGCTTTTATCCAACGCAGTTGCTGTAGTTGTGCACGCAAGAGCCGGCGGAACTGGATGTAAAGATAAACCTTCGATCAAATATTCGCGTCTATCGCGCAGCTATCCGCCGTGCCTACGGTTTTGACATTTGGCTACTGCGCGTCGAAGGCAAGGAGATTTATGAGTTATTCGATCAATGGTGTCCGCGATGAATCTTTAAAACGGTCTAGCCCGACTAACTCTCCAACGATTGAATATTGCGCTGCTATACAGACGCGGATAATCTGTCATCCCCTCTACAACACCGACCAGGTGCAGAGTGTATGGACCCGTCTTTCGCCGCTGCAATTTATTCTGCCGCCGAGTCGCCCACAAGCCGCACTCCCGCTGTGTCGCCCTAGTCTGCCGGTCTGCTCTGCGATTTTATTTGATTTGGTGGTCCTGAGGTTGTGGCTACTCTAAACCAGCGCTATCTATTAATCGATCTTTAAGACAAGGCTCTTCTGGCGGTACTTCCTGTCACTTTGGGTCCTTTCTTCTGCTTTTAGGCACTTCCGAAAGCTCTGTAGCCTCATCATGGATGTGGACGAGTGGGGCCAAGTGGCTATCATCAATATGCTCACGCGTTATGCCCGAACTCAGTTCCCTGATCCCCTGGCGTGTGTGGTATGTGCCCTTTTATTCCTCTATCATCATCATCATCATCTGCTAGTTTCGGAATTGGAATTCCTCTCTTTCAACCGGAAGGCACTCAGCAATTTACGTCTAATTTACTAGTTGGGTCACGAAATCTTGGGGAAACCGTGAACGAAGATGATTGATTTTGTAAACGCAGAGTTCCCGCGGGTCCACCAAGAGGTTTTAAACAGGGGGGTCATGATGCATCAAGGCTAGGTGGTCCGGATATTTTAAAATCATATCATTCAAATCATAGGTGTCGAGATTGGAAATTAGTTGGCATGAGCGGCAGCTTCCTGACGGAGAGCCATTCCATGAATCAGCTTTATGGGATCATTCATGGAGGCGGTTCATCCTCTAGTAGGAGAAGAAAATGTCACTCTTTCGGGAGAAATATTGTCTGCATTGGACCTTTTTGATTACCAGAACGACCTAACAACAGTCAGAGCACCCAAAGTCTTGCCCAACTCGAAACGCCAGACGCACACCGCGCAATCTCTTCATCCTGTTGCTGCCACTCCGAGTCAAGTCTTGTTGTCAGCCGATTGCGTCCAAAACTCTGACCTTGACACAGAAAGTTCAGACGACGATGGAGCGGAGGATGAGGAGGATGAGAAGACTGTTGAGTTGGACGTTGCGGCTGTGAATTTGCTTCGTGCCGACTACCGCATGTTAATAACTGCCTGTCGACTTCTCCTCTTGAGCCACAACACCGCCGTAAGTTCCCTGTCTCGTTTTGCATCGAGTCGTTCCTCTCTCCATTAATCCAACTGCTAATGAGGCACTCCCTTTCATGGTTGCTAATTGTGATGCTTCTTTTGTCCCCTACACTTCTTTAAGCGTGTCGGAATTCTTTCCCTAGGTCGTTGTGGCAGTTGCTCAGCTGTTCTACCATTGCGCCCCCAAGGACGAGATGCCCGCGGTCGTAAGGGCCCTGGTTCGAATTCTTCGCTCATCAAAGTACGTTGGCGTGTCATCTTCTTTTGGGTTGCTCCCAACGGTGCTGTTGAAGGGTTGACAGCTTCACAACTTGTTGCTGCCCACGCGCGCCGATCGAAGGCGGCCAGAGACCAGAGCAGATTGCGACACCCTTCTGGCCCCAACAGCTCGATCACTCACTCACTCTCTCGACCACTTAGTTGTATTTCATAATTCAACACCGACCACTCCCTTTATCGCTGCCGCCCGAGAAAGGCGCAGCAGTTGCCGCGGTTGTCCTGCTTTCTAGGCGATGGTGGCAGGGGTGGTGGTGGTGGTGTGGTGGTGTTGGAGGAGGAGGCGCTTAGGAATAGAATTTCGAGCTGGTACATATATATATATTTGCCACGACGATTCTCGCCAACATGGTGGCTTCCCGTGACCGCCTGGGAGTCAACAGAGCCCCCAGGTTTCCCGTCAACAGAGCGAGGGTGCTGATCGCCACACCATGGGGCCACGCATAATGGGCTTGGACATTTTGAACCCGGTAGGGCCGCTCATCATCCCCGCTCTGTTCGTGAGAGACCGGGTCAGGTGACCACTACACCCATCAAATGAAAACAATCTCGAGAATTTTCATGGCAAACACCGGTGAAGTCGGTTAATCCGCGAGATTGCGGGAGATTCGAATATTTTTTACCCGTGCAAAGACGGTCAATCAGACACACGAAAAAGAAGAAGAAGAAGACGAAGAGTGGGCGCATGGACAAAGGGAATATTTTATAGAAAATAGCAAAACGGGGAAAGTAGCTATCGAGTTGTCATCAAGATTCACCAAGAGCCACCATAATGAGCTTGGACATTTATGAACCTGGGAGTGCACATGTGTGGAGAGATTGGCGGAAAAGGGGACAAAAGGTGTGGTTTACAACAACATCAGTGGGAGCAGTTAAGCCTCGATAGGGCGTGCACGGCACGCGTTCATGCCCACGTTATAAAATAATAGAGATTTTACTGTATCAGACTGCCAGGTAGTTGTTCGGTACACCACAAGACGATTGACTGGGGGAAAATCAATCAAAGTCACATTTATGTCACCCCCGCGAAAGCCCTGTTATCTAACTCGTCCAAGAACTAGCCGATTAGGCGCTTATCACCTGCGGTATTGGTGTCGGCGAACCACCAAATAAAATTTGCGCGACCATCTTCTCCTACAAGAGGATAATCGGCTTCATTTGGTTGGACATTGGGGTGGATATAGCGATTCCCGGGAATTGTTTTCGGTCGACCACGCCCCCAGGTGGCCTGGCCCGGGATTCGAACCCAGGTTGTCTCTCACGAAAAGGTTTTTGATCCCATCACCATGGGGCCACGCAGAATCCTTCGGTGACCTTTTTGCGCGTACTGCTTTTATTATTATTTATCCCAATTTCTCTTCTAGAGAGATTCAACATGTGGTGCTCTCCAACATTGCCTCCATAAGTCATCTTCATCCGCAATTGTTTAAACCCCATCTACGGATGTTTTTCGTCTTCAACAACGAACCCACACAAGTCAAGTTGTTGAAACTGGAGATTCTCGCCAATCTCATATCCGAGTCCTCAAGCGCCGTCATTTTGAGGGAATTGCAGGTTAGTTGTCACCGGTTTGGGACAATACATCTTGCAGATTGGCGGTTCACATTAATCCAGCATGTGAGAGGTTACGTGTTTTGATTTAACTCCCCGTCAAGAGGATTGATTTAGACGTAATGGCTTTATATATCCCCCAAACCGGGCTCCCTCATAGCATTGCAGAAAATTCAAGGGTCGCTAATAGTGGGGTTGGGATCACTGGATGATGATGGCGATAATTCTCGGTTGAGTCTCTTGCTTTGGGTGACACAGCTGTGTCGAGAAAGTCGCTCCTCTGGGATCCAAAGTATCTGGAAGAGGTGTTATAAACCATCCAGGGGAGCATCTGTGGTGGGGCATGAAGTGGCAGAGAGGAGTTACACCTCTGTTGTCGCGGCTTCTGTAATGCCTCGCGCGGTATCTTCCCCGTCGGTGGTCTTTACCCGACTCTCGATTAGGATCAGTGACTTCAAGTAGCTCCATCGGCATTGGCCACGCCCCTTCCCCGATAAGCCGCTTGACAGGCGGGCCAAACGAAGATTGTGCACAGGCTTGAGGTTACCCTCGGACAAAGCCGGGTGTTTCTGGGGACGCCAGCAGAAGCAAATTCTCAAGAAACTTCAAGCGACGCTTCCCGTCCTCCAACCCCCTTCACAGAAGCAAGGAGACAAACGAGCTAGCCGGGCACCGGCATTTTACAACATGCTTGAGGCGTGCCTGGTGAGCCTCCATTCGCGTCATTCATGTGAAGGTAGTGGCGGTGGAGTTGTTGGTTGTTTCTACGGCCGAGGCAGTCCGAGCCGACACCATTTGGGTCTGACTGATGACTGTTTCCTTCTGACCCCCCCCCACCCTCAAGGCCTACGTGAACAGTTCGGATCGGGAGTTCGTGCTCGCCGCAGTGCAGTGCATTGGCCGATGCGCCAGTGTGGTACCGCAAATCGCGGAAACCTGTCTCACCGGCCTCCTACGTCTCATGTCCCGCAAGAACGGTATTTCTCTCTCTTTATTTGTCATAGTCTGTTTTATCCCAGCAAAATTAGCCGACGCTCGTTCATCTTGTCGTGCCCTTGCCACTCGCAGCTTTCAATTTTATTTTTTAACTGAAAGTTTATTGTGCTTTACTTTTATCGCTTCCTGATTGACCAACAAATTGACAACCAACCTGACCTGTTTTTTGTACTTTAGAAAGTCTGGTCGCTGAAAGCGTTGTCGTAATGCGGAAACTGTTACAGATGCAGGTAAGAGGCGAATTTGGGCGTTTTTTTTAAATTTAATGGTCATGCGTATTTTCTATCGTTCTTGCCCGAATTTGCAATCCATAGCTTTCTGATAAAAAAGGGCCCAAACATTCGAAATTGGTGAGGATGTTGGTTTTTTGGTGTGTGTACTGTCTTCCTCTGGTATAAGAGACAGGTGTGATTGTTAACCAAATGGGTGGTTTCATGGAATTTCGCATCGCCACGAATTCCCGCGTATCCTCCTGTCGATTGGAGCTTGTCTTCTGTGTGCCACGTCTTACGCCGTCTTACCTCGTGAAATTAGGGTCGTGTGGTGCCCCCTCTACCCCTTCTTTGGTGCGGTAATCTCCTCCAGTTCCACCAAACCCCTCCCCCGCCAAGCCCCACCCGCCCCCCCCGTCATGCTCTGCATCTCTTTTGCGCCGAGCAGACCGCGGACCACAAGGACCTCATCGTTCACATCGCCCGCATGGTCGACGAGATTTCCATCCCCTCGGCGCGCGCCTCCATCCTCTGGCTCCTCGGGGAGTACGGTCATCGCGTGCCCAAGACGGCGCCCGACGTCCTTCGCAAGATGGCCAAGACTTTTCCCAACGAGGACGTGGCCGTAAAGTTGCAGGTAAAGTTGCACCATTGCGACGTCCCTGACAGTCAGCTCTCTGGCTCTTTTTGTGAGAGGTCTGTGTTCGAATCTCAGGGCCGGCCAATACGGGTGGCACTGGGGACGACGCTACCTGTGAAACTGGTATATCCTCTAGTAGGAGTAGGTGGCCACACAAATTTGATTATACTCGCATTTTGATGTAAGGCAGGTGGGTGCTTCTAGCCTTTGACTAATCGGGTGCTTGTCCTGTTAGAAAGCAGCTGTGATCCATAAGCGACTTTTCGTCTTTCATTCCTGGGTTAGGTCTCGTCCGTCCGGGCAAATTTTACAAACTCCGGCGACCTCATCTAGTTCATTTGCGCACGAATTTGTGGTCACGATTTGGTAGGAATTCTGATGAGTAAACACGTGAAATGGTGTAAGTGTATAACAAAAATCATTGATTCTTTCAATGGTTTATTGTCGCGTGACTGAACGTATTGCGATTTAATGAATCAGATGTTTTCCTGCCTCCTCCTCCTCCTCCTCCTCTCAACATCTTCATTTGCAGATTCTCAACCTCGCCGCCAAATTGTGCATCATAAATCCTCGGCAGACTCAACTGTTGGCACAGTACGTGTTCACATTGGCCAAGTATGACCAAAACTACGATATTCGGGATCGTTCCAGACTCTTCCGAGCTCTCATCTTCCCCGCAACTTCTGCGTCCGTTACAGTGAGTATCATTTACACTTTTTTTCATTAGTTATCTGCCCCCACCTTGTCCCCCATCAGCGTATCTGTTGGGAGCTTCAACAACAACCACTGAGTTCACTAGAATAAATTAAGTCGAACTTTCCGTTCCAGAGCCTTTATAAATTACCTTTCGTTTTTGAAGCGGGCACGTAGCACTTGTGGCCGTGATTCGTCAATTGATCTCTAGTTGAGCATAGCCAATGGTGTCACCGCAATCTTTTTCAGCAATCTGCAGATAGCCTGTCCGCCTACCTTGCACGAAATGTAAAGAAGATCCTATTGGCCACAAAACCGGCTCCCGTACTTCGTTCGAGTTTTGCTGGTGAGTTTTTGCTTGCCGTCTTTTTTTGTTTTCAAAACTGCCTTGTCTATCACTGCCTTACACAATCTCTCTCTCTCTCTACCTCGTTTCGACTCGCCAGATCGCCCCGCCTTCCAGCTGGCCTCGATGTCCCAGCTGCTGGGTCGCCGACTCTCCGGCTACAAGGACCTGCCCGATTGGCCGCTTGTGCCGCCTGATCCCACAACGCGTGGTCATGCCGCAATGCCTCCTCCTCCTCCACCCAGCACGGCGCCGGCCTCTGACAGGAGCCTGAGCATAAGCCAACAGGACACCGAGTCCGACTCCAGCTCCGAGGGGGGAAGCACCGACGACCTTGGGATTAATGAGGAAGCTGTAAGTGTGGCCTCTTTTAACCTTTTTCGTTGCTGTGTAACTCCAGGCCGTTGTTGGTAGCAGGTGGCATTTAATTGCGCGACGGAAATCATCTGACGGGAACATCGGCGGAGTTTAATGGGGACCTTAATCCTACGAATATCCACATATTTTCGTCATTTTTTATCTTCCTTCAAGGATCAAAGTGAAAAAGACGCCGTTGATGAGGAATACAACTCGGACAGCCTCCAGACGGAGTCTGAGAGCGATGACGAGAGAGCGCCACCGATTGGACGCCGCTCAAAATTAGATTCCGATTCATCCACGGAGGAAGACGATGCTGTGGAGAAGCAGTTGTCGGTGCTACCGAGCACGAAAATTGCTGTACGTGACGGGTGTTTTATCGACACGTTTGGAAGTGAGAGGTCTCCTCCCAGTGAAATGCATTTGAGCCAACCCATCCAATATTTGCAGAATTGATTTATCTCCCACCTGACCGCACATTATGGCGTCTCGTTCTTCATTTTAGCCAACCGCAAAGATCTCCAAGAAAACGAATCCAAGCGAATCGAGAAACCAGAAGGCCGCTTCATCTGTGGATTTGCTTCTTGATTTGGGTGTTGGTAGGCTCTCCTTGGCATTATTTTTCCCACGCGTTTTGGCACGGCTCTTTCCTGCTAGATGACGAGTAACCGGCTGCTTTATAGATGGCATTTCCATGCGGATTCTGTGAATATCTTACCACCTATTATTTTCGCCTACTTTAACGGTAAATATAAACGACTGGCAGCCGGACTGGCGCCCAACTGGGCAGCTTCCTGCCTCCAAACCTCGAAGACGGTGGTAGCAGCCTTTCTTTCGTGCCCGTCTATCTTTCTTGGAATTTTCCGTGTCCACGTCTTTAGCCATTATCAATGCCGCGAGGCGATCTGAACACCGCCATTCTTTCAATAATACAGTTTAAAATGGACACCTTTTATATTGGACGTAAATCTTTCGCCTCTTCCAATGACCTATTGGTGTGTGTCTGATTATTTCTTGGTTGCAGCACCTACTTCGACGCCCCAAGCTTCCCTTCTTACTAGCGTCCTGGTCCCAACTTCTTTTGACCTCAAAACCCCATCGTCAACCGAGCCCACTTCTGTGAAATCTCTCCCCGCATTCTTCGTTCCCCCGGGAGAAGAAATCGTAGAGGTGTGTTTGTGCTTATAGGTTCCTTGGCATTCTTTGTGGTGTTGGATTGCATTGATGTAATTTCTCTGCTGAAATTGAACAACCTACAACTGGACACGTCGAACTGGGTTCCCTGCCAGCCAGCCAGCCTGTGCATGTCTCAACGACGTTGCTTTCGTCCCGTTTAGATGAACATCCTTTCCTACGAGGTGCCCCCCGCTGACTGGTTCCCGGTAACCCCGGCGTATAGTGAGCCGTTGGCGATTGAAGCGCGTTTCACGAGAACTCTGTGTAACACCTTCAAGGGGTCAGCCCAAGTAAACGTCGAGCTGCGATTTACCAACAAGAGCTTCCAGAAAAGCACCCTTCGCGCGATACGCATGTCTCCCGCCACCGCCATACATTCTTTTGTGGAAATATGTGAGTTATACGTCATAGGGAGGCACATGGTTTTCTTAAATGACTTCCTAATCTCCTTCAATTAGCAGTGGTGGTTGCTGGGTCCATTGAAACTCGTATCCAATGTAGCCCGATGGTGTCGTCGTTAGCATCCGCGCTCTGTTGATGGAGGATCCTGGTTCGATTCCAATTTCCGGCCACCTCCAGTGGCACTGGAGACGCCGTCTGTATACATATTTCAGAGTATCTTCATTACGAACCCCATGAAGCTGTCCCAATTTGAATGTTTTGGATATGCAATGCTTTGTCAGTGCTCTCTTATTTTCGGTTCAATTGCACGTCTAGACTACTGTCCTCCTCCCTATTGGCCTGGCTCTCATCAAACGCGCGGACGACCCGAGTCTATGCCATGCCTGCAAGACGGACGAGAATTCCCAACAGTGCGGGAGGGGCATCACCGAGATAGTCGAGTGGCGTCTCCATTACGTCTGCCTCGGAGCTGATGTTGACTCATACTTTCACCTCAAGCTCGAAATCTACATTCCTGGACGTTATTTTCAACAGTCGGTTGTCTTGTAGGCGTCGATTTAGCTTAGATCACCATTTTAGACACCATTTGAGTCACATCGAACCCCTTCTTCCATGCCTGAAAATCGTCTCACACTATGCTGTTTCCCTTGGTTTTATCCGGCCTCAAATTTTCTGTCTGTTCAACCCTCCCAAATAATATAGTTTTCCAGTGGATTATCTATGCTATCCATCCAATGCACATTTTCTTTATTCAACGTAATTCAACTGGTTTTGTCTCATTGCTACTCCTTTATCTGGTGACCCCTCCAACGCCCTCTATTCTACTCAGTCTCTTCGGCCAATGCGAAGGTAGCTCCTTTTGATTCCCACAGGTTGCATATAATGTATTGTTCTTTTTTGTGCTGAACGTGTTTCTCCTCGTGACATTAATAAAGCGATGGTTTTTATTACGTAGCTTCCCTGGAGTTCGCAGCGCAGACCTCTGCCTTTGTCGGTCTCGCTTTCAATGACTCCACTCTGCCCGTTCGTCTGGAGGTTCAATTCCAAGTGGGCGGTGCAGCCGAGGAGCCGACGACCGACGATGGCGTAGTCGTCGTGGAGGCCCGCCAGCGCTTCGAAGAGGGTCGCGTGAGTGGCGAGATCGGCGCGCCCGTGGGAGAGCTCTTCTCACCCGCCGTCGACATGAATCAGCAGACCTTCATGACTCGCAGGGCTCAGCTGCGCGGAATGCACGAAACCACCAGACCTCTGTCTCGCGGCTTCCACGAGGGCGGCCCCAGGGCGGCTGCTAAGGCGATTTTGCGGCGGGCCAATTTGTCTCTTGTTGGGCTGACCACCACCACCACCGGGCTCTCCGAGTTGACTGAACAGAGGACGTGCATTCTTCGTTTTGCGGGTACCACGGTCAAAAACAAGGAGGACTGCCTGGTGGAAGTGACCATTCCTGAAAATGTGGAAACCGGCGTCGGCGGGTCTCTATCTGTTCGCACCGAAGCGATTTCTCTTGGTTTGCAACTAGCCTGTGATATTGCCGAGTGCCTGGCCTGATCCACCCGGATTTACGCCTTTTCATTGAATACTTCAATGCATTGTGATATGTCTCTTTATAATTTACATCTTTACCACTTTCTGTTTGTGTGTCCACCTTTTCTTCATTGCGGATAAATTGAGTTGATCTTGCACGAACTTTGTCTTGTTTACCTCATCTTTGATTGGGAGTGTCTTCAGTCCTCGCTGTTTCTTTGGTTGTCGCCAGCTTTGTGTTACGAAGAGTGTCTCAAGTGGCTAACGATCTTTACACCGCGAACTAATTGGCCGAGAGGTTTTTGCCGAGGTTGCGTTTCTGATGGTTCCCTCCGCTGACAACGATGGCTTGACTGTTTGGTTCAGTGGCACAAATGTCTAGTCCTTTAACACCATTAGACCATGTAGACATTAATACTTCTTTTGATATTTCACTGGGACATATCGATCATAAATTGTGCTGAAGCTGTTCATGGAGAAGCTGGGCTTCTGTTGAGTTCTTACCACTGGGTAATGGCTGCTGAGTAGATTGGGCGCGTAAGTGAACTCGGCGGCTAAATCAACAGACCAGTGCTGCAGGATCGGTCATTAAAGCATCTCGCCAACAGCGGGTGAATTCGCATAGACCATATTGTACTGTTCTATTGCTTCCATAAAGGGAATCAAATAATGCCTAAATCAACAATTTACTGGCACCAACATTCAGCGGAAGTATAACTTTGTTAGCACCAAACGAAATGCGGGTTTCTGAAACCTCGGTTTTCCCAAAATAAATCCGTTTTCCTAGACAAACAATGTAATAGTTGACAATTCAATAGGATTTAATATATTCACACTGGTTCATTCGGTTCATTCTCCGTTTGTCGGGTTCCGCGTGTCTCTTGAGAGCGGCACCGAGAGAATATAAGACAACAAAAATGACTAGGGAAATTGCAATGGGATTGGCAGATTCAAGCAAGGGTGTAATTTCGATTGACATTGACACAAAAATATGTTCTAAAGAAAGAGCAAAAGGCTAAGGATGGGGACGAGTGCCTATGTAGTGTGGTGTGTTTGTTTTAATCGACTAAGATCACGAAAATGTCCTGCGACAGGGCGCGATCCTTGCCTGTGAGTCCTTCGCAGTTGTAGATGCCGTCGTCGCCTTCCTGGGCATTCTGAATGGTCAGACGACTGCGCGCTGCAGCACATCCCCGATTGGCTGCAATGGCCTCCACGCGGGCTCTACCACTGGCGCCCTCCTGGGGCAGGCAACCCCAATTGAATCGCCAGATGACCTTGGGTGGAGGAACCCCCAGCACCTCACACTCGATAACCAGGGTCTCGCCACGACGAATCTCGTAACGGGAGCGCCAGCCTTCTGAGAAAATTGTCGGTCGCACTTAAACAAAATAGGGAACAAGTCATCTAGGGTGTGTTCATATTCGCCTATCGTATGCCAACGTTTCCGGTATCACTTCCAGGTTTATAACAGCTTTTAGTACGGGGGTTTTCTTTTGAGTCGCAAAGTTCGACAGAATTAATGGTTGATTATTCGTTCCACATATCTATTTCTATATAGAGACTTGTACACAGTTCATACCCAGGATAGAGGATTATTCTGGCTACATAAATTGTGATGGATTCAGAGAAAAAACTGACTGCAATTAAGTTCGTCCTCGCCGTTGGGGCAATCGCGTTGGCCGTCGCATTGGTAGGCCAGGGGAACCACGAAGCCGCCAGACCGCGGACAGTCGAACCGCGAACTTCCACAGGACTGCCCAGGAACGCGGGTATCTTGAGCGGAAGGGGCGCAATAAATTGGTTATTTGGGTTCTCTATGAGCATCCATAGTTTTGCATGAAAACGTTGTTTGCATTTCAACCTTTTCTGGCAAATTAAGCCTCGTTGTTATTCCGTTGATTCATCTTAACTTATTCTGCATCTTCTATGTACAATTGCCACTTATTTTATCAATTTTGTTTGTTCTAAATTTTAATGCTCAACGTTGTGGTCCTTGTGACCAAACTGAAGCGAATTCCACTAATATTATTATGCTGATCGTTTTTTGTCGTGTTATTTATTCGTCATAGACCAAATATTAAGGCCACACTGAAGCTGAATATGTCGGCCCTATGCGAACGCAATCACTTGGCCCAACGGTCACATCGCATACTTCGATGCATCGCGGCCTCGTCAGGCCATCTGCATCCCTTTTGTCTGACGGCCTTATTCAGGGTGGCGCGGTTGTGTAGTTGTTTGCACTATCGCTCTATTGGTGAGGGTCCCGGGTTCGATTCCCAGGTCAAGACCCCTCGGGTGACACTGCCATCGCCACCTGTATACGTATTCCCGAGAGTCGTCATGACAAACTCCCATGAAACCGGTTTATCCCCTAGTATGAAATAGCCCCCGAATTTTGACTGTACTTGTAGTCACATTTAATTATGTGTTTATTTGTGTCCCACGCATCACATGCATTATCCATTGGCTAACGCACACCACACCGCATGCTGTGACCTTAACGTGGATAAATTAAGACAATATCGACGACAATTCGCCGGCAACCCAGTTTTTTACCACGTCACACCCCAAATGTGTCCAGACAGGACTCGCTCCGCAACGGGCGCTAGCCATCGCGCCTTGTCGGCGTTTTCGGCCCAGGTCGGCCCTAACTATTGTTTGAATAATAAACAATAATATTGATTCCCGGCCTTCGTCTTTGGCCATCGTGTCATTCTGATTTTTGGACCACGAAGTCTTCGAATCACAATATACTCACCGGTCCTAACCATGTCTAAGACTAAATGACACCCCTCGACGCCTCAAAGAAACACTGTTTCGAAGCCTATTTTTGTGACAGTTCTTCTGTCAATGACCATCATTAAGCGTTCACTAAATTTCATAAACTTCGACGGTTTAATTCGTCTTTCTTGCAAATTTATACGTTGTATCTTATTATGAATCTTCGTCAGAAAAATACTCAAAAACTAAAAATATATGGATAGTGGAAACGAAGACAGCAGCAACAATCAATAATTAAGTGTCGTTGCAAATTCATGTCTTCAGTGTCTACGTATAATAATCACTTCCTGTATCAATTTCTAGTGCTGAATACCATATTATATAATTTAACAACAATCATTGCGCGACTCGTCTGGAAAACTTACGGTTCTCGCAGTTGAGTTCATCGAAGCCGTTTCCACAATCATTTTCGCCATCGCATCGCCAGTGTTCATTGAAAAATGGAATTTTTGGCGTTTTATCTCCGACCAATTCACAGGGCTTCGAGATCGGGTCACACACTTCTATAAAACGCATGAAAGGTACCCGAGGTTAAAATTGCAACTGATTATTTTCAATCAGTTCTCACAAATCTAGAGCCCTGTTAAAGGGATTATTGTGAACTTTCTCATTGAAATTCATATCATAGGAACTTGTTGAAGTTCGATCTTTTGCAGAGGTTCGTCAAGAATGTCCGGATTGCAAACGGTCGATATCGATCGATGACAGCGGTCAAAGCAAATATTTAAATGTACGAAAATCAATTCACGTATTTCTCAAGCTTTGTTGACAAGGCCTAATCGAAAGAATTGATCAATGATTACCGCAGTTGTGTCGTAGTTCATCAGAACCGTCGAGGCAGTCGATATGACCGTCACAGAACTGCGCCACGTGGAGACACTGGCCGTCATCACATCGACGCTGGCCAACCGCGCAGGTCTGATCGATTACAACCTCAGCGTAGGAGAAATCCCCTCGGGTCAAGTAGCACCTTTTGGTAGAGGGCAGACAAGAAATTCAATAACTCGCCCTTCTAGCACCATCGGAAGTATTTCGATAATTTGTTTTAAAACATCTTGTCAAGTTGCTTAAACCAAGTTCGTCTCAGGTCGCTTGATTCCGAAAATATAAGAAAACACCTCTAAATGCACATTTACAGAGACCCGGTGTTGGCTTCTGCCTCGTCGGCAGCTTCGAAGTGACGACACTAGTGTGACACGCAAACCTGTCATCCAGGTCAGTGGATTCTAAGGGGAAAGACTGGGAAGTTGAGTTGAGGTTACCGTGACATACCGGAATTCCTTTCTTGTCCATGTGACATTGGTACCCCTGGCAATAATTGCCACAACCCGCCCCGGTCTGGGATACTCGACGCGGAAAATTGGATCCGATGTAACTGGAGTACCATCGGCTAGCTCGAGGATTGGTTGCTCGTTGATCAATGGAGAGATGGCAGTGCATTCGAGACGTATCTCCTGACCGGGGCGAATGCGCTGTTTGCTCGGACTCAACCGCACACTCCTCGATGACGGTGCTGGAGTTGGGCGTATTTCTGAATGAAGCAAATGGTTAATCGGGGCTTTGGGAACAACGGAATTTCCAGAAGAAACAAATTAGGTATGATCGCCATGCGATAGGTAAAAATAATGGCCGATTTACTTAGGACTACTACCAAATAAAATAATTGCATTCGTTTTCCCTTATTAATGCACATGGTATTCGTTTAAAACAATCTATAAGATCGTTTTGGACCGACTGGCTTCAATTATTACCCTTAGAGGATCGCTGTCAACAGCGTGAAATTACTCGGAGCAAATATTTCCGGCTTTGTAGGGGGACTCTGACTAAGCCGAAGACATCAGTAGACGACTAGACACCATTTTTGAACAGGTTTATAGAGTTCAAAAATCCAAATAACCAGTAGCAAAATTTGTTCGTCTTGATAATGGCAAACATACGGTCACAAAACTCCTCAAATTCATCGGAGCCATCAGCACAGTCGCGTTGTCCATCGCAGAATCGGTCGACACCCAGGCAGGAGCCATCCCGGCAATGTCCTCGCCCAGCACCGCAACTGTCTTGCACGGTTATTGTGACGCGTTTTCTCCCTCCATTTGGAATAGCACATCTTTAAAGGAGGGGACAAAATGGGGGCTTTTGAGTTTCTGCGTGACCATATTCATTACTTCGCCAATCAGTCTAAAGTGCACCACGAAGTACCAGTGGTCTCTCTGATGACGCAGTCATTTTTCCCTAGAGATTCTTGAGGTGAATATCTTCATGGTGAATCAGGATGTCAAGGGGGAGACCTTCAAAACGTCTGACTGGTTTCTAAGCGGTTGCATGTAAAAGACCCCAAAAGCGGCGTTGATTCCATTTGAATCAATGATATTTCATACCTCTTTAGTTTAGCGTTTAATCAAATTTAGACGCTAGCTTTAAGCTGACCTTTCTGCTCTGTAGGGACATAACCGACAGATGATGTCTGAGAGACCCCCCCCTCAATGACACCGCCCCCTTTTTGTCCGACGTTCTTGATTGGACCCTACCCTGTATTATAGCAAACCACACGCCTCCACTCGATTGGCTCATTTAAGCCACGCTCACTAGGTCATGCCTTCGGATAGCGCTTTATTGACAATCACTAACACATTGTGACTGGAAGGACCGACTACAACTTGGCTTCCCTATTTGTTATTGACAAACGACTAAAACTCACTTTTCCTACTCAAATCTCCTCCGAAAGGACAAAATGTTTAGTAGGTTATCTCATTTAATATTGTCATTTATAGAAACCGTTCCTTATCGTTCCGATTCTAGCCACTGAAATAAGAGAAATATGGAACGCGAGTCTTTTTTCAATTGCGTGTTGACGGATTTAACACGCGGTAACATTGAATAGCATTTTGACCATCCATACGAGACATCAATCAGATGGTCCTCGCGAAAATGCAGGCGATTTGGGAGGATATAGTTCGGCCATTAAGATGAATTGCGAACACTTGTTAATTGCCCTTCCGGAAATTGTTTTACCCGTAATGGTTCTCTGGATTACACAATGTTTTTTCGCAGTTCCAGAGAGGTAGGTCTGCCATTTCGTAACCGACTTTACTGACGGAAAATGCTTTACTCTCCCAGAGCGATGTCCTATGAGGTCATTGGGACTTGAGCTACATGCGCTCGTAGCCCCTTAACCAATCCAATAGGAGCTTCGAACTGTGAGGAAAGCGCGTCTGTAAAAGTAACTTCGAATTGCGATACACTAGATGGTAAGTAACGCAACAAACCCGTGGCATCGCGCATAAGATTACTGGGAACACAAATTATGTTTTCTCATTAAACATCTACAATATGCGTTTGTTCAATATCACGAGAGTCGTGGCTATGGTTGGATTTCCTACATAAGAGATTCATTTCTTTACTTACTCAATCACAGCGCTGTCTTCTGGTCGTCTGAGACCACGCGGAGCAACTATTTCCAGGGTGGTTCGATTAAGTTGTCGAACCCGATAGCGTGGGTCTGATTGGACGAGGAGCTGGGTTGTGGCAAACACTGCCGTTATCGGCTGGCCGTCCGCCGAGATGCAATGGATCTGGAAAAGTTGCCAGGGCGCTGTTCGAATGTCACTCGGAATCGCATCAACGCCGCCTCGAGGGACTGAATAATTTGAAACAATTAGACCCAATTTATTAGGATTTCTAAAAACGAAAACTTTGTTTGGAGGGTTCACTTTTAAGTAATTTATCGGAATATAATGGGGACACAGCCATTACGTTGGGCAACCTACGTTAAGCTTCGATGTGACGAAATACCGAACATTTTACCTGGACAGAAATCCCGAATCTCGTCAGAACGATCGCGACAGTCGATGCGCCCATCGCAGAATCGCTCTAGAGGTAGACACATGCCATCGTGACACACCATTTCACCGCGCCGACAAGTGCTTTCCACGACTATTGTCAATGTCGCGGTATCCCCCATAGTGTTGATACACCTTAACAGAGGAAGCATCATTAAACTCAATTGAATTAAGAAGAAATGTTAATAACAATATTTTGATTGAGCTGAAGGGAAAGCGATCAAATCACTTGCTCAATTGAATCAACATCTTCTTGGGCACGCAGTCCACGGGAGGCAACCAATTCAGTGGAAGTAGAATTGATTCTACGAATAAGGTAGCGCGGATCGTTATCGACGGGACTTCTGTCCCTCGAGAAAATGAAGCTGGGCGAATTTCCCCGGTTTGAGATGCAGATAACTCGGAAGGCACGCCATGGTGGCGTTACGATCCGCGGGGGCGTCACAATTACACGTTGCTCACCGCCTGCAACGGAAGCAGTCATAGTCACAATTCATTTATAAATGAGATACAAATCTAGAAATTATATCTTAAATTACGTGTTAACCGCATGCAAAACAATCCAAGGCACCAAACTGAGTTACAAAAACACCGAAATTTAAATTAATAACACGTATTTTAAACGTAATGCTGTGTTAAAACGCGTGTTTTGCTAGAAACGTGTAATAGGGCCTTGATTATTTACATTGAAAAGTTCAGTTGTAGACTGCCTTAGATATAGTTATGTACCCCAACACATCGGTTTATCGAATGATCCATATATTAATGTGTGTTCAATGCGTTGTTCAATGACCCATAACATATTTGTTGAATTATTATTTTAAGTTCTTCTATCCACCCAGACCCATGGTATTTTCAAACAAAAGATTCCTGCTAATGATAGATTCAAACGGTTCTATTTTCAGTCATGCCAGACGTGTTGCTTGGCCTACACGCGAATGCGTCATGTTTGTGCCCACATGATTGGTTAATCGGCAGACCAATCCAACCATCACGCCTGTCTCTGTGTTGAGTGTCAGTGTATCGACTATGCGTGCGAATGCCTGCACGTTTGGTCGACCGCGGCTTAAAAGCGTGGTATGAATGCCGAGCGGTGGTTTAGGGATTTGGTGGCCTGTAGACAGTATCCGACGTTTGAAGACTTTCAACAATGTTTGCGGTCATTTCAAGAGGTAAATTTCGCGCTTTATAAAAGCCCAATTTTAGGTTTCGGGATATGTCTTTATAAAAGTAAATAGCAACCGTTTTAAGGAAGGTCATCCTCAAAGAGAAACCTTGGTCTATAGAAGTGTAGTTTATTTTTGCTCCTCGTACAGTGGAAAAGGGAATCGCAAGTATTTTTATTTATTCTTTCATACCCTCTTTTCGATTAGAAAATGTGGAACGGGTTGTAGCTCCCAGATAAAAGTGAGCGGTGCCGGAGGAGTTTTATCGATTGTTGAATGGAATATGGACCACAACCACACAATTAAGGCCATTAACTTGAAGCCGCATTCAAACGAACCCCACAAATCACCGTCTGGAGCCGATGAGGGTTTAATTTTCCCCAGTCTATCCCCCAGAGATGACCCCAACGACCTTACCTCCGTATTCATGTCGACATTTCCACAAATGTGGTTTTCGACGTTCAAAGAATTCGAGGAACGGCTCGCAGAGTTCGAAATGATTACAGGCACGCAATACAACAAACTAAAAGGCGATAAAATCCAAGAAAGTCGACCTGAACGCCTGACCCTCGTCTATCGACGCCTGACTTACGCCTGCTACCACTACGGCGAAAGCCGCCAGAATGAGAATAGTCGCAATCGGTGAGTTTCGTAATTTTCCTGTTTTATGTGCTATTAAACCCAAGATCAGCAGCGCACTTAATTCCCGAGAATATAAATAGTTTCTTGTATGCTTTAAAAAATTTCAATCAGATTTCGGCCAGATACTATTTCTTGATTTGTGTCCAATGTGTGAGTAAAACTAGTCGCCTATCGTTGTAGTGGATATTGGAGTTTCGAACCAGTGGTGCACTTCTATTGCTGCCGTTCCTTTTTATTGTCTTTAGAACACCAAAGATAGGGTGCACATCACTTATAGTCTTGAGAACAGAGAACAACATTATGCGAGTCGTCCGATTTGACATGCGCCACTGCCACGCGGTGGGTCCTGACTACGCCGAGGGTACAGTGAAGCAGCCACGAAAGCGTCTTCGGCCCCTGGGAGGCCAGAATCCACCGGGAGAAGACGCTGAGTGCCCGCTCGGTCAGCCAACACAACGACCTCCACCTCTTACCCCCGAGGAAAAGCTTGACCTTATTACGCCTCACCTGAATCAACTCGCCGATTTTGTTTGTAACCAAGACGACGCAACGTTTTATCGCGCACTGGATTCGATTCGGACTATTTATGAGGAGGACCGGAGGGGTCTGAGCAAGCGAATTCGCTCGAGCCGACAGCTGACTCACTCGCCGGCAGCACCGTGTGTGGATTTCCTTGGTGGTCGAATCGATGAGGTCTCCCCGTAAGTGTATTTTACAATAGTTGTTTCTCTGCGTTAATGAGTCAATAGCATAATTGTTTCGTGCAATATTTATTCCCTAGGCCCCCTGTCTTCAAAAACGTGACACTTTATTTTGAAAGTCCAAGCTGATCCAATTACTTCACTGAAAACATCACTCGATCACAACCAGGGACTTTGTACATACCTCTATATTTTGTAAAATAATGAACAATCCTTTTTGTAGTCATTTTTTATCAAATAGACTGGTAATTTTTATGGGCGATGAATATTAATTCAGATACAACCGGTTTATGTGCCTTACATTCGTGGTTTTTTGTCTACCACGCCACTTTGGGTTCAAATCATGTGTATCGCGTCTAGAATTCTTCTTAGTGGCAATTACTAACGAATTACTGTGGGCCTGGGATTTTTTGTTTCGTACGAATACCTACCAGAGGATTATATGGATTTTCATTAAGACTATGGCGCAGTACAGGTTAGGTAATCTTTGTTTATTGCAATTAGTCCTTCAAGGCAACAGAAATCTCTGTAGCATAGCGGACCCGCGTTTAAGTCCTTTGACGCCGTGTGACCGCATTCGGCTAATATGATCCACGGGTTGCCAGTTTGAGATCAACGTTACCTCGGAGTGACATGGCGGACCCTACGACGTCCAGATGTAGAACACATCTTCTCTGGAATCCCCGCTAGCCCACACTCAGATAATCTGCCCAACTCACCTCCGCAGAAGGCGCTCAGTTCGTCGGAGCTGTCACTGCAGTCGGGTTTGCCGTCGCAGAAGTCGGCGATTGGACGACAACGCCCGTCGCGGCATTGCATTGCCCCCGGACGGCACACGTCGTCGATGAAAATGCTCACATTGACTCGCAGGCCGCTGGGCACATGGCATCTACACCCACCAGAGTCAATATTAGACATCACGAATTCGTACATTCACCCGCTTCTACTTCAGCATCATCCGTTTTGTGGATTAACGAAAAACATACTCTAAATACGTGACCTCTTGATCTCCGCGTAGACCATAGACGGCAGTTACTTCGACCCTGTTGGTATTTATTCGTTGAACATTGAAGCGACGATCCTGTTCAATTGATCTCTTGTCGGAGGCAAAGACAACCTCGGGTCGTTGACCTCCTGGGGCCAGACACACGAAGGTGAACGGAGTCCATGGCGGTTCACGGATGTATTCGGGCGTGATTGTCAGTCTTTGGTCGGGTTCTAAAGTAAATAGTCTGCCTTAATACCAGTTAAAAAGGATGTCCATGTAAAGCACGTCCTGTTTGATTGTCATTATGAATACTTCACCAGTTTGAATTATACGAAAGCAACTGGAGATGTGAGAAAACATATCATGGAGTTTGTTTTGCAATTCTGCGCAGTTGGCAATATCGTGTGCACAGATAAAAAACCGGGCAAGTCGTCATTCTTATATTACCACCTAAGTCGGTCGATTATCTTATTGTATCTCTTCTTAATCGGTTGCTACCCAATGCGAAGACAATTCCAAAGAAATCAGTTGCATCCATAATAGTTAAATTGGTGCTTGTCATGAAGAATCTTGGAATATTTTACAGATATTATCCCGAGTGCCACTTATCAGGAAGAAATATGTCATGCCGAAGCAGGAGGAGAATCGAGGCCTACTTTGACAGAAGGGTACATCCTCGTCCGAACCATCTAGGCAGTCGGAGCGGCCATTGCAGAATTCACTGGCAGCAAGGCAGCGCCCATCGCGACACTGCAGCTGACCCGGACCACAGCGGTCCTCCACGGTGATCACAATTGTCGCACGGTCACCGCGCGGGGAGACGCAGCTAAATAACGAGAGAGACAGAGAGAGCGAGGGGTTTATGGGTCACTCGGGTAGAGAGAAACCCGTCTATGTGGTCTCTCAGTTGTCGTCGTTGTTGTTCATGGCATTGCAACGCATTCATCAACGTCGTGCATCGTGTAAACGCTGGATCTCCAGAACCGATGCTTGGTGGTAACGCGTTTAGCATCCTTACTATGTTCGTGAGAAACAATGGACCCACCAAAAAATACTCTAGCAGTAAGTACTGCCCTTAGTTAAGGGCTTCTGTTTCTCTTAAAGCTGTTCATCGCAAAAACGTGAACTCGATTGGCAACGTACGCTATCCATCTATCCGCCAAGCATCGGATCTCCTTCTGCTAGAGGTTAAGTCGGCTTTATTGATTCTTGAGCGTCGCTTCTTCGGAATACTGCACAGGTCGCGTCGAAGCGGTGGAAGGCGCCGCGACACGTGGAAATCGGATTGATTAATAAACGAATGATGCGGCAGCTGATAACCTCAAAGTTGATGTTTCACTACGAGCACTGCTGTGCCAATTAATTGTTCCCGTCTCAGCTCATGAATATAGCCACAGTTTCATCCCCCATTTTAGGGTGTATTGCTCCCTAGTATATCTCTTGATTCATTTAACAGCGGTGACTTCTGGGCGACTTACTCGATGCTCAGGCTTTCCTCGGATCCACGCAGACCTTGGGTAGAAGTAACTCGGATGGTGCTTGAGTTGGTCTGCAGCACCCGAAACCGCGGATCCAACTTCACGTCTTGCAGACTGTCGCGATACACGGCCATCGGTAGACCCTCATCCAAGGTGTTGACGCAGTAGAAGGTGAATTCACGCCACGCGGCGGTACTGATTCGATCGGGAATCGCAATTACACCGGATGGAGCCTCTAAAATTTACACAATTGTTGGCGTCGGACTATTTGAATACTTCTTATCTGTTAGTTAAATTTTACTGTAGGTTTCCAACCGGTCAGAAGTTAGTCGATCATGCTTTGATTGTCACATTAATTTAAACACCATAACCAATAAAAATTAAACATTCGAGCACCTGGGCAAGCAATCCTGGATTCATCTGAACCATCTCTGCAATCTGCTCGCCCATTGCAGAATTTATGGTTCTCCATGCATGTGCCGTCTTTGCAGGGCAGCTGGCCGTATTGACACGGAGTCGTAATCGTGATTGGAACCGCCCGTCGCTGCCCCGTTATCGTAACGCACCTAAAAGACCATTGCAGGGTTTACAGAACCGAAAGCAACCACAGCGATTTCACAGAGGCTTAAACCTACTCCAACTGCTCGTCAGTCCCAGGCGTTGCCAGGCCTTGTGTTGCAGTGACTTGTATGGCATTTTCGTCCAATCGGCGCGTGGTGAAACGAGGGTCCAATTCGACTGGTTTACGATCGCGAGCGAAAACAACCGATGGACGCTCGCCAAGGTTTGCGATGCAGGTGAATGTGAAAGCAGTCCACGGGGGGGACACAATTTGGCCAGGAACGATTTCCAGAGAAGGTACCAAATCTGCAATTCGCATACGGTTTCGGAATGGTCATTCGCAAACTACGAGCTGCCATCCCTTCGAATGGACTCATTGCCGATGGTGGTTATTTTAGCATTCTGCACGTAAAATAGTCCTCATGCCTCAATTCTAGATACACCGATTGATTATCCGTAATTACTACTACTTCTTCCACTACTACCGGAACTACGTTAAGTAAGCCCACCTCTACAAAACTCGGGTCGTTCATCAGAGCCATCGACGCAGTGCCGGATTCCATCACAAAGTTGGGACACCGGGATGCACCGCCCGTCCTTGCAGGAGGTAGATCCGCGATTGCAGGCATCCCGAATAGTGATTGGGACTTCTTTCCTGGCACCGCGACTTGTAATACATCTAAGAAAAGCAGAGCGCTGTTTAATTCGTCAATCGCGCAACCCGATGCTGAGGGAAACGGCCCCATATTCTCCCCAAGCCAAGTAAAATTTTAAATCTCCAAGCAGTTAGCCAGCTACGTATGAATTAGACGACTTACTCAATCTGCAGATCATCAATGTCTCGTAGACCCTCGGTTGCGATTACTGTAATTGAGGAGGAATTGATTCGCGAGAACAGGAATCGCGTATCACTTTCCAAGCTGGTTCCATTTGCTCGGAAAACGGCATTCACTGGACTGGCGTCTAGACTGGTGCATGTGAACTCGAAACGCTGCCATGCGGGTACATCAATGATCGGGGGGTTAACGAGTATTGGTGGTTTGGAGGGACCTAAAATTTTGGAAAGGTAATTCGGGTCGAAATTTGATGGTTTGGGAGTTTGTGGTAATCGTGTGCAGTTCACGGCGCGTTCAAATTTAAATTATTAATTAATATTAAATCTGGTCTGCCATGGTTGTCCCATTTCATTGACAGCAAATCCTTGAATTTGTTTTCGACCACTGTTGCAGAAGCAGGATTGTTGGCCTAGGGCTGTTTTATATTTTGGCAATTTATAATTGATCCTGACATGTAAAAATGTAAGTGTTCATCATCGGTAGGATAGCTATCTGGTTTTCTCAGCAACCAGCTTCAGCAAACTGGCTGGTTCTAACACTGTTGTCTACAAAGGCCAGAGATAATTACACACCCAATCTCTTAACTGTATACATGGTTACGTACCTCCACAGAAGAGCTCCTTTTCGTCCGACCCGTCACGGCAATGTGGACGACCGTCGCAGAACTGCATTGATGGGATGCACTGGCCGTCTTTACACTGAGAATCGCCGTACGGACAGTTGCCTCGAACTGCTACCGTTATTTCCTTTCTTTCCCCAGAAGCGGAGATACATCTAAAGGGGTGGAATGAAAGTATTCACAACAAAATTCTCTTCTGAGGATACATCATTCACGTGGTTTGAAAAATACCGCAGAAGAAAAGGCAGTTCGAAGAAAACAAAATCGGTTTTCCTGTTGATTCTGAGAGAAATCGCATTTGAAGATGGACCCACACAGCCTCCTAAACGAACTACCTTATTTTTTTCTGTTACATGTTTAAGAAATATGAACACCTAAAGAGCACACTAGTGTTTCCTTGGCAGGCACTTTGGGTCATTTGAAAGGGGAGGTCAAACTAAACCTACTCGAATTGGATGTCCTCAAAGTCGCGTAGACCTTCCACGGCCGAGACAACGACTGTCGACACATTGTAGAACGAAACACTGAACCGAGGATCAAGCTCAAGATGCCCTCCCTCCTGCTTGAAAGCGACATGGACAGGACGCCCAGATGGACTGTGGCAGACGAATTCGAATTGTTGCCAGGCCGGAACATCTATTTCTGGCGGTAACACGATGAGTGGAGGCGCCACGGGTCCTGATTAAAAGGAAAATATTATCGAGTTTATGTTGGGCAACCGGGTACTTCCCCTAGCAAAATATGTCTTCATTTTAACAAAACATTCCTTCAGAATTGCGCAAGGAACTATTTTAACAACATGATGCACCAATTTCGTCAACTCTCCATCACACCTTTGAGTTATTCCTCCACGTTTGTTCATAGAACAAAGCTGGGCCCCTATTGGATGCTTCCTACCATTGGACCATTTAGGCAAGACCAATTATAAAAACGAACGTAAAGCGATTGCCTGATTCGCCTCTGTCATTTGAATAAACCACCTCTTTTCTCTTACCACTTCGGGTCATGACAACACAATTTACACGGATGGGTGTAGGCCAGACGTACTTGGACAGAATTCAGGCATTTCGTCCGAATTATCCCGACAGTGAGGAATGCCATCGCAGAATTGGGAATTGCGAATGCACGCGCCATCTCTGCAACGCGACATGTCGGCCGAGCAGCGACTGTCAATTGTTATGGATATTTCGCTTCTGTCTCCACTAACCGATACACACCTGAAGTCAAGTAGAGCGGAAGGTAAATAGGTAATTGAAAAAAGTCAATTTACATCTGCCTATACGATGACAGTGACGAATTTTCCCCGAGGGTCCAAACCAGTTTTGAGATAATTAGTCCCCGTTTTCGGTTCATTGGTTGTTCATATTACCACAATCTGCACAGAACAGAGTAATTCCAATTTAGCTACTAAAACCTTTTGTCGTAAATCAGCCGGCGCAAGTGCAAGCTTCGGGAGCGATACATAATCGCTCGGTTCGGTATGACAACCGTGATAATGGATTCATTTCCCCTCATTAATTTACTGCTTAACTACAAAACCAATGACTGATGTCAACTCACTCAATGACTAGGTCATCCGTATTCGTCAGACCGAGTGGTGCAGTGATTTCAATGGAGGTTGAATTGAAACGAGCAATGCGGAAGCGGCGGTCGAATTCAACGCGAGACCCGTCCGGCTTCAGGTAGGCAGTAAGCAGTTGACCAGTCCGTTCGGTACAGACAAACCGGAATGGGACCCACTCAGAAACGCGAATGACTCCCGGTGCAATAGATACCGATGGCTCGATTTCTGCAAATAAAAAATGGAACCATGCGCTGGCCTTTCAAAATAAAAAGGCCTCCATCGATTCTGACATCCTGGACAAAAGGTCGCACACTTTGAGTGCAGTTACGTGTGGCATTACGTACCTTTGCAGAAGTTGGGTAATTCATCTGATCGGTCGGGACAATTGGCGACACCATCACAGAATTTGTTGGTGCTAATGCAGGAGCCATCCTGACATCTAGATTGGCCCGCTGAACACGTTTCACGAACGGTTATGGCGATTTCCTTTCTCTCCCCAGTTGCCGCAACGCATCTGCAATGCATTTGACCAAACGGGTTAGTGGCACGACAAAGAAGTAACCCCAAATGGTTGTCAAATTTATTGATGATCAAAATAAGAAGGTAGAATTTGGAAGATGTTTCCATCCATGGGCAAACCGCAATTTTTTAAGCGCGTAAATCCTCAAGATTGGCGCCAAGCCTGCTTCTCTTGATCTTAAAGACATTGTGCTTACTGTATCACAACATCATCCATGGAGCGAAGACCCATCGGGGTAGAGATTTCGACTGTTGTTGAGTTGATTGGGTTCACGGAGAAGCGAGCATCTGAAGAGACGGGCAGTCCTGTGGCTTTGAAGTAAGCACTCACGGGACTCATCGCTGATTGGCAGACGAAACGGAAGGCTGTCCACTCAACGACAGAAATGGCTCCCGGAATGATTACAATGCCTGGAGAAACGTCTAAGAAATGAAACAGGCAAGATAATAACGATAATTGATTTGACGAAAATGTATTAAAAGACTCATACGACAAATGCGTGGTCCACAATAGAAAAACGCACCTCCGCAAAAGTCGGGCAGCTCGTCGGAACGATCGCGACAGTCAGGTCGTGCGTCACAGAAACTGGCGGTCGGTATGCAGGCGCCATCCTTGCATCTGGACTGGCCGTAACCACAACTGTCGGCGACGGTGATGACAATTTCCTTGCGATCACCCGTGGTTGCGATGCATCTAGAGGCAACAACAAAGATTCCAATCAATCCCCGGCCCCAGTACCATTAAAGAAGAGAAATGTTAGAATGGCGATGGTGATGTTGATGAAGATGCCTACTCGATGACGGTGTCGTCGATTCCGCGTAGACCAAAGGGCGCGACAATTTGGATGGAGGTGGAATTGACCTTAGTGACCTGGAAGCGCAGATCGGCGTCGACGCGCGAGCCGTCCCTCTTGAAGACGGCCGTCAGTTGTGCACCCGGCAGTCCGGTGCACACGAACTGGAAGCGTTGCCATTCGGTGATGCTGATGGATCCGGGGTGGATTGTCACCGACGGCTGGTAGTCGTCTGCAGGTTGAAGAGAAGACAAAGCGGATTGTGAAGGGGAAGGGATTATATTGCTTGAATTTAATTATTTTAGAAAACCTTGCGTTTGCCAGAAGATGATTTCAAGATGTTAGTTACGTTCATATTTAAGGCTATGTCTGGCAGATTATGTCAGTTTCTCACAACATCTCAGAGAATCTGGTACTTTCACCTCTCACTACAAATTGCCAGGCATTGAGTGTTCACGACAATAAGTTGACCACACGTATCATCCGGCTCTTAAAATGCCTCAGTGCAACTGCTTGAAGAGCAGAGAGACTGAGATGAGAAGGCTAAGCGTGTGGGAAGGACACTGCGTCTTCTAGCGTAATAGGTCATACTTATGCCCAAGGGACCGACGACCAAGTGAACCAGATTTCCCAATTTTACAGAATTGCACCAACCGGTCTCCCACCAGTTCAGATATTTTATTTGAGGGATTGAAACAAGGTTTCTACCAACCTTTGTGGGCTTATCTGTGGGTACTCTGATTGGATAGGGCGAAGCAAGTTCTTTTGGTAAATAAAGTGCCGCTAAATAGGAACCAATCAGTTTGGCAGACCAGACAAGGCCAGGCAAGGCCTCGCGAAGAAGTGGTTCTCGGATTTTATCGATTTGGAGATGAACTCTCTGTGTGAGTTAGTTGCGCTCTTCGATAACGATCAAGTTTAGAAGTCCCTCTGAGCTACACGACTGGCTGTGTTGGAGTAGATGCATCGAGGAAATATCGTTCGAGACAGAATACCGGCTTCCTATTGCCTCTTTTTCTAGTGCCCAGACTTGAATGACGATGTTTAAGTTGACTAGACTTCGGGCACTATCAGAACACAAGGGTTGTCGTAGTTGTATCGGCGGCGCATCGTGTGTTGCAAACGTGACTTTAGGAGACATATTGGTGCTCCATATTTGGGAAATATCGAATGATTTAGCGAATAATTCCATGAATTGTCGCAAACCTTCAATAAGTTCCTTGTTTCCCTCTGTATTTTGTGGTTTCGATGAACTCATGCCATAACGAAAGAGCCTCTGGCAATAGCTTTTGGGTACAGATTCCCGCGCAGTATAAACACAGATTCCACGTCATCGTACAAGGTTTAATCGACGGAAAGGATTTGAAAAAGATAGTAACTTTAAGGGAATAGGGAGACGGAAAAGCCCTCCCACCCTTTGTTGTAAGGTATCAACAGAATTTGCTGACCATATAATATACGCCAGGTTCATAACCGTAATCAATATGGAATTTGGGAGACAGCATTCATCGTCGGTGAAAGATAATCAAACTGAGGCAAGTCGGTATTAATTCGTATTCTGAAACTACGATTTGACTAAAAATCATTTGAAGAAGCATACACAAAACTTTGAAGTCCAATGGGCAGCAAAATAAAACAAGATGACCAGTATATAAGTTAGCTTACCTCCGCAGAATTCGGGCAGCTCGTCGGAACGATCGCGACAGTCAGGTCGTGCGTCACAGAAACTGGCGGTCGGTATGCAGGCGCCATCCTTGCATCTGGACTGGCCGTAACCACAACTGTCGGCGACGGTGATGACAATTTCCTTGCGATCACCCGTGGTTGCGATGCATCTAGAGGCAACAACAAAGATTCCAATCAATCCCCGGCCCCAGTACCATTAAAGAAGAGAAATGTTAGAATGGCGATGGTGATGTTGATGAAGATGCCTACTCGATGACGGTGTCGTCGATTCCGCGTAGACCAAAGGGCGCGACAATTTGGATGGAGGTGGAATTGACCTTAGTGACCTGGAAGCGCAGATCGGCGTCGACGCGCGAGCCGTCCCTCTTGAAGACGGCCGTCAGTTGTGCACCCGGCAGTCCGGTGCACACGAACTGGAAGCGTTGCCATTCGGTGATGCTGATGGATCCGGGGTGGATTGTCACCGACGGCTGGTAGTCGTCTGCAGGTTGAAGAGAAGACAAAGCGGATTGTGAAGGGGAAGGGATTATATTGCTTGAATTTAATTATTTTAGAAAACCTTGCGTTTGCCAGAAGATGATTTCAAGATGTTAGTTACGTTCATATTTAAGGCTATGTCTGGCAGATTATGTCAGTTTCTCACAACATCTCAGAGAATCTGGTACTTTCACCTCTCACTACAAATTGCCAGGCATTGAGTGTTCACGACAATAAGTTGACCACACGTATCATCCGGCTCTTAAAATGCCTCAGTGCAACTGCTTGAAGAGCAGAGAGACTGAGATGAGAAGGCTAAGCGTGTGGGAAGGACACTGCGTCTTCTAGCGTAATAGGTCATACTTATGCCCAAGGGACCGACGACCAAGTGAACCAGATTTCCCAATTTTACAGAATTGCACCAACCGGTCTCCCACCAGTTCAGATATTTTATTTGAGGGATTGAAACAAGGTTTCTACCAACCTTTGTGGGCTTATCTGTGGGTACTCTGATTGGATAGGGCGAAGCAAGTTCTTTTGGTAAATAAAGTGCCGCTAAATAGGAACCAATCAGTTTGGCAGACCAGACAAGGCCAGGCAAGGCCTCGCGAAGAAGTGGTTCTCGGATTTTATCGATTTGGAGATGAACTCTCTGTGTGAGTTAGTTGCGCTCTTCGATAACGATCAAGTTTAGAAGTCCCTCTGAGCTACACGACTGGCTGTGTTGGAGTAGATGCATCGAGGAAATATCGTTCGAGACAGAATACCGGCTTCCTATTGCCTCTTTTTCTAGTGCCCAGACTTGAATGACGATGTTTAAGTTGACTAGACTTCGGGCACTATCAGAACACAAGGGTTGTCGTAGTTGTATCGGCGGCGCATCGTGTGTTGCAAACGTGACTTTAGGAGACATATTGGTGCTCCATATTTGGGAAATATCGAATGATTTAGCGAATAATTCCATGAATTGTCGCAAACCTTCAATAAGTTCCTTGTTTCCCTCTGTATTTTGTGGTTTCGATGAACTCATGCCATAACGAAAGAGCCTCTGGCAATAGCTTTTGGGTACAGATTCCCGCGCAGTATAAACACAGATTCCACGTCATCGTACAAGGTTTAATCGACGGAAAGGATTTGAAAAAGATAGTAACTTTAAGGGAATAGGGAGACGGAAAAGCCCTCCCACCCTTTGTTGTAAGGTATCAACAGAATTTGCTGACCATATAATATACGCCAGGTTCATAACCGTAATCAATATGGAATTTGGGAGACAGCATTCATCGTCGGTGAAAGATAATCAAACTGAGGCAAGTCGGTATTAATTCGTATTCTGAAACTACGATTTGACTAAAAATCATTTGAAGAAGCATACACAAAACTTTGAAGTCCAATGGGCAGCAAAATAAAACAAGATGACCAGTATATAAGTTAGCTTACCTCCGCAGAATTCGGGCAGCTCGTCGGAACGATCGCGACAGTCAGGTCGTGCGTCACAGAAACTGGCGGTCGGTATGCAGGCGCCATCCTTGCATCTGGACTGGCCGTAACCACAACTGTCGGCGACGGTGATGACAATTTCCTTGCGATCACCCGTGGTTGCGATGCATCTAGAGGCAACAACAAAGATTCCAATCAATCCCCGGCCCCAGTACCATTAAAGAAGAGAAATGTTAGAATGGCGATGGTGATGTTGATGAAGATGCCTACTCGATGACGGTGTCGTCGATTCCGCGTAGACCAAAGGGCGCGACAATTTGGATGGAGGTGGAATTGACCTTAGTGACCTGGAAGCGCAGATCGGCGTCGACGCGCGAGCCGTCCCTCTTGAAGACGGCCGTCAGTTGTGCACCCGGCAGTCCGGTGCACACGAACTGGAAGCGTTGCCATTCGGTGATGCTGATGGATCCGGGGTGGATTGTCACCGACGGCTGGTAGTCGTCTGCAGGTTGAAGAGAAGACAAAGCGGATTGTGAAGGGGAAGGGATTATATTGCTTGAATTTAATTATTTTAGAAAACCTTGCGTTTGCCAGAAGATGATTTCAAGATGTTAGTTACGTTCATATTTAAGGCTATGTCTGGCAGATTATGTCAGTTTCTCACAACATCTCAGAGAATCTGGTACTTTCACCTCTCACTACAAATTGCCAGGCATTGAGTGTTCACGACAATAAGTTGACCACACGTATCATCCGGCTCTTAAAATGCCTCAGTGCAACTGCTTGAAGAGCAGAGAGACTGAGATGAGAAGGCTAAGCGTGTGGGAAGGACACTGCGTCTTCTAGCGTAATAGGTCATACTTATGCCCAAGGGACCGACGACCAAGTGAACCAGATTTCCCAATTTTACAGAATTGCACCAACCGGTCTCCCACCAGTTCAGATATTTTATTTGAGGGATTGAAACAAGGTTTCTACCAACCTTTGTGGGCTTATCTGTGGGTACTCTGATTGGATAGGGCGAAGCAAGTTCTTTTGGTAAATAAAGTGCCGCTAAATAGGAACCAATCAGTTTGGCAGACCAGACAAGGCCAGGCAAGGCCTCGCGAAGAAGTGGTTCTCGGATTTTATCGATTTGGAGATGAACTCTCTGTGTGAGTTAGTTGCGCTCTTCGATAACGATCAAGTTTAGAAGTCCCTCTGAGCTACACGACTGGCTGTGTTGGAGTAGATGCATCGAGGAAATATCGTTCGAGACAGAATACCGGCTTCCTATTGCCTCTTTTTCTAGTGCCCAGACTTGAATGACGATGTTTAAGTTGACTAGACTTCGGGCACTATCAGAACACAAGGGTTGTCGTAGTTGTATCGGCGGCGCATCGTGTGTTGCAAACGTGACTTTAGGAGACATATTGGTGCTCCATATTTGGGAAATATCGAATGATTTAGCGAATAATTCCATGAATTGTCGCAAACCTTCAATAAGTTCCTTGTTTCCCTCTGTATTTTGTGGTTTCGATGAACTCATGCCATAACGAAAGAGCCTCTGGCAATAGCTTTTGGGTACAGATTCCCGCGCAGTATAAACACAGATTCCACGTCATCGTACAAGGTTTAATCGACGGAAAGGATTTGAAAAAGATAGTAACTTTAAGGGAATAGGGAGACGGAAAAGCCCTCCCACCCTTTGTTGTAAGGTATCAACAGAATTTGCTGACCATATAATATACGCCAGGTTCATAACCGTAATCAATATGGAATTTGGGAGACAGCATTCATCGTCGGTGAAAGATAATCAAACTGAGGCAAGTCGGTATTAATTCGTATTCTGAAACTACGATTTGACTAAAAATCATTTGAAGAAGCATACACAAAACTTTGAAGTCCAATGGGCAGCAAAATAAAACAAGATGACCAGTATATAAGTTAGCTTACCTCCGCAGAATTCGGGCAGCTCGTCGGAACGATCGCGACAGTCAGGTCGTGCGTCACAGAAACTGGCGGTCGGTATGCAGGCGCCATCCTTGCATCTGGACTGGCCGTAACCACAACTGTCGGCGACGGTGATGACAATTTCCTTGCGATCACCCGTGGTTGCGATGCATCTAGAGGCAACAACAAAGATTCCAATCAATCCCCGGCCCCAGTACCATTAAAGAAGAGAAATGTTAGAATGGCGATGGTGATGTTGATGAAGATGCCTACTCGATGACGGTGTCGTCGATTCCGCGTAGACCAAAGGGCGCGACAATTTGGATGGAGGTGGAATTGACCTTAGTGACCTGGAAGCGCAGATCGGCGTCGACGCGCGAGCCGTCCCTCTTGAAGACGGCCGTCAGTTGTGCACCCGGCAGTCCGGTGCACACGAACTGGAAGCGTTGCCATTCGGTGATGCTGATGGATCCGGGGTGGATTGTCACCGACGGCTGGTAGTCGTCTGCAGGTTGAAGAGAAGACAAAGCGGATTGTGAAGGGGAAGGGATTATATTGCTTGAATTTAATTATTTTAGAAAACCTTGCGTTTGCCAGAAGATGATTTCAAGATGTTAGTTACGTTCATATTTAAGGCTATGTCTGGCAGATTATGTCAGTTTCTCACAACATCTCAGAGAATCTGGTACTTTCACCTCTCACTACAAATTGCCAGGCATTGAGTGTTCACGACAATAAGTTGACCACACGTATCATCCGGCTCTTAAAATGCCTCAGTGCAACTGCTTGAAGAGCAGAGAGACTGAGATGAGAAGGCTAAGCGTGTGGGAAGGACACTGCGTCTTCTAGCGTAATAGGTCATACTTATGCCCAAGGGACCGACGACCAAGTGAACCAGATTTCCCAATTTTACAGAATTGCACCAACCGGTCTCCCACCAGTTCAGATATTTTATTTGAGGGATTGAAACAAGGTTTCTACCAACCTTTGTGGGCTTATCTGTGGGTACTCTGATTGGATAGGGCGAAGCAAGTTCTTTTGGTAAATAAAGTGCCGCTAAATAGGAACCAATCAGTTTGGCAGACCAGACAAGGCCAGGCAAGGCCTCGCGAAGAAGTGGTTCTCGGATTTTATCGATTTGGAGATGAACTCTCTGTGTGAGTTAGTTGCGCTCTTCGATAACGATCAAGTTTAGAAGTCCCTCTGAGCTACACGACTGGCTGTGTTGGAGTAGATGCATCGAGGAAATATCGTTCGAGACAGAATACCGGCTTCCTATTGCCTCTTTTTCTAGTGCCCAGACTTGAATGACGATGTTTAAGTTGACTAGACTTCGGGCACTATCAGAACACAAGGGTTGTCGTAGTTGTATCGGCGGCGCATCGTGTGTTGCAAACGTGACTTTAGGAGACATATTGGTGCTCCATATTTGGGAAATATCGAATGATTTAGCGAATAATTCCATGAATTGTCGCAAACCTTCAATAAGTTCCTTGTTTCCCTCTGTATTTTGTGGTTTCGATGAACTCATGCCATAACGAAAGAGCCTCTGGCAATAGCATTTGGGTACAGATTCCCGCGCAGTATAAACACAGATTCCACGTCATCGTACAAGGTTTAATCGACGGAAAGGATTTGAAAAAGATAGTAACTTTAAGGGAATAGGGAGACGGAAAAGCCCTCCCACCCTTTGTTGTAAGGTATCAACAGAATTTGCTGACCATATAATATACGCCAGGTTCATAACCGTAATCAATATGGAATTTGGGAGACAGCATTCATCGTCGGTGAAAGATAATCAAACTGAGGCAAGTCGGTATTAATTCGTATTCTGAAACTACGATTTGACTAAAAATCATTTGAAGAAGCATACACAAAACTTTGAAGTCCAATGGGCAGCAAAATAAAACAAGATGACCAGTATATAAGTTAGCTTACCTCCGCAGAATTCGGGCAGCTCGTCGGAACGATCGCGACAGTCAGGTCGTGCGTCACAGAAACTGGCGGTCGGTATGCAGGCGCCATCCTTGCATCTGGACTGGCCGTAACCACAACTGTCGGCGACGGTGATGACAATTTCCTTGCGATCACCCGTGGTTGCGATGCATCTAGAGGCAACAACAAAGATTCCAATCAATCCCCGGCCCCAGTACCATTAAAGAAGAGAAATGTTAGAATGGCGATGGTGATGTTGATGAAGATGCCTACTCGATGACGGTGTCGTCGATTCCGCGTAGACCAAAGGGCGCGACAATTTGGATGGAGGTGGAATTGACCTTAGTGACCTGGAAGCGCAGATCGGCGTCGACGCGCGAGCCGTCCCTCTTGAAGACGGCCGTCAGTTGTGCACCCGGCAGTCCGGTGCACACGAACTGGAAGCGTTGCCATTCGGTGATGCTGATGGATCCGGGGTGGATTGTCACCGACGGCTGGTAGTCGTCTGCAGGTTGAAGAGAAGACAAAGCGGATTGTGAAGGGGAAGGGATTATATTGCTTGAATTTAATTATTTTAGAAAACCTTGCGTTTGCCAGAAGATGATTTCAAGATGTTAGTTACGTTCATATTTAAGGCTATGTCTGGCAGATTATGTCAGTTTCTCACAACATCTCAGAGAATCTGGTACTTTCACCTCTCACTACAAATTGCCAGGCATTGAGTGTTCACGACAATAAGTTGACCACACGTATCATCCGGCTCTTAAAATGCCTCAGTGCAACTGCTTGAAGAGCAGAGAGACTGAGATGAGAAGGCTAAGCGTGTGGGAAGGACACTGCGTCTTCTAGCGTAATAGGTCATACTTATGCCCAAGGGACCGACGACCAAGTGAACCAGATTTCCCAATTTTACAGAATTGCACCAACCGGTCTCCCACCAGTTCAGATATTTTATTTGAGGGATTGAAACAAGGTTTCTACCAACCTTTGTGGGCTTATCTGTGGGTACTCTGATTGGATAGGGCGAAGCAAGTTCTTTTGGTAAATAAAGTGCCGCTAAATAGGAACCAATCAGTTTGGCAGACCAGACAAGGCCAGGCAAGGCCTCGCGAAGAAGTGGTTCTCGGATTTTATCGATTTGGAGATGAACTCTCTGTGTGAGTTAGTTGCGCTCTTCGATAACGATCAAGTTTAGAAGTCCCTCTGAGCTACACGACTGGCTGTGTTGGAGTAGATGCATCGAGGAAATATCGTTCGAGACAGAATACCGGCTTCCTATTGCCTCTTTTTCTAGTGCCCAGACTTGAATGACGATGTTTAAGTTGACTAGACTTCGGGCACTATCAGAACACAAGGGTTGTCGTAGTTGTATCGGCGGCGCATCGTGTGTTGCAAACGTGACTTTAGGAGACATATTGGTGCTCCATATTTGGGAAATATCGAATGATTTAGCGAATAATTCCATGAATTGTCGCAAACCTTCAATAAGTTCCTTGTTTCCCTCTGTATTTTGTGGTTTCGATGAACTCATGCCATAACGAAAGAGCCTCTGGCAATAGCTTTTGGGTACAGATTCCCGCGCAGTATAAACACAGATTCCACGTCATCGTACAAGGTTTAATCGACGGAAAGGATTTGAAAAAGATAGTAACTTTAAGGGAATAGGGAGACGGAAAAGCCCTCCCACCCTTTGTTGTAAGGTATCAACAGAATTTGCTGACCATATAATATACGCCAGGTTCATAACCGTAATCAATATGGAATTTGGGAGACAGCATTCATCGTCGGTGAAAGATAATCAAACTGAGGCAAGTCGGTATTAATTCGTATTCTGAAACTACGATTTGACTAAAAATCATTTGAAGAAGCATACACAAAACTTTGAAGTCCAATGGGCAGCAAAATAAAACAAGATGACCAGTATATAAGTTAGCTTACCTCCGCAGAATTCGGGCAGCTCGTCGGAACGATCGCGACAGTCAGGTCGTGCGTCACAGAAACTGGCGGTCGGTATGCAGGCGCCATCCTTGCATCTGGACTGGCCGTAACCACAACTGTCGGCGACGGTGATGACAATTTCCTTGCGATCACCCGTGGTTGCGATGCATCTAGAGGCAACAACAAAGATTCCAATCAATCCCCGGCCCCAGTACCATTAAAGAAGAGAAATGTTAGAATGGCGATGGTGATGTTGATGAAGATGCCTACTCGATGACGGTGTCGTCGATTCCGCGTAGACCAAAGGGCGCGACAATTTGGATGGAGGTGGAATTGACCTTAGTGACCTGGAAGCGCAGATCGGCGTCGACGCGCGAGCCGTCCCTCTTGAAGACGGCCGTCAGTTGTGCACCCGGCAGTCCGGTGCACACGAACTGGAAGCGTTGCCATTCGGTGATGCTGATGGATCCGGGGTGGATTGTCACCGACGGCTGGTAGTCGTCTGCAGGTTGAAGAGAAGACAAAGCGGATTGTGAAGGGGAAGGGATTATATTGCTTGAATTTAATTATTTTAGAAAACCTTGCGTTTGCCAGAAGATGATTTCAAGATGTTAGTTACGTTCATATTTAAGGCTATGTCTGGCAGATTATGTCAGTTTCTCACAACATCTCAGAGAATCTGGTACTTTCACCTCTCACTACAAATTGCCAGGCATTGAGTGTTCACGACAATAAGTTGACCACACGTATCATCCGGCTCTTAAAATGCCTCAGTGCAACTGCTTGAAGAGCAGAGAGACTGAGATGAGAAGGCTAAGCGTGTGGGAAGGACACTGCGTCTTCTAGCGTAATAGGTCATACTTATGCCCAAGGGACCGACGACCAAGTGAACCAGATTTCCCAATTTTACAGAATTGCACCAACCGGTCTCCCACCAGTTCAGATATTTTATTTGAGGGATTGAAACAAGGTTTCTACCAACCTTTGTGGGCTTATCTGTGGGTACTCTGATTGGATAGGGCGAAGCAAGTTCTTTTGGTAAATAAAGTGCCGCTAAATAGGAACCAATCAGTTTGGCAGACCAGACAAGGCCAGGCAAGGCCTCGCGAAGAAGTGGTTCTCGGATTTTATCGATTTGGAGATGAACTCTCTGTGTGAGTTAGTTGCGCTCTTCGATAACGATCAAGTTTAGAAGTCCCTCTGAGCTACACGACTGGCTGTGTTGGAGTAGATGCATCGAGGAAATATCGTTCGAGACAGAATACCGGCTTCCTATTGCCTCTTTTTCTAGTGCCCAGACTTGAATGACGATGTTTAAGTTGACTAGACTTCGGGCACTATCAGAACACAAGGGTTGTCGTAGTTGTATCGGCGGCGCATCGTGTGTTGCAAACGTGACTTTAGGAGACATATTGGTGCTCCATATTTGGGAAATATCGAATGATTTAGCGAATAATTCCATGAATTGTCGCAAACCTTCAATAAGTTCCTTGTTTCCCTCTGTATTTTGTGGTTTCGATGAACTCATGCCATAACGAAAGAGCCTCTGGCAATAGCATTTGGGTACAGATTCCCGCGCAGTATAAACACAGATTCCACGTCATCGTACAAGGTTTAATCGACGGAAAGGATTTGAAAAAGATAGTAACTTTAAGGGAATAGGGAGACGGAAAAGCCCTCCCACCCTTTGTTGTAAGGTATCAACAGAATTTGCTGACCATATAATATACGCCAGGTACATAACCGTAATCAATATGGAATTTGGGAGACAGCATTCATCGTCGGTGAAAGATAATCAAACTGAGGCAAGTCGGTATTAATTCGTATTCTGAAACTACGATTTGACTAAAAATCATTTGAAGAAGCATACACAAAACTTTGAAGTCCAATGGGCAGCAAAATAAAACAAGATGACCAGTATATAAGTTAGCTTACCTCCGCAGAATTCGGGCAGCTCGTCGGAACGATCGCGACAGTCAGGTCGTGCGTCACAGAAACTGGCGGTCGGTATGCAGGCGCCATCCTTGCATCTGGACTGGCCGTAACCACAACTGTCGGCGACGGTGATGACAATTTCCTTGCGATCACCCGTGGTTGCGATGCATCTAGAGGCAACAACAAAGATTCCAATCAATCCCCGGCCCCAGTACCATTAAAGAAGAGAAATGTTAGAATGGCGATGGTGATGTTGATGAAGATGCCTACTCGATGACGGTGTCGTCGATTCCGCGTAGACCAAAGGGCGCGACAATTTGGATGGAGGTGGAATTGACCTTAGTGACCTGGAAGCGCAGATCGGCGTCGACGCGCGAGCCGTCCCTCTTGAAGACGGCCGTCAGTTGTGCACCCGGCAGTCCGGTGCACACGAACTGGAAGCGTTGCCATTCGGTGATGCTGATGGATCCGGGGTGGATTGTCACCGACGGCTGGTAGTCGTCTGCAGGTTGAAGAGAAGACAAAGCGGATTGTGAAGGGGAAGGGATTATATTGCTTGAATTTAATTATTTTAGAAAACCTTGCGTTTGCCAGAAGATGATTTCAAGATGTTAGTTACGTTCATATTTAAGGCTATGTCTGGCAGATTATGTCAGTTTCTCACAACATCTCAGAGAATCTGGTACTTTCACCTCTCACTACAAATTGCCAGGCATTGAGTGTTCACGACAATAAGTTGACCACACGTATCATCCGGCTCTTAAAATGCCTCAGTGCAACTGCTTGAAGAGCAGAGAGACTGAGATGAGAAGGCTAAGCGTGTGGGAAGGACACTGCGTCTTCTAGCGTAATAGGTCATACTTATGCCCAAGGGACCGACGACCAAGTGAACCAGATTTCCCAATTTTACAGAATTGCACCAACCGGTCTCCCACCAGTTCAGATATTTTATTTGAGGGATTGAAACAAGGTTTCTACCAACCTTTGTGGGCTTATCTGTGGGTACTCTGATTGGATAGGGCGAAGCAAGTTCTTTTGGTAAATAAAGTGCCGCTAAATAGGAACCAATCAGTTTGGCAGACCAGACAAGGCCAGGCAAGGCCTCGCGAAGAAGTGGTTCTCGGATTTTATCGATTTGGAGATGAACTCTCTGTGTGAGTTAGTTGCGCTCTTCGATAACGATCAAGTTTAGAAGTCCCTCTGAGCTACACGACTGGCTGTGTTGGAGTAGATGCATCGAGGAAATATCGTTCGAGACAGAATACCGGCTTCCTATTGCCTCTTTTTCTAGTGCCCAGACTTGAATGACGATGTTTAAGTTGACTAGACTTCGGGCACTATCAGAACACAAGGGTTGTCGTAGTTGTATCGGCGGCGCATCGTGTGTTGCAAACGTGACTTTAGGAGACATATTGGTGCTCCATATTTGGGAAATATCGAATGATTTAGCGAATAATTCCATGAATTGTCGCAAACCTTCAATAAGTTCCTTGTTTCCCTCTGTATTTTGTGGTTTCGATGAACTCATGCCATAACGAAAGAGCCTCTGGCAATAGCTTTTGGGTACAGATTCCCGCGCAGTATAAACACAGATTCCACGTCATCGTACAAGGTTTAATCGACGGAAAGGATTTGAAAAAGATAGTAACTTTAAGGGAATAGGGAGACGGAAAAGCCCTCCCACCCTTTGTTGTAAGGTATCAACAGAATTTGCTGACCATATAATATACGCCAGGTTCATAACCGTAATCAATATGGAATTTGGGAGACAGCATTCATCGTCGGTGAAAGATAATCAAACTGAGGCAAGTCGGTATTAATTCGTATTCTGAAACTACGATTTGACTAAAAATCATTTGAAGAAGCATACACAAAACTTTGAAGTCCAATGGGCAGCAAAATAAAACAAGATGACCAGTATATAAGTTAGCTTACCTCCGCAGAATTCGGGCAGCTCGTCGGAACGATCGCGACAGTCAGGTCGTGCGTCACAGAAACTGGCGGTCGGTATGCAGGCGCCATCCTTGCATCTGGACTGGCCGTAACCACAACTGTCGGCGACGGTGATGACAATTTCCTTGCGATCACCCGTGGTTGCGATGCATCTAGAGGCAACAACAAAGATTCCAATCAATCCCCGGCCCCAGTACCATTAAAGAAGAGAAATGTTAGAATGGCGATGGTGATGTTGATGAAGATGCCTACTCGATGACGGTGTCGTCGATTCCGCGTAGACCAAAGGGCGCGACAATTTGGATGGAGGTGGAATTGACCTTAGTGACCTGGAAGCGCAGATCGGCGTCGACGCGCGAGCCGTCCCTCTTGAAGACGGCCGTCAGTTGTGCACCCGGCAGTCCGGTGCACACGAACTGGAAGCGTTGCCATTCGGTGATGCTGATGGATCCGGGGTGGATTGTCACCGACGGCTGGTAGTCGTCTGCAGGTTGAAGAGAAGACAAAGCGGATTGTGAA
>JAPUBX010004045.1:0-118517 GCA_028672205.1 Proteocephalus fallax | reverse complement strand
TAAGCGAAGATAAAGTGGGTTGCAACTTGGGGTCATTTCAATATTAAATGCACTACACTGTGCTTACCTCCGCAATAATTGGCGAGTTCATCAGAACCATCTATGCAGTTCGCGATTCCATCACAGAAACTTGTCGTCTTAATACAGGATCCATCTCTGCAGCGCGATTCACCGTAGCCACAACTTCTACTGATTGTGATTCTAATTTCCTTGCGGGAGCCGGTTGATGTTATGCATCTTTATAATTAAAAAATATAATTAAGACATTCAGAATTCATGTTAACGAGAACATAAATTGGTCAGAAAAATATCAAATGCATAAATCTTTTACCTGGCTCATTTCAAATCTTTCTAATTTGGTGTACTCATTAATGGCCTCTTGTTTACTGTTTGGAGGCTTGGCGGCGTATTTTGTGTTCAATGAAGAAACCTCACAATTTGTATCAGTTGTATTACTAACTTAATCCTCGCTGCCTTACAAGACGTTCTTTATGTACAGAGGATGCACTGAGTCTTGGCCGCTCCTTGCTCAAATTACATCTGCATTAAGATGCCTGCCAATCCTCTAGAAGGAGGAGATGGCCGCGTCTATGGCAACGACGACGACGACAACGAAGGCAAAGGCGGCACAAGTGAACGTACTCTATTGCTACACCGTCGAATGAGCGCAGACCCAGCGGCGCGACAATCTGGATTGCGGTGTCGTTCAATTGGTTCACGGTGAAGCGCGTGTCCTCAGCTACTCGTCGGGAAGTTTGGCTGAAAACCGCCACCAACTTCCCGCTGCCAATGGGACTGGTGCAGACGAAGCGGAACATCGTCCATTCCGCTACTGTTAGGCTACCGGGAATGATTTCGACTCCTGTCGAGGGAACCGCTAGCAGAAACATTGAATACAAATGACCGATTAATAAATATTAGGGTCATGATATTTGCGTGGCGTTAAATCTCGATTTTTTTCTTTTACAAGGTTGAGAGCAGAAGCTATTGGGCCAATTTTGGAGGTTTTTAATTAAAACGGTTTGGAGAACAGAAGGGTTCCACGTATGTATTAAACTTCCAGAAAGCACCCTCACAAGGACACTAAAATTGTAGGTCACGAGACATTCAAAAAGGTCAATGATGTGTGTTGAAAAATCTCACTACTAACTTGCCTGGACAGAATTCTGTCAATTCGTCGCTTCCATCGAAGCAGTTGGCGGTCCTGTCACAGAAGGCAGTCGTCGCGATGCATCGACCATCTCGGCAAGATCCGAATCCCGACGGACAGGGGTCCTGGATAATTATAGATATTTCGGCGCTTTCTCCTGTTGCGATGACACATCTAAACCACAGTTAATTATTGTATCTTTTATACTAACAATCATTTAAATTTGTCAGCATGCGTTTTGTTCTTATTTTATGCGATTTTGCACAAATTCGAAGCTATTGGGACACATTTAATGGCTACGCCGACTGGACACATTTGCTATTGGTATTATAACCATACCAAAATCGTTTAACACTATCAATTGAAGCTCCTGTGAAATAGTTGCATTTCATTTGGGCCGTGTTTATTATAGGGAAAATACAATCTTATCGTCTAACAAATCTAAATTAGTGACAGCATATTGAAGGTCGGTAACGACGACCATTCGACGAAATACAAACGCAAATACACCATGCAGCGCACATGCAGCAATTACGATTTTTGAAGGCTTAAGGGGTTTTATTTGCCTTTTGTGATCAGCGCTGATGCTTTCGATGTCATCTTCTCCTTCTTATTAAGTGTTTTCTCTTGCGGACAAATTCAACAAATGCGAAATCCGTACTCTTCACCTCCCACAATAAATTCAGACAGTCTGATTCTTTACCGAATTTTAGTTTTACAGAAATGCCGAGACAGTATTCTTATGAAGCATTGTAAAGTAAAGTTTTGATCCTCGTTGCTTGAATAAATTCATAACTTTCATTATGCCAACACCTCCAGTTTTGAGTCAGGCATGGTGTGGCCAATGGGGAGGTCAGTTCTCATGTCTAAAGTTAATCTGCTGACAATATATATCGAGAAAAAACATGGTTAAACATACACGACACTTAACAACATCATCGGTTGCGTATGCATTCACTGTTGCAGAACTTACGCAACGGTGGTGCTATCCCCAACTCTTAACCCGTTGGGGGCGATGACTTCGATCAGTTCACCAGCGACTTGTCTTAAGTTGGGAGGTTTGGGGTCTGTCAGTAAGCACGCACACATTTGTGGACGCATTTTGACGCAAAACAAGATTGGTGATTCCAGATATTGACAATTAAACATTTTTGAGTTCTGGTTCTACGATTATATTGTCTTAAGGAAGTTATCTAAATTATACCCCAAAAAGCTCTTAACTTAATTTCCGATTTTTTAAATGAATCCCTATAAATCTTATTTCGCAAGGGAAACCACTAAAAACATAAGAAATAAAAATCAACTCTATAGACAACCTGGTAAAGTTAAACGAAAGCAAACATTTTTTGAAATTTTAAATTCATCATTTACAAATTTTATATCGCCGCACATACTACTAGCTTGTGAGATTGGCATATGAATTGTGCTTACCGCATATCCAGTCGTTCAGAGCCAGGTATTCCAAAGGGCGCCGAGACCTCGATGGCAGTCGAATTCCTTCGAAAGACATCGAACCGCGAATCGGCGTCGACGAGTCGCCCATCCTTCTTGAAGCTGATTATCATTTGATTGGCTGCCGGTCCGATGCAGACAAACGAGAACCGCTTCCAGGGTGGCGTCACTATTGAGCCCGGGAAAATGGCCACTCTTGATATCGGTGGCGTTGGTGTTGACGGAAATACTGCAGAAAGAAATATAAAATTGCTTCGCTCAAGTGGCGTTGAGGGGTGATCATTTGGCTTCAATAAGTTTAATCACAAGTAATATGAATTAGGTATTGCATTCTATAAAATTGTAAAAGGTTTACTCATGGGATAAAACTATGATAAATCACGTCACAGTGGTAAATATCATACACGATCTATCAAGTCGGATTTTTTTAAATTCGATTAAGGCACTAATTTTAGATGGAAAATCATCGCCTGTTTAGTGATAGAGTTTCTACAATTCGTAAATGATAAATAGAATATTGTAAATTCCCAACGAAAATTGTCGCTTTCAGATATCGGTTCTTTTGGTACAATTTCGGCTCAAATTGGGGCTCAATGACTTTTATGGCACCACCAGACAAAAAGGCGAACCAGAAAGTAACTCGTGAAGAATGTAGAGGCATTTCAGCATAATGTCATGGGTTTTCAAATGCTCAAATATTGCAATTGTATTAGTCTGTGTACCAATTCAAATTTAAATGAGCTTCAGAGGAACAATCGGGTTATTCTCACCAAATCTGTTTGCGTTCACGAGGGTGAAATTTTACATTTTAATGTGTTAATTATAGCTGGTGGACCATGATATATATATATATCCATAAACGTATGACCAGTTGGGTAGTTACCCGTTATAAGGACCCGTCCTATTGTCGCCCAAAGCTCCTATTGTATTCCAATTTCTTCGTCTATCGCTTTCCTTATTATATCCTCTTTCGTAAGTGCACTTACACGATGCCTGTACCGTGGCGCGCGTTTTTGATTGGGCTGCCTTTCAATGACCGCCATTTCCTGTGTGAAAAACTTTATATACTTCGTTGGTTAAATTGACCTTCCTTGCACATTTACCTTGATGTTACTTCTTTTATTCTTCTTAACTTATTCTGCATTTCTACGTATAATCGTCACGTCCTGTAACATTTTTGTTTATTGTTAATTTTAATGCTGAAAGTTTTGGTCGTCGTGACCTTAATAAAGCGAATATTACTATTATTATTCAAACTGGCGTTCAATTAGAATTGTAAAAAAAACTCGAACTTGAGAGTTTTCAGAAGAAACTTGACGCCAACACAGCGAATCACTCGAATTTCTTGCTAAAACCAACTTCATGCCACGAGAGGAAGAAGCAGTGAGAAAGCCCCCACAAGAGACCTGCCCTCCTTCATTTTAACCAAGAGACTTGATAGCTCATCACTTTCACTCGTTTCTCGACTGCACTTCTTCCATGTCTATGGGGAATTAACACAAGTTTTTGTCGCATGGATAAAGCGATTTTAATTTAACTGCGCAAAATATGAAATAATAAACTACACTAACTACCACCATATCATTTAATATTTCATTCAACCATTCCGTTCCTTCAAACGACGCAGTTAATTTTCCAATCGCCTGCTGGAAAACTGTAAAAAGTTGAAATTACCCTGGCAAAAGAAGGGATCTTCGTCGGATATGTCAGAACAGTCTTCTCTTTGGTTGCAAAATTCGACAAACCCAACGCATTGGCCGTTTCTGCATTGCGCTTGATCGGACGCGCAAGATTCCTCGACGATAATATCGATCTTGTCCTTCTCTCCAGTTGTGAGAACACACCTGTAAGGACAGGTTGTTTTATTTCAAAAACACGACATCTGCAGGATATTCGCATTTCATTGACATGTATCGCTGCTATTTCAGTTGCGTGGAGGAATTTAAAATTGTACGTTACTCTTAAAAGACAGGCGCTTTGAATTGTTAATTTTTGCTGAAAGATAAATTGTTTCAATAGTTGAATTAGCTCGAACAGGGATTCAACGACAGAAGCCATGTACTAAATACACACAACAAATTATTTTTTTACTTTCCTGATATTTTCCACTTCATTCTTGTTGAAATTCGTTGCTTAAAAAAGCCCTTTCAAAACTATTATTCTTGCGCAAACGTGAGAAATACTGTGAATTACACAGGCTCACAATAAATGGTTGAGTGATTGATTGAGATAAACAAATCTCGCAGTAAAATTGTTTTTCTCAAATCTTCTATTAAAACCGAGGGACTATATGTTTAGGTTTCTTATTTTCTTTCCAATTATACGTTCTACAAGCGTTTTGACACAATATTTGCGGAAGTGTGTCCTTGGTGAAAATCTGGGCTAGTCGAAGCTACAGTTCTAAACGATTCTTTGAATGAGACGGACACACTTGTAAAAGGGTTTCTTCGGCTTTGAAAAACATGCAATACTTTTTACTGGATTTTGGGGCTGATAACAGTAACAATAAATTTGATTTCAGGTGAATTAAAATGGTTTATATAGACTCACTCCATGCTGGTAGAATCAATGCCACGCAGGCCTCTGGGTGCCGTTACTTGTATAATATTAGCATTCAATCTTGAGATGGTAAATCGCGAATCTGAGGAGACCGGCGTTTGGGTACGCGTGAAGATCATTTCAGCAGAAGCAGTATCGGATACCGCGCAGATGAACTGGAACTCCTTCCAGGCTTGCACACGAAGAGAGCTCGGGATGACAATTACTCCTCTGTGTGGTCCTAGAGATCCGCACACAACAAACGCTTTTGATCAGGCATTTGCAAACTAGGCTGACTACGTTTGGGATACGTTGTTGTTTGAGCCCACATTATTTTTTAAGAAGCCCTGTATTATTTGGCAAGCCGATAGTCTGTAAACCGGTTCTGTGACGATGAAGTATAATCTGCGTGGAAGTTGAATTGTTGGTAAACCCTCCGGACTTTCGCCATGTAGCTGTTTCTGAACCTTTTCCTAACAAAATATGATCTTTGGGCTCGAAGAAATAATTTCCGCAAAACTGGTAGATTTATGAGTTCACCACTTACCAAAAAACATCAAACTCAACGCTATACGGCTTTAATGACGCTAATTTCAATGTCAACGTTAAATTTGTTGAGATTTTATAGTCTTATTGAGCAGTACGGCAAAATAAGGTATCACGTTAATTTAAGAGTTCGGAAAAAGCTTGAATGGCGAAGTCGACTCAACGCGGACTTACGTCGGCAAATTGCCTCAAGCTCATCAGACCCGTCCCTGCAATCTCGCCGATCATCGCAAAGCTGAGATTCTCGAATGCATTCTCCACTGCGGCATTGAATTTCACCTCGACTGCATCTAGATTCCACCGTCACAGTTACCTCCTTCTGATGACCAGTCGTTGAGATGCAACTGAAAGGAACCGGCCAATTGAATTTGAGATGCGATGCCAGCTCCTGTCGCGTCACAGAACCACCACCGGTAGAATAGGTGGATAAATTAATAATAACAAATTAAAATAGACTAAATATTCTTAGTAACCTTTGATCCACGGGCTTAATTTGAGTCTCTGTGTTTTAACGACCAACTAAATCATTTGATAAATCTTAAAAATATCTTAATCATCACACCCATGTCCGTTATAGGACCTTGCTTTTGGGGAGAATAATAAAGATTGAATACCAGAATAAGGTATTTGGGTATTTAATAATTATTTTACGCGGCAGGAAAACAATTTATATTTTGGTGAGTAAGTTAGAGGACCGAAAAAGTGCCTACAAGAATGTGGTGACGCCGGTTGATGGCAGCCCACCGGGAACACTAACAACGGTGGTGCGATTGTCGGTCCGTTGAACGCTGAACCGCTCGTCCATCTCAACGGGCATTCCGGTCAACGAGGCGATGACCACCGATTGGCTGCCCAGGGGTGCCACGCACGTGAAGTTGAATGGTCGCCAGACCACCACTGTCACGCTGCCTGGGTACACCTCGACGCTGGGAACCGTCGGGGGCACCAGCGGACCTACAGATTCCAAAACAAAACCAATCTACAACTGATATCTCTGGGATTAATCAGGGTTAACAGATGACCAAATCGTTCGCATTAAAATGTGCTCCAGATAATGGAGAGGCTGTATTTGGCGATTGAAAAGGGAGAGAGGAGGCAGTCATTTTTAACCGATATTATTCTTTATCCAATCATCCATCCGGTAACCAGCCTTTTAAATATATATGAAACTTATAATTATTACTAGGTTCCTCAACGTTTCCCCAATTTATTATAATTCCTCTTCAATAACTCAGTCAATCCGGTTAATAATCTCTGACACAATTAGTGTTTGTGATAGGCAATAAATTATTGTTTTCCACTTTAACTAGACCAGAAATATTTTAGGTTTATTGTCCTTTTATTGTCCTTCTAATGTACACGCGCGTCTTGTAAATTTCTCGGCTTGTTATTCTTTACCTCCTGTTAGTTTTTTGTTCCTTTTAAACCTACAGAATCAATTGATTTAAAATCTCTCAAGGAGATCAAACAATTCTGTCTCCAGAATGACGTTACTCAAATAACGAAGATATGAAAGTTGCCAGAAAATCAAATAAAGAAACTTAAATACGTAAAACTTAAAACCAAGAACATGGAAATGGAATAAATCGCTTCGTTCTTCTGCTACTCTCTTGAAAATAATTCCCTTTATTGATTATTCTACCAGTGTAATAAAGAGAGAAGAGAAGCTGTACGGATTTTCGGTTGTCAGATATCTCAGATATGGGAAAAATACAAGATAACAGCCGGGAAGAAAATAAATAATCCAGATTGCCGATGATTAATTTAAAAGATTCCGCTTGATAAAATTCCATTTCAAAGGTATCGAAGTCTTTTGGGAATATTTCCGCCATCAGAAAAAGCTACGTGTTTTTAAACTTCACGTTTTGGTAATCGTTAAAACTGATGCCGAAACTAAACATCAAGGTGTTTAACTAAGTCACGACAAAGCTTACAATTTATGGCACCTAAACAATAACAGAAAATCTTTAAGCCACTTCAACACCAAATTTGGAAAAAATACACAATCGCTATGCAAAATCGCATGGGCACCATACCTTCGCAGAAGCGCTCATCTGATCCATCGTCACAGTCGCGTCGTCCATCGCAGAACAGCCTCTCTGGCAAGCAGGTGCCGTCTGCGCACGCATTGCTGCCCCCAGCGCATGCGGTTTGTATGTAAATGTTCACCTTCGCCTGTGCACCAGTCGCCAGGATACACCTACACGGGAAGAAATCCACCAATTCGGTTTATTATGATGCATAACTAGCTGATCCAGGTCGCGTGTTGCTGTTGCTCAGCCTACGGCGGGTGCAGTTGACCTCGTTGGGAATATGAAGCGTGTAGTCACCTTTTTAAAGCAATCGCCTGGCTCATTCACAACTTTAGATGATGTTAACAAGCACGACAATCTACTCACACAACAAACGCGAATCATGCAAAATTGAATACGTTAATAAAGCAGGTGCAAATCATAACTTCCACAATCCACCGCTTTTGGTTCACTTGACCTTCGAGGTTAATTATTTTACTGGCCACGCGCTCACAGCCATGTGACCTCAATTGCCACCCCCTCCTATTGAACGCTTTGGTCTTAGTGACGTTGTATTTTAGCGTCTTTGCGTGTCGCCACAAATCTGAGCATTTTCGCTTTCGGATTAATCGATACGAGGTCACGGGCCATAACGGGGATTGACGACGGTCAGTGTGCCTATTAGCGGGCATTGGACATTGGACAAACAATGCCATTGTTCCTGTCGCTCGTGTGTAGGCAGTCAACAACACTCTCCGAGACGTAAGCTAAGTTGCGCCACGATTTCTCGACAATCAGTCGGATAGTTTGGGAGATCCCGTTCTTAATTAACTCAAGCTCGAATGATTTGGTTAAATTAATTGAATGTGGAGATCAGATGAATAACATACAGGACAGAAATAGGTCCACTGTCACGGAGTCCAATTGGCGCAGTGGCGGTGATTTCGTTGTCGCGTGGACGAGAGATGATGAAGCGTGGATCATTGACGAGAGAATGGCGACTTTCGGCAAAAACAAAATCTGGCCGAGATCCCCTGGGGGCCAGACACTCGAAGGTGAAGGACTGCCAGGGACGCTTTCGAATCTCCCGTGGAGTGACGAGCAATTCGTCGCGAACGGTTTCTTAAAGGGAACAATGTGTTTAAGTTATTTCGCAACTGCGGTTTAACAATAAATGCGTTTAGAAATGTGGTCTATGTTAAATTACGATTTTTAATCGGACTCACCAACACACAAAGCTCGGTTTTCGTCCGACCCATCGGGACAATCGGTGTTGGCATCGCAAAACACAGACGCTGGCAAGCAAGCACCATCCGCACATTGGTTCTGATTGGGGGCACAATTCGACTGAACCATGACAGAGACTTCCTTTTGCGACCCCGTTGAACCAGTACATCTACGAAAATCAAAACAATGACCTCAAATTCCGTGGAAACACGCCTGTGTTTATCTTCGCAAATATCAATATCTGCTATAGCTGTATTTTTCCAAATCAACAAAACCTTTTTTCTATATAAATAAAAAAATAATCTCCCAAAATTTTCCCATCTCAAATTTTCGGAAGTGCTTGACACATTACCTTGAAAGTCTTGTAAAACCCAAGAATCGCCTAGGAGCGAGTTGTCATTTGCATAACGCTACATTGGGGATCCATCTAGACCTGTATTAATGCTCAAAGCGATATTTATCCAATGGCATGCCGGTTAACGGCCACATTGACCGTCGATTATCCAATGAAATACCGATAGGTTCACCTTCCTTAAACCCCGCGATGTCCCGCTATCACGAACCAATTATATTCGATGTGATACTTGCCTGACCTACTCTAACGTATGGCGACAGGTAAAGACCCTAAACTTAACTACAGATATGTGTAATACGATTAATCAGCTTTGAAATAAGGATTGGAAGCTTCAATTGGCCCCTACGACAGTGCCATGTGGATGTCGTGAACAACGCGTTCATAGCCGCGGGTTAACTGACGCCCGTCGCTCTGAGGTCAAATGGTCAATTTTAATAAATCAAGTAACCACGTGGGCCAGATCGACTGTGCCACAGCAACGCGTGGCCGGGGTCAGTTAGTTTAAGGTAAAAGGTGGCATCCTACGTCAATTTCGAAACTTAACCAATTGAGCTGTAATGGAACCATTTCCATCTGTTTTGTGATAGAAGCAAAGCCACAAAAAGAACACATTAACGTAATCATTTGTCTGTATGGTTGGCGTTTTTTAGGGGTTTAAAGGGATTTTTAAAAGACCAACCCGGTCTAGGACGAATCGAGTGAATAAAGTAATTGGAATTTTAGTGAAGTATATATATGAGCATGTGGGAGAATTGATAAGACGTTCTATCCGCGGTTGAGGAAACTCCGTGCAATTTATCGCCAACCCTTCGAAATTATCTAATGGTCAGTCTTATCATAACTTCTAAAGCCTGCTTCCAGTAATTAGACAGCTTGTCAAGGTAACTAAAAACGAGCCCACACACGACAATTCTCATTCCTCCATTATCTATTCAAATGATTTCTTTATCACTATGCTGCTGGAATTACCAAACCTATATATATTATCGAAAACAGATTTCTCCTTGAAGTTTCAAACCCGATGACGAACTTTAAAATTCACAGCAAAAATGGAATTTAAAAAGTGGCTCACCTAAATATCATCCCGTTACTCGCCTCAGTTAGACCATAGCGCGCGGTCACAGTGACCGAGTTGGCGCTAGGTCGGGTTAGCGTGAATCGGGGGTCAGAGGCCAAGGTGACGTCCTCCTCGCCGCGTATGCTCACCTCCGGCCGAATGCCCTCAGCAGCCGTACAGGTGAACTCGAAGGATCGACGTGGCAGAGTGATTATCACCCGCGGGGTTATAGACAATTCAAATCCTGTTTGAAGCAAAATAAATGCAATTTAAGAGACATTTCGGGGCCTCTGCACACGTAAATATGTGCCGTGTATACTGTGGAGTGACGTTGGTTTGGTCTCGAATGTCTCTTGGATAAGTGGGTTTAGCTAGGAAGTATAAGGCGAAAATATTTCCCGACTGGAGACTTACCGGTACAGAATCTAGGCTCTTCATCGGATCCGTCGCGACAGTCGCGAATCCGGTTACAAAGTTGATCGACGCGGAAGCAGGACCCGTCTCGGCAACCGAACATGTTCGTCGGGCACATCGTTTGAATAAAAACATCCACGCGCTTCCGTCCACCCCCTTGTACGTAGCACCTGGTATGAGGAAAAAGCATAGCAGACATGTTATTGTTGCTATAAAGTGTTTTAAACCGATTAGTTAAGTGCCACCAATAAACTGGGGTTTAGTTATTGCGAGAAAGAACAAGTCCAGTCAGCAAGAAAAACCGACTTCTTACTACGGGCAAAGAAAACAACAAAATACATTTACAGAATGTTTAACTCGTTATTCGATATCTGGCATACGAATGTTTGTAATGCTTAGTTCACGCCAATGCAAATTACACGGTGAAATTAGTTTTACTGTCGTGATTCCCTACTTTTCGGTCGTTTGTCTCCAACCAACTTAACGTGTTTACAGTAGCTACAGTAGTAAGATTATAAAGGTTTCAAACTCTTCTAGCCGCGAATCAATGGTGGATTCGTTGGCGCCAGACTTATTGAACTCGTGAATCGAAATGTGTTTTTGTAGGACGCTAACCAATGACTTACTCGAAGGTAATGTTGCCATCCAATTCACGAAGGCCGTTGCTGGCGGTCACGATTACCGAATTCACGGAGGGGCGAACAACGGAGAAGCGCGAGTCGTACTCGAGGGGCTGATCGGTGGTGCTCAAAACGACGAGGGGGCGAAGGGATGGGGAGATTGCGTTGCAGGTGAACGAAAAGGCCTCCCAAGGACGTCGGACTATACTGCCTGGGGTCAAGGTCACGTCGCTGTAGCCTAGAATCCAAATTGACTTTGTTAAATGACGCGTATGCCGCGTATAAAGTAATTGCTACCAACCAGTTTGCAATTATTTATCTTGGATGGACAGTATTCTTGTTATCAAATAGATAGGCGATAGTTCACACAAGGAACTGTGATTTATAGTTGTTCATTTGGATGGCTGCAACTCTCGTAGACATGGATAGGTGCCATGGGAAAGTCGTAATTTTCCCGAGACTACAATTTTACTCTGCCAACAGACTATCCTACATAATGGAGCAAATACTTGCCTTCGCATCCAATTTCGTCAGTCTGATCTCGGCAGTCCGGTTGACCGTCACACCGTACCAAAGAAGACACGCATTGGCCGCTGGTGCAGCGGAATTCGTCCGGACGACAAGGAAGCCCCGTGGAAGCTGTGAATTAAAAACCGACACGTCCGTTATGTCCGATATGTCTTCGGTGCTGTGTCATGTTAGGCTCTTATGGGTGATCATGTAGATGTCATTGTTGGCAAATGCCTTCTCCTTTGTTTCTTACGTCAGCGTCTCAGTCGACTTGACTTGCGCTTAAACCGAAATTAGTCGTCAATGCCTCTTCAACTCTTTTTTAAGCACAATGCAATTTTACCCTCCAATGCGAAGACAATGCTGTTTATTTCATGCAAGAGCGGCTGCATGCCACAACGCGGTCATTCCTTATGCATCCCGAGTACTTAGTTTCACCAGAACTAAGGGGCGTTTTCTGTTTTTATTGAAGAAGGTCTCCGTTACCTTAATGAAGCGAAATGAGATTATTATTGCTGTTATTAAACTTACGACAGTTCAGTTCATCGGAGCCGTCCATGCAGTTCAGTTGGCCGTCGCAGCGCTGCTTCCAGGCTATGCAGGTTCCATCGCCACAGCGGAAACCGTCAGGGCAGAGGGTGGGTATGACGGTGCCGTTGATTGTCACAAGCGCCGTTCTGGTCCCCTCGTTGGGGAAGAAACATCTGGAAGACGAAAAGAAAGCGCTCAAAACCTTGACTCGGCTGTCTGGCATGCCTATTACATCGCCTAGTATCACGTTTAATCCGCCGCATAGGCCTTGGTGATTCAACGGTTGTTCTATTTTTCCGAACCCTGCTTCGTGATAATACCGTTTGGTTCTTTATTGCATTAAGCTTTACCGATGAACCGTATTAGAAAGTCCTTGTGGTGGAATCAAATTTGTATAGAATAAATGAAAGATCCTAATTTGTAAACACACCAGCTCCTTTGTTATAATTGTATCATAATTGCAAAACCGTTCAAAAATTAGCCCAAATATATTGCAACTGACATTCTTTAAAAAGAGAAGCAAATTTTTAAGCATACTCTAGATAGATGTTTGGTTTAAGCCTTGAAATGCATTTCGCAATGTCATTAAAAAACTTTTTTGGGGGAAACGTTTTTGTTCCCCAAGAAACTGTTATTGAATGAATTCAATCAATTAATTAGCGTAACGTGCAGACACCACGCCGCGTTAAAAAGGTAACCACATCGCTTGTCACACCCCTTCTGTAAACATTAAGTCGTGTAACAATCGAATCGATTGAGTGACTCATTCCTGTCACTCCCTAATTGGCTGACTGGCTTTAGTGCCCCCAACCTATGTAAAAATACCACATCACGCCTGTTCAAAAACGAGGCTGTTTAGGCCAACTCTCTAGAACTCTTCCCGCATCGTCTTATCTTCTCTTCCGGTTGGCGATTCTACGTAAAATACGGCATCTAACGCTTTTCGTAATTGCTTGAAATAATAATAGCGCATTATGAAATGATTCTTGGTTCCCGATTCACCTGTTCTAATGCAGTTTAAAATGGTAGTAAGACGGAGATGAGCGAGTTGCCGCCCATAGGATTTCTACGTGAAGGAAGCAAGGGGGGTTTGGAGGGAACGACAAGTGAAATGGCGATGGCCACTGGTGTCGTGGATTGAGTCACGCGCCTTAGACGCGTATTTATTGTGCTAAACGCGAGAGAAAACGGCGCCTACAACAGTGATTGGGCAAGGAGTTAGAGGTTTCGATTTCGACTGCAACGGTTAAAGAAAAAATGTATGATAACATTAGTCACCGGTTCCTGAAAATCTGAAGAGATGTTTCAATCAGCCCCCGTGTTTCATGGATCTGAACAGTCATTTACAATGAACTGATTTCGTACCACATTTATCTCTTGGTCGCCTCAAATAATTTAGAAATCGAGATTGCCGTCCACGGCATTGGGGAATGAGCTCGCAGTGCGCGCTCTCGAAAAATACGATTTTAGAAAACGAAGCTGGTAAATATTACTTGATTTGGAGGTAGTGGGAACTTGTGTGTTGTTTTGATGCTTACGGTCAGGCGAATAACTTTCTCAATACTGATCACGTCCAAGTGATAAACAATCGGTTTAGTCAACCACCAATTGTGCACACGTTCTCCACATAAAAACGCGAGAGAGGCCTGCAATCTTTTTCAGAGGTACATTTCAACAATGAGATACAAATTGCGATAAAGAATCTATAAAATAACATAGTAGGATGTTTTTCGAATTTATTAGTAAATTATGGTTGAACATAATTATTTGAAAAATAACAAAATTTCATTTCAATGCTTTGTTATGAACCCGTTGTTCGCAATTACAGAGGTAATACGTTTTCTGTTAGTCTTCACAAGCTTCTCACATCGTTTGACTGAGATTTGCTTTGAGGCTGACACTGGGCCGCAAAGCCTTCCAATTGCGAGTGAGTTCAGATCTGGTAACTAGCTTGACTAATCTCGGACTCTCACTGACCGGCAATTTTCATGGGATCATTGTATGCCGAAAGACCCAGCCACGTTTCATCTTCATTACTCTCGCTGCAAGATACGGGTTTCCACTAAAAATCTCGAGATCGATAACTCTATCTTTTTTTTTAATTACACAGATCATCCCCATGTTTCACAGTATGCATTTTCTTTACATGGAACGCCGCATTTTTTCTTATCCAGATACGAAAAGTTGAGTTCTTAACAAACACTTCTATTTTGGTTTCATCTGACAACATGACATTCTCCACATCTTCTTCTAGATCATCCAAATGTTCCCTAGCATACCTCAGATTTACCTTAGTACGCACTGGCTTAATGAGGGCGACACGTTTGGCACATTAAGGAGTTGATTCTCTGGCGGAGTAGTGTTTTACTATCAATAAAAAAATCTTGCTATCACCCCCGGAACGAGGAAGATAATCATGCATTCAATTTTCTGATTATTTGTCTCACAATTGAATTCTTCCCACCAAGCTGCTTGCCGATTGCTGATTTAGTATTACAAGCCTGCGTCAGGTGTCTGCAATGCTGTTTATGGTGTCCTTTGACAGCTCTTGGGTCTTTGTGGGGTGCAGATTGAGAGGATTTGAGGTTGTAAGCAAGTATACGGATAACAAAATCAAACAGGACCCATTAAAACAGATAACGAGTGAAGGTCAGAGGAGACTGTTGGAGAAAGTGTTACAGATCTGTATGACCCAAATATTTTGCTTCTTTGTAAGCAACCAAATATTTATTTTACCGGGGAATTTCCGAATAAATTCATAAAATAATTTAAAGTCTGAGTTTCAATGTAGTGCGACTATGATGAAGATTGCAGGCTCTCTCGCTCTTTTAAGTCCGAGAACTTGCAAGATAAGTGGCTATCTAAATACTTGTCACCGCCACTGCAAGCGTTGGTAAACCAACCAATGGTGTTAGCAGTACAGCGAAACTCCTTCAAGCACGAGCTAGACCGGCCGAGGTGAATCAAATCGCTACACCGCCGGCACAGGAGGGCTGAAACTGTTAAACCATTTTATCTGAATTGATACCGCGAAGAAATGCGTCGACTTTCGCCAGCACAATTGCAGGTGGCGAGGTTCGTTTTGCAGAGAACTTACGAGTTGCACTACACCATCCTGGTCGGTGTCTGGTTGTAGATTCATTAATCACACGGATGCTACACTGATTAACGTATGTTTTTTTTGCATAATATACTGCAAGACAAATCTGTGCACTTTGCAGTGTCTTGTGTAGACGTGCGCAAAAAAAATTATAAATTACTAGATCGACGGTATTTCGAAGGAGAAATCGCGAATGTATGCGGCGCGCCGAGACCGAGGTATTTGGTGGGAAATTCAGGTAAAAAGCAAAACGCACATTGATTTGCGGTAAATCAAATGTTTCTTCACCAAAGAGCCCCTACCAACTACGTTTTTGTGAAGCATCAAGCACTAGTCAACATTCCGCAGGGATGTGCTAGTCTAGCATATCCTAGACTAACGATATATATGCTCCCCAATACGGCAGCATGGTTAATCGAAAGAGGAGGACCAAATAAAATAGTACAGCGCTAGTAATGTGTTCCATCAGCTTCGTACAATCGCGGTATGCCGAACCGCGATAGGCCTTTTGACAAATACCGCTATCCGACCCATCTAAATTACGTTTGCGAAACCTGGTAACTGCGTGTCGGAGACACAAGGATACTACACCGGACGTCGACTGATAGGGACTGCAGAAGTTTCGCCGCTGAAACCAGAACAGAAATACTTGGCCTCCGATATCCAATGAATGTGTGGCCACGGTTCGTGACATTCATGAAGCAGCCAGGTCATCCTCTGGTAGCAGCTAAAAGCGCCAACGAAGAAGACGAGTTCAAGTACAACTCACTCTATGAGAATGGCCTTATCCTGGGGTGTGAGGCCATAGGGTGCGGTGATGACCATTTCCTGGTGCGTCGGGCGGGACACGACGAAGCGAGGGTCGTGTTCGACGAGGACTCCCGTCAGGGGGAATCGGGCGCTGGGAATCTGCAGCGGCGAGGTCGAACGACAAGTCACCTGAAAACGCTCCTTCGGTTGCACCTCCTGTTTCACCGGACTGGCTACCAGTTTTGCGGCTACAGGCAACGGGACAGTAGAAATACCACTTCATAATCCTATCTTCATATTTTTATTAGAAAAAACATTCGCAATCACGACTTTAAAAAAGTCGTCTCCGTTTTCAGTAATGTCCAATTGGACTCCTAAAGATTTCATTTAAATCCTGTTCTTAAATACCAATAATAATTGAAAAATGATCGAAGATTTGGGAGAACACCTCCCTTGATGGAATAGATACATAACCCTTCTGCCTCAAACTAATTCCTGTAAACTCCCGATACTTTAGAAAACCAAATTTATTCCGAACAGTACCTACTCTTCCCAACCTCGGCTTTCCGTGGCCTACATATTTTACTGGTAAAGCAACATTTTGTGCAGAGACAGGAGGCTGTGGCCATTTAAAAGGCGAGAACGTCCACTTAAAACATGCGGGATAGCTGTCACGAAATGCGTGCGTTTTGTGTGCAACACAAGAATCGCCAAGTCCATTAGAAATGTTGAGTCACAAGACGGTTTCTCTTAAAAGGCGTAGACCCTAACGATTGAAGTATAATTCTAGGAGCAAATTCTTGGGCAAGCATTCACCATTGTGAGTAGCCGAATAAAGGACATTCACATAGACTAAGAGATTTCAAACGCCCAAAATGTGTTCATAGTAATTTGATGTTCTAACAAGACTCAGACCTTATTGAGTTTTGAGATATTAGAAAGCAAAAAGTAAATATTCGCCCCACTAAGCCAAATATGGATTGGTTACGACGATGCCTTGAGACTTACAACAGAATCTCTCACTCTCGTCCGAACCATCTTTGCAGTCGACCTGGAAGTTGCAGATCTTGTCGATCGAGATGCACTCACCACTGCCGCAGCAGATCTGGGCGGCCGGGCACTTATCGTGGACGAAAATGCGGGCCTGCTTTGAGTAGCCGTTCGGTAGGCTGCACCTGGAATCATCATAAAAATAAATTTGGATTTTTTTCTGAATCTTTATTGTTCCTATAATTATTGTTCGCTCCCTTACGCTTTCCCACGTTGTTCATGATGCAACCCGTTGTTTAAATAAGCCATTTCTCCCTACGGAATCATTCCTTTATATTTACCGAGCAGGCTTGACTGAGATCCCAATCTCATTCAAATAGACTCACACGCCCTAAACGGTTGTGATAGCGTTGGAGTACCGCTGATTGCCAAAAGAAACCAGACGTACTCGTATTAATTAACCACTTCCTCCAACCATTTTACACTAAAAGTTCAATAATTCGGGCTTTTCTGTGTAATTACCAGGCGTGGGATATAGAAATCACGGGTCTCAATTGATTGACTGGGATGCAAATTCCCATGGAAAACCGACAACCATTCGGTTTTATCAACCCTCCGACCAGACCTAAAGGACTATACGTTCAGGTTTGTTATTTACCTTCCTATTGGTATTCAGCAAATGGGGATGCCAGATTGTGATGAAAAATACCAAACCACGGAATTTCCAGAGCAGCTGACACTTTGACGTAAGACACAGGCGTTTCTTGGTGAAAATATGAGGGAATATTACTGCACCAGCAGGCCTCGTTATGCTGGAGGAGAGAAGGGGGGTTAACATGTGCCATCTATTAATTTATGTTGTCTGCTCCGTTCGTGGTAGATTTGGCAGGTATATTGTTATCGAATTGAGCCACTTACTTGGGAACGGCGATAACTTTGGTAATTATAATTCCCAGTCTGAACCGGTATGCGTGCGATACCCGTTTTTACGTTGTCTAGACAGTTGGCAAAGGGTTTTGCGGGCAATGATTAAAAAATAATGTACTTAGTGGTTCCATTGCTAATTATTTTCAATAATCAACAGTCAAAACTTCTTAAGTTCACCCAAACGATGTTACAGCATATACCGTTCAATCGAAAGTGTCTGATAAGCAAACTTCGTATATTTTTTATCAATTTCTGGTTACGCGGACACCGTGTTGAGCCAAGCCTAGGCTGAATGGTTTGCTCAAATAGGACTGTCTGCCCTGTTCCTCAAGTTACACTTCTGTCGTTGAAATAGCAACTGCGCCATCATATCATGTGCACCACTAGCCTCAACGAAGAATGGGCAAGACGGGGAAGGAAAAAGGGTCTCCTGCCAGATTTAACCCGCGGGCGATGCGAATGGCGCCTCCAATGGCCGCCTGCTCGAGTTTGCTAAACTTTATATGCATCGAGGGTTTCATTTGCCTGTCCTACAATTTTACTTCGTTGTTATTTCGTTTATTCTTGTTAACTGATTCTGAATCGCCTATGCCCAATCACCACTCTCTGTCACTTTTGTTTTACGTACATTTAAATGCGGAAACCTTTGGTCCTCGTGATGGTAATAAAGGAAGTACAATTATTATTATTCCCGAAAAGACTCACTGAATGGACATTCCGTTGTAAACGGTGGAGACGCCTTGTGGAGCGGATACGATGACGCGCTGGGCGTCTGGTTTCAGGATCTCGAATTGGCCGTCCAAGGTGACGTTGGCACCCGACGAGAAGACGACCACCGGCCGAGTTCCAACCCGATGGGAGATGCACTCGATTGCGAAGGCCTTAAAGGCCGGTGTGTTCACCACTGAGGGTACCAGCTCAAGTTCTGCAGCAAACACAACAAAAATTATGTTAATCTACAGATGCATGAACCAATTAAAGTGGTTATTTACAATTCGGCATTTGAATCCTGGAAATAATCAACAAATGTTCTACGCACACAACACCTAGTTATATAATCGTAAATTCCATCGGTGCTATATATTTTTGGATCGGAACTGCTTGGTTCCCCAACAAAAAACGTTTTCTTCCTTATTACAATGTTGTTATCTGGCGTTATCGAAAAAAACACTAGCTACAATTGTTATCACGATCATTCCACCTTTACCCATTTCTTGCCTATTCGTATTGGACATATCTTGCGTAAACCGTGTTTCAGAGGAATCAAGTTTCGATTAACCGAAAATAAAAATGATTCGCTTGCATGCCCCGTGTCTTCTAACTGTCTTCGGTTATTTGGGGGGTGGGCGGGCTGTGGTTCGTTCTCGCACTTCGTCTTAACACTATTTTACACGCCATAAAAAACTGGCGTTGCAGTCATTCACGAGTCACAACACTTTCAAAAAACACCCGTTAAGGCATGTTTTGGGGCATGGTGTTTTTGTTTACAACATGTATTCCTGCCACATTGTTCAATCAGGTTGTAGAAACAAATCTTCCACTTCATACTGGCGGTTATCGCGTTAGGGGCATTCCCAACTGCTTGGTTTTACCATAGTATCGACTTATTTTTTAAATTGTTTGGGCTTAAGTTAGAATAGCCTGACTATTTACCTAGCCTCGGGTTGAAGCGAACCTGTCACTATAAGTCCCTTTGAAATAACTGTCTTTTGTATATAGCAGGATCTATTCAAACAAACTACCGTTCCAATGAATTTGAAGATTTTTAAAGGACAAAGGATATTCAAAAGCCCATATTGGTCAACCCATATATATTTATTTTGTGTTAATTGTTGCGAAAGATTTCGCCCTTCTAGACAATTAAATTTAAAAAAAACATTTCTACAGATAATGAATTGAGATCGTGCATTCTGAGATCGGCATTTTGCCAGACAAGAGAAAATTTAGATTTTGGATTGGATTAAAAGATGCAATCTTCGAAATATTTCGCATAAACACCCTGGCCAAATGTTTAACAACGCATATTACGCAAATTGCGTGGAATATAAATGTCTCCAAACAACGTTAATATGCTAAATATTCGAGCAAAAATAGCTTTAAATGGCATTTTTTGGCATTGTATAAAAATATTTTAATTCGATTCCAATGAAATATTTTGCAACGTTTTAATTTTCAGTTTTTAACAAATATGTTACTGGTAAAATCATCATTCTATAAAAGACCTGTTGAAGTGTATAATGTAGTTGCATAGCCTCCGCACTGTTTTGATTTTAAAAAGTTTAAACGTATCTATCTCTATTTGATTCACGAGATACGAAAAGCATTGGGATTCACCGATGCCCCCCGCTTGGACATCTGGAGCAAATGGTGAGCGGGAATTTAAATCGATGTTTCAGAACCTTTGTTTTTTAGGTGTCGCTCGGTTTTTGGGTTGTTCTCTTTTCAGACTCTAATAAGAAATCCACAAAGCCTCCAAGAGGCTTAAATACGGCGCCTTGGAATCTTAGTCGTGTTTTCTTTTATTCGTATTTAATTTCAGCATAAATCGAAATTTCTATCATTTCGCTATGCGGCATTGTGTAATTCATTCAAATATGTATACCAAACTGAGTGGTTTTAAGGGTAGGTCTATGGATGTGTAAGTTCCTGGGATTATCTATGAAATTTTTTTCATGTCCGAAACTAATGAGAATAAAACCCTTCCATTCCATCGTTTCAAATTTAAATCCTAAATACGAATAATAAGAACCTTTTGCCTTAGAATTGCATAAATAGCGCTGACGTCGACTGAAACCTTTCCAGAGTGCTGACTCCTCTGTACAATATTAATTTGTTTGGGATACTAAGATAATTTTATCTGTGAAACGATATCTGGGCAAGATATGATAGCTGAATTTGATTAATCGGGCGATATTTCGATATCTGTTTTAACACCGCATTAAAATAACCGATGGTTATAAATTCCGTAGTTTTCTAAATGCTTAGAATCTCACACGGCAATATCATCTATCCTGAAAAACTTGATCTCATATTTATTTGAGTGCAATCGCTAAGTCGAAAAACGAAATATGTCTCCAATTTTAGAATGAAGAGACGTGTTCTATTAATGGAAATGCCCAAATTTCGTGATTTATAATGCTTAATTTTAAAAACGTAAAATTACCGATCGCACAATTTTTTTCCTAAGATTACGAAACCCACCTCTGCTGTCTCCAGTCGGTGCGGTAAGGACCTCATCTGCATGTCCCCTCACTGCGTCGATGACTACTTGGCAGCGATACTTTCCGACATCCTGCAAACTGAAACTTGGAATCTGATGGATCGGTCCTCCAACGGCCACCAACGTCTGCCCATCCTTCAGCCACTCGAACTGGATCCTCTCTGGTTCAGGTCGAACAATGCACTGGAGACGCAGTTCATCTCCGAATGTGTAACGAGCCGGTTGGCGATCGATGTAGATGGTGTATGGACTGACACCTCCACCGCCAGTACCACCGTCTCCACCATCTCCTATATCGGGGTTTGGGCGACCACCCACGTATAATGCTAGCACCTACAATGGAGGAGAAGACACGCCGATTGGGCACCTTTCGTTATGTAATGGCCTCATGGAGATCACAAGGACCAAAAGGTTCAGCAGAAACACTTTAACTTAATAAAACGAGCATGTAAACCATCATTTGTTCATTAATTCTGTTGTCTTCTTTTCAATTTTCCAGTTTCTTGATGAGTTTGAAAAATCGGTAATTTCTGAAATAATACTTCAGACGATGACTTTAGGCGTGATGTTAGGTGCAAAGTAACTTTTAAGAAGTGTTAAGTTAACTTTGCCAGAAAGGTCAGTATATAAATGCACGATTTTCCAAAATTGAACAATTCAATTTATTCTATTAATCCGTAAACTTGTTTTTTTTACAATTCAATCAGACGAATCACTGCATACCCCTAAACTTTGACATACTTTTCTTAAAAAATGTATCCCTAAAAAGACATAATAAACTTCATGTAAGAAAAGTTAAATCGGCTACTCAAAATATAAATTAGTTTGGGAAAACTTTCATTATAAGTGGTTTATACGTTTAATAAGAATTGTATTCGACAAAAACATTCGGAATAGTGTTCTAATTAAATTTCACATGTCTATCCTAAAGTTGAATGCATTTGGATACACGTTTATGAAAATGAAGAAACAGCTATACCCAGAATGTAAAGGCCATTTGAAATTGTTAGATTTTTCAAGCAACTACTAAACTTGGGACTTAATTGCTACCAGACTGTTCTATCAATTTAGCATTTGCAATTCATTATTAATGAAGGCAGTGGGTTAGTTGGCCATTAGATGGAGTTCGAAAGTGGCTGTGGACGCAGGCTGAGGGCAAAGGCAGCCCCCCTGCCATGACCTTGATTAGCTAAACTTAAAGCGCTCTAGCGCGACCTCGCTTATTATGACTAAGGTTGGGCGTGCATGCGTGCGTATTCACTTCAGATCGCGTTTAATGATGCCTACACGGCGGTTGTTATGACACCTCGGTGAAACGTAAAAGGGGGATTACGTGGAATTGCTTATGACACGTAATTGCAAGGTCTGAGTTCAACAGCAGCTACACAGGCATTAATTGGAAGAATTTGATTGCTCCATATTTGGTATCCATAGACGTAAATCTCATTTCCTTTTGCAGTGAGTGGTGAAACTATGCCCATTGGTATTCCGTGTGCATTCTTGTATTCTTATTATATTTCCATTCATATTTTGTCTGTTGGTGGCGAACATGAAGACAGCCGCCCATGCAGAGCCCCAGTTTCCCATTGACTTGGAGGCGCAATTTGCAACCAATTCGCAACCCCCCCCCCACACACACACACACAATGAATCCTTCGCAGCCTTGACATCTGCGGCCAAGCTGGTGTTTGCGCACGTCGAATGCGAAAGGTCTACGTCTTCACCTCTATAAACAGCAGCTAACGCAAAGCCTTCCCCAAAAACCGTAATATCAACTATTCTGATGCGCAAACATCAATTTAGCATAAACTATTCGAAGGGAGACACGAAAATTTCGCATTATACTTTTTGGATGCTTCAATGTAAGTTAATGGCTATATAAAGAGCTCTTGCGGAACACTTTCAGAATTACAATGCAAAACAACATTAACGGATACTTTGCGATTGAAGACAACTATTCGTAAACGGTAGCTGCTTCGTCCATTTCCTGTCTGGAAATTTTAAACTAACTATTGGAAAATGCATGGAGGAAATCAGCGATTCTTTGACAGTCTCCTACTTCCAGGAAAGAAAAAATACTTTTAAGGTTAAAAAATACATGAAAAAAGTAACAATGACAGAAATACAAATTCCATATTAAATATAGCTCGGCAAAGAAAAATTGCTGCAGTATCTTTATGGCGCACCAAATATGTCTTTCATGGGTTGTCCAAAATAACGTGATCATAATGGACTGGAGGCTCTTATCTGCGGGATTTTAAACCTTCAAGCTGACACATAACCATTACTCGATCAGTTCCGACGAGATGATGTCCATCGTGGTCAACGGGCCAATAATTAGCAGGGCTGTCATGAGTGCAACTCACTTGTCGAAGTATGTGTCCGTCGGGCAGAACCGCCTCGCAGAGGTAGTTGCCCTCGTTGGCCGCGTTGAAGCTTTCGATGATCAGCTGGCCGTCTGGAGCCACGGGCAGGTTCTGGGCGTTGACCCACCGGACGGTCGAGCCGGGGTGGGGTGGCTCAACGCGGCAGGTCGCCTCGACGTGCGAGTCTGTGGAAATTACTCCGGTTACCCCGATGATGCGCAGTGTGTAGCGACCTGGGGCGATACCTTGAGAAGACGATAATATTTTAAAAAGCCCATTGAAGGGCCAAAATGTCTGCGAAATCGACGGCATAATAGTATAAGACAAGAAGCTTGGTGCAGGCATCAAAGAAGGCCTTGATACGGTTTGAGGTCACCTCAAGTTTTCCGATTCGCCGAACTGAGAAACAGCGGCGGTTTTCAGATGATCACTACAGGATAAGCGACAGCTAGACATGACTCGACGGAATTTGGATGATAATAGTACACTGCTGTGTTTCCAACATATGTCAACAGGGAACAGATGATTCCGCCAGCTGTAGACCCCGTTCTCCCATTTCTGGCAGCAAATTATTTGACAAAACACGCACGTGTTTTCCTTAGTGAACATGTTTTCTTGGTCTAATTGTTTCGAATTAGAAGTTTCACGCGGGAATCCAAAAAAGCGGCATTTCAATTTAGTGTCAAACCAGATATTTTGCTGTGAAATATTTCTCTCTTGTGGTTATAGGTCAAGGACAAGAATAAACTCGCTTAAGTTGTTTAAATCTCTGAAAAATATTTATACTGACGCCTGCCTTTCGACCTACTTTCCATTAGGACTTCGCTTTGGAGTTCGTGGGCATATCCCGAGTGGACTCCCTTGACGCGAATTGTGTAGACACCGAAGTCCTGCGGCGAGTTGAGTGGGATGTTGATTTCTTGACTCGGCTTCAGCGTGACGGGCTTGCCGTCGGGCGACAGCCAAATGTACTCAAATTCCTCCGGCGTGGAACCACCTATGTGGGGCGGTGGTATTTGCTGTTGCGACGCAGAGACTCGGCGATGCGTGAAGCCGCCCAATCGAAGGTCCTCGGCCAGTGTGGCGATCTGGAAGCGAAGCGCTGCAAACATATGAAATGCACTGGTATTATTATTGTTGTTGAGAAAACTGTTATTTCAACAAGAAAATAATGCATTTGGCTCCGTTTCTTATTGGTACACCAACTCTTGTAGTCTAGTCGGATTGATCAATCTGCACGACATGAGTAAGCTTTGAGTACTTTTCACATTAAACGGTCGGGGTAGTGTAATAATCCAATTGGAGAAGGGATAATAGATTTAATTGAAACGATATGTTCTTTGTTGATATACATGTAACTACGTCAGAGAGCCAGACATATAATTTGTATGTGGGGTATGGCACGCAATAAATAATGAACTAATGTTGCAGAAAGTTAGCCAAATATTTGTTCCAGCTAAAATATGTCAAACGATTGTCTAATTAAGGGCGATACAACGACTGTTTGTCGATGAAAATTTTAAAAAAATCAGTTGTCCTAAACATTGATCTGTGCAAAATTTGTGAAATAAATATGCCAGAACCATTGGATTCGACTGAAGCGAAATCCCGCTGGTTTAGCGGTCAGCATCTCGCTCTGTCCGTCAGTGAACCTGGGTTCGACTCCCCCCAGGTCAGGCCACCACGGATGGCAGAAGAACGCTGCTGCTGCTAAAACGTATCCCCGAGAATCGTCATGGCAAAGGAAAAGGAGATTGCCGCACACATTCGATTTCATTGAAATCGAACAACACATTTGTGTCTTCTTTCGCATCAAGACACAGTGTCAATGAAACTAGCTGGCCTAACTGAAATATGGCAACAAGGCCTTACGCATAACGGCAACAAAGATGGTGTCCTGCAGATCAAGGCGCCCTGCGACATAGGACTTGGCGACACACGTATAGGCGCCCGAGTTCCTGGCTCGAAGTGCGTAGTCGATTTTAAGCTGGTTGCTAGAGGAGACCACGGTTCCGTCGGGCCCAGTCCAGTAGTATGTGTAGTCTGTTTCGTTGTGGTCCTTTTGCACGCGGCAGGTCTGCAGCACCGAGCCAGTCTCGACAACCTCCATCACCAGACCATCGAGGCCCGGGAAATCGATGTTTCCGACTGCAAAGACAAATAATCATTCGATCGGATTCACAGGACAAATGTATAAAAAGAGAATTTCGTGGAAATAAACTAATTACCATTATCTTGATTCATAGGTGATTTTATTATATTAAAATGGGTCTGACCAATATTGGAAGACAAACGCTAGATGTCTTTTTTTTTACGTATACTGACATTTACCGAACGAATAACTTGCAAACATTTTTGTCTTAGAAGAACAATAAGCATGACGTCTTGTAAGCTATAAAAAAGAGGCTGACGGATATTTAAATCATTCATTTCGCATCAACGCATAAACGAACGTTTAGCAGGTGCATCGAAGAAACGGTTAGCAGGTAAAAATACAATCCAGAATCATAGCGGTGTTCGCTTTGCGATGCACCATTATTGCCGCTCCAATATTTCCCACACGTCTCCTTTTAACGCATGGTTAAAAACATCAGATTTAAACCGCTTCGTTTTGCCTGATAGTAAAGTGGTTAACATCATCGCTCTGCTATCATATTCCCGAGGACCCTGATGGCAAACCCCCATGAAACCGGTTTATCCTCTAGTAGGAGATCAATTTGAAATTTTGATTCTATCAGAAGCCAACCGTGTACGGCCGCAAGGCAGTGCATGTTGACCTTCTGGTGACTCTGGATAATTGTTACAGATCGCAGTCGGCCTTGAGTCGGCGACGGGTCCTTCAAATGTCTGCCCTATCAACTTTCGATGGTAGGTGACCTGCCTACCATGGTGATAACGGGTAACGGGGAATCAGGGTTCGATTCCGGAGAGGGAGCCTGAGAAACGGCTACCACTTCCAAGGGAGGCAGCAGGCGCGCAAATTACCCACTCCCAGTACGGGGAGGTGGTGACGAAAAATACCGATGCGGGACTCTTAACGAGGCTCCGTAATCGGAATGAGTGAACTATAAATCCTTTCACGAGGATCAATTGGAGGGCAAGTCTGGTGCCAGCAGCCGCGGTAACTCCAGCTCCAATAGCGTATATTAAAGTTGCTGCAGTTAAAAAGCTCGTAGTTGGATCTCGGTATCACTGTTGCTCGTCAGTCCTTAGGCGGTAGACTGCGTGTGCATGGGTTTGACTCGTGTTGCCGTGGTTTGTCGTCCGAGTTGGCGGTGTGACGGTGTCGCCTTTCAGCCATGTCTGTGGTGAAATACCCGCAGGTGTAGGCGAGTGTCAGGCGGTGCCTTGCGAAAGTAGGGCTCGTCTGCATGCCTTTGGATGCCCCATGCGTCGCCAAATTTAATTATTCAAGGTGAAAAAATATTATCTGGTAGCTTATTGTTGCATTGTCTGGCTCTCCAAGTGGAGTTGTTGTTGCTAACAGGATACCATATGCACTATAAAATGGGTCTGTCAGGATTCAAACGATACACGACTGACCTTCTAATACCTGGTTAAACGTGGAGGAATGGAATTAAGATGACCGCTAGATCTTACGCCAACTTATGTAGAACCTAAAATAGCAGCGATGCATATTCATATCTTTGGTGTCAACAGAGGTTGCCAATTCACAGCCCACCGGAAACCCATTTTATCGACGCATCACAAACCAAATCAATCACCAAGCGTCGATATTGGACGTCCTCACAGTAGCCCCCCTTGTTTGTCAACCATATGCCCACACATGAACCCTCCTGCAGCGACCTGAAGCGAATATCAGACGCTTGACAGGGCCCTTTATAATGAGTCAATACGTTGTACATCCACTCCTGTAATCCGCATCCTTTCATAGCAACTACCGTTTCCAAGGGTCTAAAAAACAGCTAAAAGTCTACGAGGAGTCGATTTTCACTCAAACTTATTTTGGTTGCCTTTATAGAGGCGTAGACGTTCAAACATTCTCTCAATTTTAGCTATTCCTCCAAAATATATTACACGCAGTTTTTGCACCAGATGCGAAGTAGAAATCATACCGTGTCTGACGATAATGTTTGTTCCTTTGCTGGCCTTTTGGACGATTCCGTCGACATCAACAGACGCCGTGCATACGTAGACCCCGGACTCGTACAGCCTGATGTTTGAGATGCGCAGGGACCATTGGTTGCCCACCAGAGTGCCGTTGGGGTTCTGCCAGGAGTAGCGCAGATTGGATGCCCCCGAGGGCAAATTGGTGTCTGTGACGTTGCAGAGAATCGTAATCGAAACCCCCTCGTCTACGATCTGCGTGTGCATTGTCTCGGCTGAAATCCAAAATATTCATTCTAGAAGATCTTCTTCACAATTGCACTGTCTTTAAGGTTCTGGGTCCAGGAATTGTTTTAAGATGTTTTGATGGCTTTAAAATCAATTATCAACCCAACGAGAAGCGTTTCAATAGGTTAGTGGTTTTTCCAAATGGACGACAAAGGGTTTTTAAAATGTCTTCGACGTTGAGGATGATTATTATTATATAATTAAACGGTTAATTCAGTGTTTCCGAATTCTATCTGTTCTGTTATCATGATTTCAGTTATCTGTTTAAAGACTTGGGACATACACAATTAAACGAGATGCTTTTAAAAACGAGATGGTATCAAAGTGCATTAAACAAAGCCCAAATGTGTGCAAAGATCTACGGTGCGTTTTCCCATCATGCAAGCAGTCTCCCGATGACCGCTGGTTTTTTACTGACCTCGGGCTTTTTAAGTGGTTATCTCCGGTCGCTGAAAGAAACTAGAGCTATCATGCGTATGTGTAGGAAAAAAACAGGAAACACGTTCTCAAACTGGTGTGCTGTTTCTCCCACTTACGAAAACACTGGTCTTGCAAACCGGCGCAATTCCCTGCAAAGAAACGCCACTTTTTAACGACATTTCGAAGAGACGTTGTCTACTTTGAACGCTCATGGACAGTTAATAAATGTTTCCCAAACCGATGAAAAATGAATTATTATATAAGCTTAATTGGTGTTCTAGAAAGTTATTATTTTTTGCAGAATAACATTGAAAGGCTGCTTTTCAAGCGTGGGTCAGCTTTAATTCAGTGGACTGGCCGACTTGACCACTCTGCAACCAGTCATGGTTAGACCTGCGCACACTTTAAAACACCATTAAATTTTCCGACAATCACCTTTACTTATTGTTTGCAAATGGACACATCAAAGTTCAATTATCATTAATTATAATTCGCTAACGCATGCATTGAATACTACTTCTTAGCTTACGCGATACGGTGATGTCTTCTGTAAAATAATTATTTGTTAAAAATTCTGCTATAGGCTGTCAGATCCCTCAAAATGCGGAATCTTTAACTAACAAATGAAAATCAATGGATTCAACAAAACCAACACAAATAGTAGCTAAAATCGGAAGTCATTGGTGAACTTACCGGAAATGTCCAAGAACCTACTTCAACCTACCTACCAACGTGTTGACTTCAAAAATGTGCTGATGAAAAGCCGTCATATCTGCACCTTTGCATTTATAATAATATTTTCTTTCCCGGTTTAACACCAGAAACGCAATATTGATAGGAACGAATTACACTCAATTTTACAGCTATTGTTAGCATCTTCTTTCAATTAGTTGAAGGGACCTCTTTGTTTATAAACCTCTCGTGATGACCTTCATAGTATTCGCCCAATTTCACCCATCTGAAACTATGCACACTACCTTCGACTCGACGCCCAAAGTTCACGAGTTCATGGCGTGGTTCATGATTAGACAGAGTATTTCATTGAAGTGCTAGTCATTGGACATCCATTCCAAATCTCTGGCCACGCGAATATCCGCGTACTTACTAATCAACAAACGCACGTGGGTGTGTGGGTTCCCGGGTGTTTTAGGTGACAGTTATGAACGTCAGTGGCTATGAAACCACAAAATCGACGAAATTAATCATGGTACATGGTCTTTTGGGTGGATTCGAATATTCAAATATTGAATCCCTATTGATCTAGCCATGGTTATATGATTCGCTGCGACCATAACAGAATTTCAATAAATTTTGCCATATGAACTTATAATGGAATAACGTGCTGGTCTATCGAAACTAAAACAACGCCATAATATTATTAATTGTGTCTGATGTGTTGAGAGTAATTTAAAAATTTACTTTCCGCATCACAAAAAAAGGAGGATGCTTACTTGTTTTGATGAATGCAAATGTCGACTGTTCTGCGACCACTTCGCGGTTGAGCAGTTTACCGCGCACTGTACACTTGTACATGCCCGTGTCACTTTTGCGAACATTGGGAATGGTGAAAGACCTCCCCGTCGCGATGATTTCGGTGTCATTCAGGGTCCACTGGTAATGGAGGGTTTCGCTGACAGGTCCACGGGGGTCGCAAACGAAAACGGCATTCTGACCCTCGAAGAGGACATTGAAGTTGTCGCGATTATACGTTTGACTACGGACGACCGGTGTCAGTAATACAAAAACGATTAGAAGAAGGTAAGCGAGTGGAGTGGTGTGGAACTGTTGAGGCTCTAGTCGATGCCCCATTGCTATTATCCTGGACTGGCCAACGGCGAGATGTGAGGTGTTCTTTAAGCGTGTAAGCCTTGAGGTATCGGCCAATCAGAGACGAGTGTGCGCCAGAGGCTCGCACGAGCGAGTGGGTGCTGTGGAAACGTGCGCGCGCACACGCGGGTTTAATGGGTGTTTCGGGATGGTTGGCTTGGAAGCCAGCTGGGAAAATTTACTGATGGTGGATTTAACTTAAAATCATGTAATATACAATGATGCAATGCGCTGTGTGCCCTCTCATTTTGCACGCTCCCAATAGTGTGGCTCTCGTCAAATATGCTGGTTACCTGACTGGACACCATGGCTTCAAGTTGGACGCAGTAATTATTTGGGTGGTGCGCATGGTATTCTGAGTAGGGGAAATACGTCGAAATACCGGTTTCTGTTAGGTATTAAACGGTATTGCATTCGCATTGGTCGAAGAGATTTACATTTAGACAAACTTTATGAGAGGGGTCAACTAATTTACGAGAAGCGATAAGCGACCACCTTGTAAAATGGTTTTGAATGATGGTTTCGTGGGTGAAGAGGATAGGTGAACCGCCAGCAAACGAGAATATTTTAAATTATCTTCGAGGGTTAAATGTCGGAGAATTCGAGGCCAATGAAAATCATGGGTGAACATGTACGAATATCTCGAAATTATTAATTGAAGCGATCGCCGACGTTTCGAAATCGGAGCTCGGAGAAAACAAAACGGCGATGCATTTCCATGCAGCCATTCTCTGAAGACCACTAGAGTACCTCATTGACGGTCTGCACGAGCTGTTGGGACTCCTCGTTCCTCTAGCATAGAGTCATGTCGTCCGTGTATTTGATTGGCGCAACGCCAATAGGTTAGACTGTAATAATTCAAAAGGAAGAGAGAAAGCAGTGTGCATAACAAAGAGAAAGGGGTTTCGTTTCCGATTCTAAAGTTTTGGACGCATTTATATTATTAATTATGAAACCGTTTATCAACCATCAATAAACACCATCTTCAAAAAAATCTGATGATCGGCGATTGGTCTATACATAAAGGGACCCGCGGAACCACTTGCCGATTTCGGAAAAGGTGTTATGGCAGCATCTCTCCATTCTTAAAGAAATGAGGATTCATCTAGCGAATAATTGAAAGGTTGGGTGAAAATCAGAGAAATCCCGCGGTGACAGATTTTTAAAATCGTGGTAGGAAGCCTGTCCCGGGCCGGCCGTCGTGTATCCCTTTAAGACAATAAAAATGTTTGCGACATGGGTTTCGTTAGCGGGTAGAAAGGCACTAGGATTAAGAGATCCAACGTGAGGCATCGCGGAATGGTCAGCGGATTTTAAGATAAAGCCATAATTAAGAGCATCAAGATCTAGGGGTAAACTTGATAGATAAGAGCGACGGGTCCCAGTCAAAATGTGTAGATTTTTCCAAAGGTAATCCGGAGACTTTCGATGTTCTGAACAGCGAATCAACAAAATTATAATTGAGCAGTTGTAATAGTAACAGTTCGTGTTGCTGTTGTTTTTTTCGATAAATATTTTTACCAGTTTTCCAAATAAATAATAGTTAAATGTAATTGTTTTATATTATAAACCGGCCCCAAATATATTCGAACTGAAGAAACCGATATTTCATATGGAAGAAATAAAATAAAACAAAGGACATTTTCTTTATTTTTCATGTGCTTGGGTCGATGAAACATGTTTATTTCCTCCATTCTGGCTTCACCTACAAGTGACCAATGGAAATAAATATATTTAGTCATTGTAAGGGTTTACTTTGTTTTCAAATCCAAGCGGCTATCTAACCATATTTATTGTGCTTTAATCATTACCTTAGCGAGAAGGGAACATTCGGTTCGAGTTAAGCGCTATTTCAAGCGAGAAATTGTGTTCGAGTCGTGGACTCAAGGGTTGGAATGAGATGATGTTCAGGATGTTTGATTCGCTATTATTATGGGTCTTAAAATCACGTAAGTATGTACCAGTGTTAATGTTTAACTGGTAGCTGAACAGATTCGTTTTGAAAGTTACCAAGGAAAAGGCAGAATGTGTGTTTTAATCACACCAATATTCGCTTCGACTTCCGTGCAACTTAAACTCATCAATGTCGTTTTTTAACATCTTAGCTCGTTCCCTAACTTAAAAGAGATTATCGGCTTCAAATCTGGGAATACTTGGATAAAGTCCAAGAATTGAATTTTATTGTTTTAAATAACAAAACTTTATCGCGAATATCCCCACGAAATTGTATACAGCAAACCTCGATGTTTTGATCGACAGGAATGCGTTGAAGTGGGGGTGTCGCATTTTTTACGAAGATACTGTCCGTCTTTTTTACCGACATTCTGGGATATAAATATATATCCGGCGAGGTTGTGTGCTTGACACAGACGAAATCGAACTGGTTTGTGTCCCTATGTCTCACATATAAAAAACCACAACCGGCTTGGAATAATATTTAACAACGATTTACCATGAATTAATACATAAATAAATAGCCTTTACCTGCGGCGACCCGATTTTATCAGATCTGCAGTAGTGACCAACAACGTTGAATAACAACAGGCTGGTATCGAACTGATACGTTTGTTTACCTAATTAATGCATTTTCCATTCCGCGTGAATAAAATCATACATTCACTTAACTTGATACTCTGGTTCGATGAAAACATTATCGGAATCACAGAAAAGCGTACCCAATTCTTAACTTTTCTTTCCAATGAAACAGACACTATTTCGATGGTAGAAAAGATAAAGATTGTGATTTCCCAGAATTGTTAGGACTGAACCTAGGGAGTTGATTCTGGAAATAAAAACCTTGAATATTATGTAGGCGGGCGGGGGGTTCTTTGCTAGAGCAGCAATGGGACCCAATAAAATTGTGAGTTGCGAAGAACAAAGTAGCATTCATTACATTGGAGAGAATTTGACCCAAGACATTGTCCAAACCCTATATCTGGTCAACAGTAGATAATGATACCTGTTTGTGGTCAATCGACGTTGAAGTCTACTATTCTCGTATAGGTGATCTCGGAAACGATAACATCAGCAAAAACGTCGTCTCATAGTGGCTGTAAATAACGCTTTTCTGGAAGGCTAATATCATACATCACAAAAATTACAAAAATTAGCTTTTTTTATTATTTCGATAGACAGAACACGACGCCGAGCTACCAAAACATGGAACCTAGGGAGAGGTGTTTTATAGGATAAGAGGGAAGACGTAATAAGTTGATGTCACTTCACAAGACGAGGACAGTAGAAGGCTGATAGGCTAATGTAAATGATTACGAATACCAATACTAAGAACGTATCGGCAAGTGAGACAATCAATTCGGACACCCGCAAAAACCTTAAAAGCACCAGAAAAGGCGAACTTGTAAGCAGAGAGGGCGTCATTTCATGAAAACGACATCAAATTGATAACTCCAAGACTGACAAATTTCTACGAAAGCTCATTGACCCTGTCGCAGGTCCTTTTCCTGGCGTCGGAACGCAGTCTACACTCGACAATTCCGAACTCCATCTTGTGTGTTCCGCTTAGTCTCTCCCTCCAATCCGTGATGGTTAGTAAAGGGTCTTATGATTCATTAAACCTAACCGTTCCCTTCGAAGTATTAGTATATGGCGGTCCGCAAAACAGTTTGCACAGCTTCTAGACTTTCCCTGTAATTTGTTTTGCTGCTTGGGTGTTAAGTAACTGTGGTGGCGCCCAATAACCGAAAACCCAATTATCGCGCAATATGCGAGCTATCTCTGTTTTGCGGGCGTGATAGTATCCGTTTGATGAATTTGTACAGGATGGTCAATGCGTTGCGTTTCGTCCATCGAGGTACGCATTTGGTCCGTGTAGTCTTATCGTTTTATTGCCTGAATTATACTCATCTTTTGGAACCCGTAGAGTGGAGTGAATTTTCGTCTGCTGAATCTGACAAACACGCGTATACGTCTTCGTCTCTGGCGAGTGAATCCCGGCGGCTTAAGGGTAAGCAATCTGACTTTTTAAGTCTGTGGTCGTCGGTTCAACTACAGTTCAGACGAACACAACAATACGGGCTGCAGTGGCTTGCTCGTGTCGGCGGTTTAATTTACCTTTCTTGCTAATTTACCTCGTTGTTAGTTTGTTTCTTTGTCGTAACTTATTCGGAATAATCTATGCGTCATCGAGGTTGAAAAGGGGCGAATTGTTATTAGCCGTTGACGTCAGGTGTGCGCTGATCTTATGGAACTGGCGGAGGAGAGTGGGGATATCGAAAGACGTTCCCGTGGCAGTCGCTAATTGATACTGGCAAGGAGTCTCACTTTAAACCGCCAAAGATGTGTATATGTTCCCGCCACTGTGCTCGCGACATCATTCTTCTATATAAAGCGGCTAAAATGCGTGACACTTTCTAATACTCCAGTCTTAGGGATATCGAAACGAAAACGTCGTCTAGGGATATGACAAACAACACGTCGACAGGTATGCTTAACGGGAGACTTAACGTCCAATTGATGGGCCGTTGACACAAAACTGAGCATAAAAGAGTTATTCATTATTATTTTAATATTTGAAGAAGGGTATTCGTCTTTATCCAATATGAACTTAAGATCGTATTTATTTTGGTTGTGCCTATTTTACGTTTCGATTGGATGATTTATTTTTTGTGACCAACATAAATACAAGAAGTGGTATTTTAGCCAATAGATGTCGGTATGTCTAATCAGTTGGACGATGTAAGAATCCTTATTTGCATACCTCATATTTTAGGTTCGCCGGAAGCGTTTGGAGCGATTAGTTGTCTCTGCTCAATCTGTACCAGTAATATCCGAACATGGAGCCTACACAAGTGCTCCAATTCACCATTCACCCTCGGTATGTTTATCACCTGACTAATTATTTTGTAGGATATTTGTGGTAATAAACCTAAACACGCTAGATCCGGCGATGAAGTGGTTGGTTTTAAATCCCCGTGTTCGACATTAACAGTATGAGTTAACTTCTCTTATTTCGTCTTTTAGAATTTTAGTCCGAATTTGATCCCGACTGATTCATCGAAATCCGACATGTCAATTGATGACGATGGCTGTGAACACATGTCTTTAAGAAATACGATTCTTAGAATTTTTTCAATTACTTTGGTGCCAGAAGTGCAAGACAGTTTCCCCTTATCATTTATCGAAAACGCGCTACCTCCTTTCCTTCGCCTGCGTCAGAATGCTGGGACTTCCGACGTATATGTTCTAACTCCCGTTGAACTCCATGACGCCCTTGTGAATTTCCTTTTAAGAATCACCCATTCAATACTTTCCGCTCTCGGCAGCTGCGGTGGATCTGGTAACAGATCTCTACGATGTGAGATTGTGTTGACCAAATATATTCTCTCGTGTATGCTCCGTTTAAGTCGTGAAATTGAAAGCAGTAAAGAAAGCAGGGTATGTTTTTTCAATGCTGCAATGCAAATTTTCCATACATAATTGATTTTCTGTTGCAGTGGGCATGTTCACAGGCCACTTTTAAGACGATCGAGAACCTACTAACGGGCCATCTTTCGTTTGTCTGCAAGGGCGTGTTTTCCACCCCAGGCGTTTATGATCAAGTCCAAGGTACTTTCCAACTGCGAAACGACCCTTGGGACTCCCCTCTAATGCCTCTGTTAATTGAATCGATTCGCTCTATTGGCGTTAGCAGTGATTTGTCAAGTGCGCTTGAACCATATGACTTGCTCGCCGGGAACGATTTTTTGCCCACCTTCGGCCCTGCTGAGTTCCTATTGGCTCTCGAATTATTGACGGAGTACTGTAACAGGGAGACTGATATTAAAACCGACCCGGTTTCTTACGTACGTGGTTTTATTTATAAATTTCGCTCTATTGTTTGGTGCCAAAGCTATTCATTCTCGGGATTTTCTACGACTTTATTTCATTGTATATCATGTTTGCTTACATGCTCTCTTTGCGTGCTTCAGGTTTTTACCCAATTGCTACGCCATCTAAGTCGAAGTGCCCGCGATGCATCCATCGACGATACCAAATTTATGGATTATTTATCCAGCATTGAATACTTGATGAATCTCTCGGTACACGGACCCAACAGACCGTTCGCTTCGTTGGTTAGTCGATCTGCTTTTTAAAATATTTTATGCATGAGACAAGAACTAATAATCGACGTATACTTTCTGTGGCGGTTTCATTGTGACATTCAGTTACTACTGAATCGCTACCCAAGTTTAATCAATCGCGCCTAGCTTGTGGAGGCTACCTGATGATGTAGCGATCAGCAACCTCACAATGTTGGTGATAGCCCTAGGTTCGACTCCCAGATCAGGACACCACTGGGGAAACCTGTAGAAATACTAACGAGCATCGTCATGGCAACACCCGTGAAACCCGTTTATCCCACAGAGGGAGAAGATTCGAATTCGTTTGAGGGTGCCCTTTTTACACCCCATTGGATCAAAAGGTACTCCTAATTAGGGTTCCCTTTTATTGTCTTCAGGTGGTACAGCTCCCTAATTGGATGCCGCCAACGAACGAACTTGCGTGTGCGCACGGAAAGTCTATGGAACGGCTGACGTTCCTAGGCTCCTTCCTCACTGCCTCAATGTTCGCCGACGACGACGTACGTTACATTTTTCGCATTTGTCAGTTATAAAGCAAATCATCAATTTTACCAACGATTAGATTCCCTCCCAATTTGGAGCATGTAAACAATTATTAATATCACATTTGTGAATGCGACTAACCTCGGTCACTACCGCGACACGGCAACTAAATTGATGTTTTTCAATTTTAAACTGCAAAATTCTTGACTTCACAACTTCCGCTTGACCGTGGGGTGTCAGGGATGAATGGCACCTCTGTTCAGGGGGTGTTTGTCTGTACCGGTGGCTTCGAATAGCTGCGGTCGACATCAACTTCATGCCGGTTGCCCTCTTCAAAGTCGGCCTAAATCTGGAACGGTTATCCCGGAAGTCAAACTCGTGGAGGTAGATCCCCACAGCCATGTTTGTCTGGTTTAACCAGTTTGAAATGGTTTCAACACTACTACCTAAGTAGCTAAAGTTGAAAATTCGGTATTTTTCTATTCGAATCGACAACTACGTTTGCTTGTAGATAAGTGTCGTGAATCGAAATTTCCCCAACGGCGAAGCCACCGATGACGAAATTGTCATCGACCAACAGAGCCTTCGCTATCTTCTGGATATGGTCTGGACTAAGCAATCGGCCATTGTCAAGAATATTCTCCTTCCCAAGGTATTCTTTGGTGTTCGATTCCCATGCCTCAATAGGTGTCTCCATTTGTCCTGTGATGTGTCGTTTTATATTGGAAAGATATGACTGTCGGATATCTTAAATATGAACCAACTTACGTATCGACGAGCCCCAAACCTGTGTCAGTAATGCAGATCTGCCTAGTCAGTGCGGGGGTGGGCACTTAGTCGTGTCGACTTACCATTCGTGTCTCATTCCTTTCCTCGACAGAACACGCGGGCCTCCATCGTGGATTACCTCGCGGAGGCTCTGCGCCTCAACTCCGCCAGGGCACAGATGCACTACAGTGAATCGACTCTGTCTTGCGAGGGCTTCGTTCTCAACGTCTCCATGATCTTGCAGCGTCTATGCGCCCCCGTTGATCAGAATACTGTGAGTGTGCACCACCCACACCCCGTTTTTTTAAAGTGACCGTCTGTGTGCCTAGCGAAATCGTGCAGCCCCTGTTATTTACGTTCGAGAATGGCCTTTGTAATGCATTTTTGGTTCGCGCCATACCTCTACTCTGGGTGGCTCTGTGGCACGCCTGCTGCTACCATCTGCATCTCCGAGCCGTTGCTGACGATGATTACCTGGCGGCCTGTCTGTAATCCGGGAGACTGACTGCATCAGCATACGCAATCTTGCCTGCCTGAGTTCCACCTGTAAAATCAGTCACATTTATACGCGGCTGATAAATGATAACCCGATTTTATGGGGGGTTTTTACCCCGCGGATGCCCACCGCAACGCCATCGGTTCACGCGTTGCAGCTTCTGTATTTGTTATGATGATGATGATGGTGATGATGGTGAATCGGCCACTTCCGCCTCTGGGGGTAGCACTACTGGACGCCGCCACCTGTAGAAGAATAGTGCCAAGAATTTCCATGGAAATATCGTCCATGAAGCCGGCTTGCCAAGTGGGCAGGAGATGGCCCCCAAAATTACTTTGCGACGGACATGTACTTCAACGTGTGCCAAAGATCGTATTCTGGGAATTGACAGGCCATTCCAAGGACTCATTTCCAGACAGCTACATTAGTTTTGTCTAGTGAAGATGCGTCAACTCTGTCCAATTTGCTCATCTCGTTTGCATTGTACACTCTTCGCCCCGCCAATAGCAACAATCCAAACAAAATGTCCACCCTTCTCCGCTTTATGTTTGCAAGAAACCTTTTAAGGGCGTGGTCAAAAATAACAATGGTTCTTTCGGGAAAATTCCACAAATGTATCGCAATTATTCCAACGCCATATTTGACGCACTCATCTCCTCTGTCACCGACTCCTAATAAGTCCTCTGACAACACGCCCTTCATAGGTTTTTTGCGGCACATCGTATGTTTCTGTCAGCTCATGCCTGTCAACCGTGCACCCGTGGTGTGGAGTTTCCTCGACGAGACGATTCACCCGCTTCGTGCTTCTGTTGTTGTCGTTTTTTTCATTTTCGGCTTGTTGGAATATTGATTTTTAAAAATGGTGTGTCGATATTTACTTATTGGGTGATCTCCAAGATCCAGAGGAAGTTAAAACGGACATGGGATAGACGGCCCGATGGTTTGGCGGTTAGGAGACGGGTAGAACAGGGGACGCGGCCTCCTGTTCAAATATTCGCGTTCATCCTATAATAGGAGATGGTCGGGCAGATTTGGAGTTTTTGAACACGGGATAACCACGGGATATCTGAAAGAAGCACATATATGCGGTTTGACCAGCGCACATGGAATCGGTGATATTTTTGAAGATTCTGTGCCATTTTTAGTTACGCAAGAAAGTGCCAAACGCATCCACTAGTCCTTAATTAGGCGTGAGATTAATCTATGCGCCGTTAGTCATCATTGGTATCTCCGTGTATTCTTTTCGTGCCGTTGTTTATCAGCAGCTAGTGGGAGTTTTACGCCTCTTTTAAACCCTCTCTTGTGCCCATGTTTGTCGCCTGCTGTTGAGCTAAAAGTTGGACGGTGTAGTGCAACAGGCAGTATCCCAATGACCCTGGCTTGTCTGTCACTGACGTCGACGTCGTTGTCTTGGGAGATACATCGACTGCTCTTCAACCTGTTCCCAGTCGAATATACCAAGTTGCAAAGACAGTCGGGTTGGAGATGAACACATCGACTCCAATTGCCTCGAACACCACTCCTATTCCATCTACGTCAATGTCAAACCAGCGGATTGTATCCTAGCCTTCCAATATTTAAGAGTCGCAATTCTCCGGAACGTTCGAGTGGCGGATCAAATCGCCCTTTGTGTTTTTCCAACCAGGGAGATCATCCTATCAGTCTTTCCCTCTCATATTAGTTTGTGGTTTTGAAAAGTGCTTTTTACGCACCGTAGTTACTGCATCGTTGAAATTAATCAACTGCGAGGGCCTACGATCAATCTCTAAATTGGATTAGCGAGACCAACTCTCCAGTGACTAAAACAATATCATAAGAGTTGTAATCAATTTTGGCAATCAAGTGCTAATGCTGCCTAAGAAAACAGCCTTCGAGTTCCCGTTTCACCTGTTCGGGTGAAACTACAAATCTGAAAAAAATAAAGAATGTCCGAATTGCGATATGCAGCTGTTCTTGTTGTGATTGGGCGGTGAACAGGCTTCACTTTGGACGTCGGATTGATCTACATTGAGATAGGCTTAAATACATGGAATTGGAGTGGGGGGGGCATGATGAGCGGGAGGGCGCAATTCATGAAATGACGATGAATGATTGTGTCTTGGTTTGAATCGGCTGATAACCTAATAGAATGCGAATGGAGCCCAGGGAAAACAACGGAGTAACTGGCAGCCTTCCTGTCGTGGTGTGGTCGCGCGTTCCGCCAAGTAAACCCTTGTCCTCTTGTCATCCTCTTAGCGCTCTCGAAGCGGTGAATGAATCATCCACAGTCGTCCGTTCGCTTGCACCGTGACATCGGTGGCCACGTGGGAGAGCGATAAAGCGACTGTGATGGACCGCCTTCCTTGATCCTGGAATGAAGGATTCCTCGACCAGAGTGCTCCTTCTTCCCGTCTCCACTATGTATTAGGTTGGTGGTGTGAATAAAGGCTTTCGGGGCTCCGCGTTCGTGGTCTAGTCGAGGTTTCGCTCTATCCAGCGGACAGCGTTTACCCTGAGACCCTGTTAACCCGTTTGCATTCTCCATCCCCGTCTAGGTGGACCCCCTGTACATTCATTCACCGCATTGTCGCCTTCTTCTCAAGGACACCACTCGAATCGACGGCACCGAGCAGGAGCTCGCAGAATATCAAGAACACATTGGTAAGTTTGTCGGAGACCACCACTAGCTGCTCGGTCTTTCATCTTTCCACCTGGCACGCAACCCGCACCTGCGGCACAAATCGGTAAACCACTTGACAGACGGACCAAGCCAGGTGCTGGGTTCAAGGTCAGCGGGGTTTAGTTTTTTGTTCAGAGCCACTGGGTGACTCCGTTTGCCTAGTCGTCCCACGAAGGCCGATTCTCAGTAACTCGACAATAGCAGGTTGGCTGAGCATGTCGTGACCTTTCAACTTCAGCGGTCCAGTCAATCGCACATACTAGCACAGTAAATGCACGTTTCTGTAACCATTTCATCCTAATTGCATGTCCCCGAAATCCCTACAAGCAAACGTGGTGTGAGCTCTCGATAGACTGCTGCTGTGTTCAGTATCCTGGTTGGCCGTTCGATGTGAATGGATTGTTTTTTCCCTGTAGTGACTGCATAGTTGTCTTTTCGTACCCCGCCCCCTCCCCCTAAATCGACGAAACGTTGTAGAATGTAATTCCGCCGCTTTTGATTGGTCTAGAATGTGACGCGCGGTTCGCTTATTGTGCCGGTCCACACATTCCTATTCACGCAGGGTCTGTTATCCACGTGCTACGCTGTGGCCTTGGTGGGGTCGTCTGTCAACCTAGTGGTCTTCTTTGGCGCAGGATGGGCAACCGACTGCCTCATGGATGTCGCGAATCGTGGCAAGGTCACTGCAGCTGACAGCGTTGTAGACAGACGGAGGCGTATAAAACCTGTCTCTGATCGTCTATCGAACTAGTAGTCAAACCACTCAGACCCTTAAATCCTCTTCTTCTCCATGGAACGTGTCGTTCCACACACACCTGCTTACTCGTGCCTTGGCATTCCGCTTATTGCAGCCTCTCTGGGTGAACGCCAGCCGCCCTCGTTCGCGACGGAGTGCTTCTTCCTGACGGCCTCCGCCTTTCACCTGGGGGTGATGGCGAGCGTGCGCAAGTACAAGCGCCGCCTCCGTGTCATCTCTGAACTCGAAAAGGCCGTCAAACAAATCGAGGATGCCAAGAAACACGCAATCGACTCCAACTATCCCAAAGGTGCGTTTTGTTTTCTCATTTAGCCATCCCGGGAATCACCCCGTGTCTTTTTTGGCGAGAATGGTCGACGCAGTGGCGCCCATCTCCTGGTAGAGGATCAACTGGTTTGAAATCCCTATGTCTGGTGGACGGGGAACGTAGCCCAACCACTGAAACCGGCATGGGTGTAGGTTTTCAGTACTTGAGAGTTGGTCGCTCAAGTTCGCTTCCAAGGCGGAGTAGTCGAATATTTCCAAATGTTCCAGTATCTTCGACGGATAGCAGCTACGTTTCATCGCCGCAGGTTTATATGCGACGCATGGCCGCGGGTAGACGCGGTGACTGCCCCCCCCCCAACCCACTCCTAAATAGTGCTGACGTCCCCTTCATAGTGGTCTGTATGGGTGTTAATTTGGGTATAATGTACAGGGACGCATACCACCATCTCTCTGGTGGTATTTCAGTTGATTTGGCCTCTTTCGCCCAATCGTCTTTAGCAGTTGATCTCCCTTTAATTCAGTAAAAATAAAATCACCCAATTGCAGACACTGTTGGCTATTTCTTGATAGGTCGACTCTATTAGTTGCCTAGGGCTTGGTCCTTATCAGCAGTCGTTGAAAATTTCCATCCGTCTTCTTCTTCTTCTTCTTTGGTGGGGATATTTTTTAGTATTTGTCGCACTGAGTCCATCTAGACTCTAGTGGGTTTTGCAGACATTACAATCGTGATCCTCAATTCTCACGCTAAGAACACACTACGGATAGCCAAACAAGTGATCTTTGTCGCCTCGGGGGGGGGGACTGCCAATCCTGTTGTTTGATTGCTCTTGGATCCACGGTGTCGAGGTGTGAGATTAGGTTTACATATAGTCTGCGAAACCTTTTCTACGAGTCACCTAGTCGCCAAGTAGAGAGGTCATAAAAGCGACTGGAGAAAAGCAGCTTGTCAGGGGGGAGATGCGAGCGATGTAAGCGATTGACATGACCACGGGACCCCGCTTTTTCTCTAATCTCAAGTAGTTCATACATTTTTTATGCAGCGCCGATTGAAATTCCAGACTGGCAATAGCCACAAAATTCACCCGTGAGACTGCTATTGTTCCTTGAGTGTGTACTTTCCCGAACCAATGACACCTTTGATTTCTAATCATTTGACCTTGTCGCAAGTTACTGCCACGCCTTTTCGATCAAAATGTAAAATGCTACTTTAAACAGTCGGTGGAGCAAGTAAAAATTGACGGTTTTCACTTTAACCCCCAATCCTGTTTACCCACGGCTATAACCACCTAGCCCGGATGCTCATACGCCCGCCCTGGTTTTAGAGCACCTCGATCGGGTGGAGCAGATGTTCAAGAAGACCAAGTCGAAGCTGGCGTGTCAGCAACGCGCACGCTTTTGCAGCGAAACTGTCCTCCTCAACCCCCAGCTGCTTCAGGCCACCACTGCCTACTACGGCTCCTTGTGCAAATTCCTCATGAGGTGTGCCACCTGTGATCCGTAAGTTGCTTCTTCTTCTTCTTCTCCCTCCTCTTCCGCCTCCTCTTCCGCCTCCTCAGTCGCGGTTTTTTGTGGATCGCCGCAGATCACTAGACAACACACAGGCGGGTCATGGGAATGTCATCGACATCTATGCTGGACTTTGCGTCACTTGATGGCATTAGATTGTTAGTCGTCTCGAGGGAATGCGGCAGCAGTTTGTACCGTTCACCTCGATGCTGTCTCCACCGAGGAGTCTGTAAAAATGCGCTCGTGATCCATCGGAGTTGTAGGTTATTTCGCAATTGTAATCTGGTTGTCTATGGCGATTCAATTTCAGCCTATCCCTGCTGAATCTTAACGCGAGGTGGCGACTTTACGTCGGGTGCGAAATCTGCAGGGGCCGTGAGAGCTCGGAATTAACTTTGACTGTGGGAAGGGGGCGCCTTTAATGGCTGCATTTACCAAACCATCTATGCATAACCCGAGGGTTTAATTTGCCTTACTTGCAAATTTGCGTCGTTGATATTTCGTGTTTGCGTATAAACGGAAAATTATCTACCACGTGTTGGTCCTCTTCCGCCTCCTTATTCTTTACTCCCTTTTCTCCTTTCGTCCCAGATTCACTGGCATTGCCGCGGAGGCGACCTCTCCAAAGTTATTTGCTTTCATGCCAGAATTCTTCTTAGAGGACGTCGCCGATTTGCTGCTTTTCATTATGAGGTAAATGGGTGGGTTGAATCCTTTTGACCAACTTAAAGCACACACGGGGTTGTCGATTTCTTATATTAATACTGGAGTTTTTTAACCGCTATCATTTTTCTCAATTTACTCCCGTCCACCAATTATTTGCGAGATCGACTTTATCGATTAATCGTTCCCTCCACCACCTCTTCTACTTTAGTCATTTTTCTGCCTCTACCCAAACCATCGATGTCGCCGGGTTCCCAGCGTTTGTCAGCTTCCTCCTCTTCATAATAAGCCACGCAAAATTTGTGCGGAATCCCTACTTGGTCGCCAAGTATGTTGAGGTGAGTGGATGCCAGTTATGTTCACCTTCAAACCGGTGCCTCTCACCGTCACCTTTCAAGTTTGGCGCGTGCGCAGGTGCGATCGACGCCGTCGTGGAACACAGTCCCTCTTCGGAGTGTGCAGCCGTAGTCAGAACTGGGCGCCACCTGTACCAAACGCCCTGGAAAATTAATGAAATTACCCGTTTCGAAAGCTCGGCGACGCTCCTTGAACCCCTCCCCTCCGCCCCTTCACGTCAGTTGATGGAATGTCAGGACGCTATTGGCGCGCCTAGATCCTACCAGAGGATGAGCCGGTGGCAATCGGAGGCTGCCAGGTCGGAACAGAGTGCGATCCATCCGGTTCTGTTTCCAGCGACGACTCATAGAAAGCCGCTGTCACAATGGTCAAACGTCCGCTTTGATGGTGCCAATAAACGTCTTTTCGCACGCTACACGACTACCGAATCGACGTTGCCTGCCTCGCCGAAGTTCACCTACCTAGCTCCGGAGTACGGCATATTAAGATTCCCGGCCAAAACTCTAGCTACTGCCTATTTAAAAGCGGGCCGACCGACATCTCTGGCCGCATTTGGTGTAGAGCCAACAAGAAGTGGGAACCACGATCTCTTAGACGGGAGGCTTATGCGATGGGTCCAACACTTGGACAAAATACCAACCAGATCACATTCCCCAACCACATACCAACGCGAGTCGTACGACATTCACTGCGACCCACTCACTCGGTCAGATCACCGTCAAGGAGGACGTGGAGCGACTAGAGCTGCAGAAGGTCTACGGGATGTGTCGTTTGAAACAGAACTGAATCATCATCTGTTCTGACCCGGCTCATACTCTGACCCCAGGATGAGCTAGCGGCCCCAAAGAAGATGACTTCGGATGACCTCGGATAGCTCTCCCCTGTAGACAACGCCGAACTATGCTCCCACCAAAATAAAGAATCAATTAGTCGGACTGAAAATAGACGCTTTGTTGCTCTTCGGGATGCTCCAAAAGAGCTGGACTGTTTGGTTGACTGGGTAATGCACCAGCTCTTCGTTGACTAAAGCGTTGTCGAAATCTATCAGCGACCTGGAGTTTTGCAGATATCTTTGGCCCGGAGGCACTCGAACTGGAGATCAAAACAACACCAATGTCCACTCGACTTTCTCCGACAACCACTTCCAGCCTATCTACCTCAACAAAGCGCCAGTTGAGTGTGTCACAGGTTTCAAGTACCTGGGCCGAATGATCAAGCAAACAAGGAAACCGTCCAACTGCGTGTCGGCAATGCCCGGAAGGCGCACTGAGATAAGCCTGCGAGGCCGCGCCGAGATTAGCCTCCAAACGAAGATAGACGTCTACGAAACCGTCTACGGCTGCGTGATACATGGGTGGCATACGCGGTGCAAGAAGTGGCTACATCGCGTGGAAGTCCCCAAGGTGATTGAAAGCATTCGGCGACTGGTATCTACGGCGAAATAAGACGTCGTTCTGTACAAAGGTCAGACACGGACCTTTCACGTCCAGGTTGGCGCTGTGGACACGGCTGGCTACTGAAAACGTCCATCGGAACTATCAACTCTTGCATAGAACACCTGGGCATGAATTCCGTCTGCGGAGTGAAGAAGAAGAAGAAGAAGAAGAAGAAGAAGAAGAAGAAGAAGAAGCAGAAGAAGAAGAAGAAGACGACACGAGACACACACACACCTTTCGCGCGCCGCCCATGCCATGAGTAATGCTCCTCTCCGTTTTTCTTGTTATTCTAGATTCTGGCCTACTGGGGCCCGGCTCGTTCGGGCGGCAGAAATCCCTACAACGACGCCGTCAAAGCCCACCCCCTGGCCAGCAGTCACCTAGTCGCCGCCCTGGTGCACTTCTATATCGACATCGAATCGACTGGATCTTCGAGCGAATTCTATGACAAATTCTCCATACGCTTCAACATCTCCGTCATCTTTATCTCCCTCTGGAAGGAGGGCTTCCTGAAGGCCCACTTCTTGCGAGAAGCCAAGTAGGTTAATCGTCGCTGTTTATTGTCAGTGCTACGAAAGAGAGAGAGAGAGATTTATGGATGGTAGCTGACTTACACCTAGTTACTCCCAGGTCAGGCACTGGGGACGCGACCTGTTGAATCCGGTTTGTGATATTTAGAAGGTGGTGGGGGTGGTAGACATGGGCAATTAATGAATCGCTTCATTTTGGTAAAATTTATTCCCATGCTCGTAAAGAAATCTTTCCCTTTTTGGTGAATCCATGAAAAAATGGCACAGCATCGTCACAGGAACCGGATGGGCAATGATTATGTGTGCAATTAAATGGGTAAAATGCAAATAATTATTTCCGTGCACTTATTGGAGGTAATATTTTGTTAGCCAACCCGCTCTGTGACCCCATGACCTCGAATGTTGACTGCATTAATCATCGCTCTTTACTTTTTCGTGCGCATTTCAGCGAGGAGGTGGCAGTTTTCACCAAGTTCACCAACCGATTGATCAACGACATGTCTTTCTTGCTGGAGGAGTCGCTAGACGGCCTGAAGAAGGTCAAGGAATTGCAGGATCTCAGGGCAGACTCCGAGCGTTGGAATAAACTCTCCGGCCAACTGCAAATCAATTCAAACTCAGAGCTGGCAACCTATGAGCGCCAGGTAAGGTGTTTCATTTATTTGTCGGGGTATTTCTTCTGCTATCGATTGCTGTTTGAGTTAGGAATTCCTTGGTTTCGAAACCTACTTGCTTCCCCGCCGATCCCATTTTGCAGACAGTCCGTTACGATCACGTCGACCGAAATGTCTATTAATAGTCTGCGCGTGTTCACACCAACAGCAGGCTTCAGGGAGGAGGGTGGGTTATTTTTTGGTTCTGGTTGGCATTGCTTAAGACGGTTCAACGGTTGGATGAACAAAGTGCGGTGGGGTGGAGAGGGGTGTGGTGTGGTGTGTTATCGATTCTGTAATCGATTTGTCAATGCTTTTGTGTTGTTATATCTAGGTGCGCTCCTACCTCACATTGGCCAATCAGACCGTCAATCTCTTCTATCACCTAACCACAGAAATAAAGGAGCCCTTCTTGCGGCCCGAAATCGTCAATAAGCTCGCTGCTATGCTCAATTTCAATCTGGCCCAGTTATGCGGACCCCGGTGTAAAACGTGAGTTGTCTGTCCACGGTGCGCGTTTCGATGCATATAGCTAACGTAATCGGCGTTTTGACTTCGCCGCCTTATTTTCACGCCTATCTGAACTCCCTTCTCTACAGCCTGAAGGTTCGCGAGGCCGAGTCGTATGGTTGGGCGCCGCGTCGTCTATTGGCTCAATTGACGGGCATCTACACCCACTTGGATTCGGAGGACAATCGATTCGCCAGTTCCGTTGCCGACGACGACCGGAGTTACTCGCCCGAGCTCTTCCTGGCTGCACAGCAACTTATGTCTCGCCACGGCATTCAGACAGCCGACACGGTCTCCCAGTTCGCCGGTCTTTCTGAGAAGGTCTGTCTGTTATCTTTCTCCTGCCGACCCACCTTGCCGCATTAAGACGCCGCCCGGGATGTACACGAATTTCAGAGAATTTCAGGTCTCTTATGTCTTAAGGAAAGTAGCGATGCGATCTATCATATAGGGATGCTCAAAGGAACGTTCAAGGCGCAAGACTTCCAAGATGGCGTTTGTATGTCATCCTGCGTTGCTATTTTCCTAGAGCCCAGGACCCCCGGTCAATCCAGTCAAAGGTGTACAGCTCCTCCTGCTAGACGATATACCGGCTTCATGGGTGTTTGAAGTGCCAACCGATGGCTTCCAAGTGGTTGGGGGTTACGTGCGCGCGCCACCCCACCCGCCCCATGTTTTTGGTTTTACCGCTTTGGAGGCGAATCCAAGTCTCTCACCCCATTGGGTCATCGCGATCCGCATCGCCTCGAAAAGTTAGATGGAGCAATGCTGGAGGTGGGGAGGAGTTGATTTGTGTCAGAGTTTTCGTTGACGTAGGCTTTAACCGAAGAGCAAATGATAAGGCCCTATTTACAACCTTAATTGATTCTCTTTTATTTATTTGCTTGCTTGCTGTAATGCCAGGTGAAACGCCTGCGTGCCGAGAAGACCCAAGAGGACCTGGATTACGGAGAAGCTCCTGCAGACTTCTACGACCCCCTGATGAGCACTCTCATGACGGACCCAGTTATGTTGCCCGGTTCACGATCTGTGGTCGATCGCAGTACCATTATCATGCATTTGCTCAATTCCGAAACCGATCCCTTCAATCGCCAACCCCTCTCAGAAACCGATCTCATACCATGTAGGTTCCGAAAATATTTCACTGGGGATCGAAAACATGTTGCTCACTAACGCCTCGAGCGGTACAATATTCCCAACAATCTAGGAAATTTCGTCCATGAAGTCGACTCGTTGTCCGGCAGAAGATGGCAGCATAAAAAAACGAATGAGACCACGTTAATATTTGACTTGTTGTTGTTGTAAGAAACGACCAATAAAATGGCAAGAGCAGCCATCCAACTGGAGAACGCCGAAGTGCCCTGTCTGACCTCGTCCTCTTCCTCTCTTTAGTGCCAGACTTGAGGCAGCGCATCGAAGAGTGGAAACGGGAGCGCGAGACAGAACTGCGGCGAACTTCCCGAGTCACGCCACCGCCAACCGGCAGCGACTGTGACGCCTAGCAACGTCGACGCGAACGGCGAGCTGCTCAACTGCTGGTCGTCCCTGTCGCGTTGCTTTGCGAGCTTACTTCGTTTGGCAACTAGCCGTTTTGTCTTCTACACCAACGGTCTCACTCTCTACCATCACATGCCACCAATTATTACTAAATATATATATGTCCAAAACGTTTATATTCTAACCGATGTCTTTATCCTTACGACGACTGTTGAAGGGTTTCGTTGCAGACACCTTTGCATGGAGTGATATGGGTCGTTTGCATTGAGACCCACTTTAGTAAATGATGCTTGGGGGACATCATGCATGCCCATCTGGGAATATTGCAATTATTAAACCGTATTTAGAGGCCGTTATTCCCAGCTTCTCCGGACAGCGAATCCAATTCGAGTTTAACATTGTGCATACTATTCACAATAAATATGGAATTCCCATATTTCGTGTTCCGAACGGCGCTCGTGTGCGTGTCTAATCCATTCACGGTTCCAGACGCTGTTAGTTATTCGCCGAAACGGAGCCCTCTGATTGGACGCGAACCCCCTTTGATTGTCCTACCTGACGGTCGTCCGCCCGCCCGCCTCAATCGCTGGTGTCATGTGACAGCCGGGCTTGGGCGAAACGCACCCCTCCGTCATTTCGTTTCTTTGATTGGCATTTCCGTGCACGCCATCCATGCGCTGGGGTCTACAAGGAATCTGTTCTGTTGAGGATCGCTGTTTCATTGGGCGACTCGATGGGCCCCGAATTGATGTCACGGAGAACCGACTGCTTCGTTGGTAGACTCTACCGGGTTGCAGTTGCCCATGCACGGCGGTCGAAGCAGTATGAGGTCTGGTGCCAGTGACGGACACAGTAGACAGCTGGCTCAGGCGCTATGGATCCACTTGGACGGTGCTAAGCAATGTGTCAGGTTCCCTGCCAACCTGGGAATGTCGACGGCGAAACACAATGCTGTGAAAGTGCCATTTTGGGCAACGCTGAAAACCACTATTTTTTTTCATTACCGGAGAGTTGGTACGCAAGTGTGCTTCAAAGGGAACAGTGGTCGAATACTTTCAATTTGTCCAATATCTTCGACGGTGAATGGCTCCGTTTCGCCACTGCAGGTTAGTGCGCGACGAGTGGCAGCAGGAAATGCGTGAACCGGTGTTGAGAGGTTAATCTCGCCGCGGTCGAGGAGAAGAGGCGCGCTCGCAATACAGTCGCTAATCGTGGTGGTTCATGCATTTGTTATGCAACCCCGACTGAAAGTCCGACCTGGGAATAAACACCAACGTTATCTGCGAGACTGCTATTGTCAATGACAGATACAGCCGGGGTCATTGGCCATCATCTCGCAGAAGCTTGTTGCTGCTGTCGGTGCGACTGCTCATCCGCGCATTTTATGTGCCTAACGCCATAAAAGGACCGAAGGCCTGACGTATTGTAGTTTAAAAGGAATAGAGATAGCACAGCGCTTGTAGCACACCGCAGTTATTGGGCAAGGAGGAGGAGGTATCGTTTCCGACTCTAACGCGTAGGTGTCGGTTAGAAAAATATTTTGAAGCCAATAAATCAACCATTCTTCAACGCCATCTTCACACAGTTGATATAGGATGCCGGAGCGTAAAAAAAGTATGGAAAGCAGAGTTGACGTTTCAAAATACTCCCTTTTCGGTTTTCGCTCCGGCCTCAAGTGAAGAGTAGAAGGTATGGGGCATATACAGGTTAAATACCGTCACAAAAATACACTTTTAACGAGACCTTGGAAAGTAAATAACACCGTAACGTTTTATAGCACTGACGGCATAGCAAAAAACTGTATCACCAGTTCAAATTGACGCACGTCTCGACAAAACACCCCCCTCCCACCGGCTTGAATTTTTAGCAGAGAGTGAAAAGACGAACTGTATTGAACCAACCTGCTGGATGCTTCGGCTTGATCTGAATGATTGTTGGTGGGGATGTACAGCATTCGTAGACACCGAACCGTTGATATTAAGCAGTTGGGCGATTGCAACCGGATTATTAATGCGAGAAATATATGGATTAATTGATGTCTTTTTACAAAATAACCTTTGAGACTGCGATTTGCACTTTAGAAAGGTCTCATGTAGACATCAAACATTTGCGGTATTGGTTAAGCTTTGTTCCTAATACTTCAATATTGTCATGATTAAATCCATAAAATCCGGTGAGTAAAAACAAGAGACCGATTTATGTGCAAATTTGCGAACAAAATCAAATAAAGAAGGGTAAAAACAATTTTCTGAATCGTTGAACTTTTAAAAATATCAGTGGCCGTTAACAGGACACGAACAAAATTATAGCGAAACATGTGAATTGTCAAAATTCAAAGCTATAAGATGCGACTTTTCGGTCGTTTTAACGCATCTCCAACGGGAACTCCATTCGGTTTTTTGCTTTCTGTACATAACGCATCCGAGACCGACAATACATTTATTTCATGAAAACTTGATTTTGTGATGTTTCCATTTCCGATTGACCCATGTGAATGCAATGGTACTGACTAAGAGGATATTGCAACTCACTATTGAATGGTATTTGTTTTAATTAGAATGACCTTCAGAACTGAACATACCGAGTGATTGCTGCTACGAATAGACATTTGCGGACTGTTAATAACACGGGGTTTCTTCGTTCGATAGAATAACCCAAACACTTATATTTCATTTTGCCCAAAGATGGCTCTGGATTCACCCATAAGACCCACAAAGCCGCAAAGCAAGCGCCGAATTTATGGGCGACTTATACTGCTGGGGTAATGTAGCTTTTATTACATTTATTATTATTTTATAATTTATTAATACGCTAACAATTCTAACGACTTCGTTTTTTGCGGTTTAACGCACACCGTAATAACTTTAACAAAACTGTTTGGGATATATCTTTGCATAATACACACAGAAGGGTCTGATATGTACCCATTCATATATTTTAATAACTCATCACCCTAAATACAAAACCTGAACAAGTATTCTTTCCCGATGGTGGAGCAGTCACCATCTCTCTCTGTTTGTGGGAGACAATATGTTCGATTTCCAGGTTATGCCATCACAGGTGACACTGGGGACGTCACCAGTAAAATATTCCCAAGAATGATTATGGAAAAATATATGAAGCCGATTTATCTTATAGCTAGATATCGTCGTACGAAAAAATACATCTTTAACATGTGTATATTTGTTCATGATTTTTTTTAGAACAAACGGAGCTGCAACTAAACATTGTCAGTGTGGTCAAGGACATAAAAGTCTGGATCTCCATCAACGCACTGAACCCAACGGCGTTACACCGGGCCCAATGTCCTTTGTGACAGATGCCCAACATTCCCTGGAGAGTTTTTTGACGGTTTTAATGATAGGAAAATCATTCTTTTTCCTTTTTCGTAGAATTATGCTAGTTAAAGGTTAATTATAGACTATAATTTCTTAATTGTCGCCCACCCATTTCTAGTCATGACAGATAACGGTTTACCAATAGTTTTAATACTATCTAATTATGGATTTTCCGTTGTTAGCTAATCAAATTGTTTGTTTCGTTTTTTTATTTTCAAATAGAAATCATATTTGATGATAATTTTGTAGTTTAGATTACATGTATTTTGTAAAATTCATAGTCTATACAAACCCTTTTTTAGCGCTTTGCTAGAACTCAACATTATCTGATGTGCTTTAGAAATAGTGAAATTGTTTAAAAGCTTTCGATAGCATTCAAGTTGATTAATTTAATTGCAGCCTCGACATGTGTGGGTTTCTTTAAATGCTAGGTTCAATCTTTGCATTTCACGCTTGTTATTACAAATTAAAATATTCCACTTAAGAAGGAATGATTGACATCACAAATTACGTTCATCCTTGCGCAATTTTCCTTTTAGGCAGTCCAAAATCCCCAACGGCACGCCATCTCCTACGAGTTCAACAAAACAAGCACCTGTGTTGTAGAATACGTCGCCAACAAGGATGTTGACATGTTCCAGGTAAGCTGTGACCTCGGCAACTCAATATTCATATGCATCTTCGAGTCCACAGAGCGTAGTAGCTTCTTTTCGTCTGAAATGAAACTGTAATTGTGATAATTTACACGTGTAGTTCGCTTTTTTAAAATAATAATCTTAATCGCTTTATTAGAGTAACCAGGACCAGTAACGTTTAAGCTTAAAATTAACACGCGGAGTGGCAATCATACATAGAACAGAAGATATGCATTTGCAAAGGATTTATCGCTTTATTTTTTCTACTTTCTTCTTTTCCATTTTCAAATTTGTGGGCATATCATTTTCTGACGACGACGACGACCAATAGTCAGAAAAATACGAATATATAACGTTTGTCAAACGCGAAATGACGGTCATTGAAGGGCGCTCTGTCGATAACGCACATTGAAGGAGAAGCGGCGTAATCGAAATTTCACATTCTAGGGGAAAAAGCATGATTTATTTACTCCATTGGGGGGGTAGGGGGGTTCTGTTACCTCGGAGCCATCATGACCTTTTTTAGTGTTTTCGAAACTCTTCTCAATTAAAAAACTGTTCTCTGACCATCTGTTCTTAATTTAGTAGTAACATATAAGGTGGCGTTTTCCCCCCGAATTAAACGTTGCTTTGGTGTCGCTGAATTTACTCGAATGCTGGGCTTAGCAGCGTGGCCGCCCCCAAATCATCCGTTAACTCGGAGGCTGATGGGTGGTTTTGGTGGCGGAAACCGCCAGTTGCAGCGGGAATTGAACCTGCATGAGTTCAATGTGTGACCCCTGTGTTGGATGATTTAGCGGCGGCCACGTCCACCTCTCCGTGGAATCTTCGTCACCTAAGAGGCCCGCTCAGCCGCACGAAAAACAATCAATTGGTGCTTGTGTGTGTGTGTCTTTGAAAATGTGACTTAAACGTCGTTTTTTAGGAAGACATGAGCACGATCAGCACAAGATCAGTTTTCAAGGCCCTTCGTGGCGTTTCCACCGCCCGCCTCTCAACTTTAATGGCGCGTTTTTAGTACACAGGACCTCTTTGTTTGCCCACGGAAATGATCGCTCCTGGCAACAGAACAATCAAAGTTTTTGCTGTGTGCTCCATTTCCGCCATTTGGCTTATTTTTATCGACCGCGTTCGACTTGAAATGTGACTTTATTTCCTCAGAGGGCATGCCGTAGTGTTTGCAATGCCACCCGATTCCAAAACATTCACCGCGTGCCCAACGTCTGATTATCAGCCCTCCGTAGTGTGACGAATATTGGCTTCTTACGATTGTTATTACATTTTAAATGACACGAGCACCCATCACCACTGTGCGCTTGATAATTTATCACTTTGCGCATACTTTTCTACTAACGGTTAATCAATAAATGGTGAAACCCAATCTACGAATAAGCGTGTGCGTGCAAACGGCGCTGCATTGCCTTTTATTATGATTAGGTCTCGACGGGCACTGACCTTTTAATTGGTTTCACTAGATTGGCCGCTACAATTCCCCGGTGATTGATTTTATCGTCGCCGAGCCCGCCCAATCCCCGTCTCGTGAAGACGGAGACAGCCGCCTTGGTTCGCCAGAGCTCCGATCCACCGGGTTCATGCGCAACCTCCTCCATTTCGCCTTCAGCAATAACAACAGCAAGGTGCCGAAGGGTAGCAGCGCCCGCATCCAGTCCACCATCTCCCGCTACGCCTGTCGCATCGACGTCGACCGCAATCCCCCGCATACGGCGCGCGTATTTGCTGCTGGATTCGATCTGCGCAAGAACATATTCCTCGGAGTAAGTGCCTGCGGAGCTTGGCTTATTGGGCATTGGCGTCACCGGTGAGTTATCCGCCTTTGATCTGGCCGTTGCATCCTTCACGGTAGCAGCGGCCACACTTGCGACTGCTGCATGAAGACGATCACTCGATGCCACTGATGCGAGTTCAGGACCAGGTCGAAACGTAACCTTGAGACAGATGCCGCGATCAGGGGTACTAATATTCCACAACACCGCATTCAACCCCGCTCGTTGAAGTTCCTCGTGATTCCTCGTATTCGATCTTCTCTGGAACGATCTCTCTTCTTCGGTGAAACCGCAACGTTGCAGATTTGCAACGACTTCGCTCTCTTGTTATTTAGTTAACCGTAATTTCTGCGCCAGCATATAAGCTGCGCCCATTGAATGTTTAAGTATGTTTTATGTTTAAACACCAATAAGATTCCGGTGTCTACCGGTACACCGCAAATTTAAATCCACACTCGCGCCACTTTCCCATTCTAGGGGAAAGACCGGCTTCATGGGTGAGGGGGGAGGGTGTGGTTATGCAGGTGGCGTCCCCAATGCCACCCGTGGTGGACGACTGGCCTGGGAATCGAACCAGGGCGAGGATGCGATACCATCGGACAACGGTAGATTGTGACAATTTAGCTTTATACCAAAAGATCAATTGGTCACTGGGAAGCATTAAAAATATATAATGAAAATAAACAAATAGTCATTTATGAAGAGATTTCTTTTATTACTGATCATAATCACTATCCTCCTCATGTGCACTGAAGCCATCTCCTTCGGTATTTGAGTTGACGAATTGCAGCCGAATTGCTTCATCCCATGTTGGATCGTATTCATTGATGCTCTAGTCACGTTCATCCGGAGGCAAATTTCCTGCTGATTCCCCTTCAAAATGCAACAACCGGGCCTTTGGAAACCTGTTGATGATAGTGGATTTGTTTTACCAATGCTCCACGCTGCCAGCATTCACAGTCAAACTTGCCCATAAGTTGGTTTTCGCATGCGGCTCGTTTTAGTGAACGATTTCTCTTCTTCTGAGAACTCTCAAAGAATGTGTGTTTTTTTGCGACATGAAGTTTGTGACTGCATAAATTAGCCGCATCATTGTTTAAGCTGCTTGGAGGTAAAAACGGAGCGGTTTATGTTCCGGAAACCATCCTAAATTTCACGGCATTTAAGTCTCGTTGAACTCGGCGTTGTGAGAGGGTCCTCTGCTGCCATCGTGGCCAAATTATCTTATGTAAATATTTTGCCGATTTACATATTCCCATTTCTGTGCCGAGGACAATCATTCCAACTTCCGTTTTTATTCGTGTTTGCTTCGTTTGGTGCCCGCTAATCCTTTTCGGGGATAAATGAACATGTCCTTAAGCACATTCCTCGCCGATCACGTGTACTTTGTAGGTGGGTTGTGGTGGGTCATTTTTCAAGAGCCACGACTTCTTCCCATGTTCACATTTAACGTGTTAAGCTCCTGTCCCAATGGCCGCGCAATTGGGGGGAAGAGGGGGGCCATTTTTCAGCACCAACTGTGACCTCAGTCATCAAGCAGCGTCTCCCATTTTGTGGACATGGTTGTTGTATGTGAGGCGCCTTGTCTGGCCGTTTGGCTTGGGTCCGGCCATACCCGCAAAAAAATATCCCCGCGGAATTCCGTAAACTTCAACTCTATTGTCTCCCGTCTCCGACATGTAATGGTAATGGATTGCCCTGGCTTGGAGCTCGTCTCGAGGTGCCCGGGTCTACGATAGATGCCAGAGACCGAAATTACTGATGCTACTGCGTAATAGCAGGACACGCGAGAGCTGCGCGACTTCTACCGGCGCCGTGTTTACCGACTTCACAACGCGGCGCTGCTTGCGTTTGGGGCGGGGCACCCGTTTCCAGCGCCACGGCACGGCACGCCACAGCGCTGGCGACAACGGCTGCGTCACTTTCCCCTGCGTTTCGTTTCAGCAAAGCGCCAGCAAATGGCGGCACGACGGCATGATGGACGGCTTCACCACCAATGGCATTCGCATCTACCGGCCGAGTTCCCTCCTAAAGGATGCTGGTAAGATGCTGCCTCTGTTTCATAAACCACCTTCTTCTAGGACTTTTTTTTATAGATGTCTTATTTGAATTGGCTTTTTTTCTGCTTGTAGACAAATCTCAGCCGTATGTCTTTTGTTATGCTGTTTTATTATGCCTCAACCTTTCCCAGCCCTCGAATGGAGCAGTCGAAACACCTGCAACCACTCCCACAGCTCCCCTCCCCATCTTCCCCCTCGTGCATCCCCCCCCTTCTTCATCCCCGCCCCTTCCCTCTCCACCCCGTCTACCCCACTCTCGAGGACGGCAACTTGCATCAGCTCCGCCACCTTTGATTCTTCATTTAATCTTCTATTGTCTAGTCCAGGTAACCCCAATCACCGCCAACCCCCTCCTACTAGTTTCCGTCGATTGTGTTCGATTTCACGTCCGTATTTCGTTTGAGCTAGCCGACAGGCGTGACAACTATCAGGTTGTGGCAAGCATAAAAACCTCTTTCTACGACCCAAAATTATAATCCGACTCGCATCCACACGGTTGAACCGGGACATGGAGAGGAGCCTTCTGAAGCCTGTCCACTGCGCGTCGAAAACACGATGAGATTGAAACTATTCGATAATTGGTGTGTGCGACGAATACTGGAAACGGAATTGTGTGACCCCAGCTCTCCAACAATTCGATAAGGCGTCATTGGCAACCATCCTACTATGCCGTCGGCTTCATTGGGTCGGTCACATTCAGAGACAGACCTTCTAAACCTCCGTTTTTCGACCCCACGAGGCACAGGTTGGCGCTGCCTGGTCGATTGTCAACTGACAAGGTGGATCAGCCCCGTGAAAGCGGAAGCGTTGCACTGTGCGTCGCTGGAAAGAGAACAGCACCAAAATCTGTTCGTATCTGACCTCCGATCTCCGCGCATAGGGGGCTACGATGCGCGATTTCAATTAAGCCGGCTCGTTCTCCAACAGGAGTCTCCCGCGCCTAAGAAGAACCAGGACACACTGGCGGTCTTGTGCCTGCTGGCTTTTTGTCTGCGTCTAACAGATGAGTGGGGTTCCTGGGTGTCGCGCATATCAGCTACGCGGCAGCGACGATCAGTCTGAGCTCATTGGGGTCAAGATCTGGTTCCAGGACATACAGCAGGCCCAAACACCATGGATCTTCCTGGTTTTCGCCTCATCGCAACCACAAACCTCAGCGTGGTTGCCTCGACGTGCAAAGATTTCGCAGCCGATTTCGTGTCCGAACCACTACAACCGACGATGCTGGAGATAAGGCGGGCGGCTTCTCTGCGTTTAACATCGTTGGGTTGTGCTATCAGCTGATCTCTAGTGTTGCTTAGTCGGTAAAGTTGGAGAATTGGGGAAAACCTTAAATAATCGGTTTTTCGTCTACAGCCTGGGAATCCTACCGCCCAATAACAGGACTTATTCTAGATTATAGTGGTTATAGTGCTTTCGAGGTATGATTGTCGTGCTTCTTAATGGCAAAAATAGCAGCGGAAAGGGTGCAGTGTTCCCGTGGGTTTTTTTTTAATTTGATTGTCGATCGCCCCCTGAATGACGTCTCTGTTCGGAGGCGTTGTTGTCTATTTAGATCTACAAAACACCGAGGAATTGTTTATCTGCAATGAAGTAAATGGGCGTCTTGAGGAATTCGGCACTGCCAATAAACCCGAAGGCCAAGTTGGTCAAATGGAGCCGCGTAATATTTGTATTGCTCTTTCGTAATATTCACCCCAAAGCGACGTCGGACGCAGATATGCGAGAATGGTTGTTGCATCACGCCACGTGCTCGAATGTAAACTAGATTTCCTGTTTTCATTTTTTTTGAACTCAGACTGGACACTTAAACTCAATTTTATAGCACAGCTAGCCCAGTTTCTTAGACGTCGTTTATTTTATGACTGCGCAAAGGGCGATTCACTCACCAGGCGGCCATCTTTGTTGATATTTGAAACCGCTTTCGATGCAATGATCTGTTTGCGTGGTCAGGGGAAATTACGGTGTAGCAACAAGCATTCTCTCTCTCTCTCACTGGGGACGCCAACTGTTAAAATATGGCAAACCCCCATGGAGCTAATTTATCCACCAGCAGGAGACGCGCTAATGTGGATGGTGTGTGTGTGTGGCCTTCGCTATGGATTATTTCAGCCTGTCTTCGTGTGTTGTTGTAGGTCATTGTGGCGGGAGGTGAGCGTGTTGGGCATCGTCTATCGACTCCATTCCACCATGTTTGTGCCCTACGAAAACGACCGCGTACGTCAAGTCTCCTTTTCCCAACACATCCATGGCATCCATGATTATATTGCCGCCTGCCTGGTGGTCTCCAGGTAGCTGACTGTGCGTGGCTGCCCGGCAGGAAACCGCTTGACAGGCGGACCAAACCTGTTGCGGGTGGTTGTCGGGAAGTATATATATTTCCCGGTGAAAACGCGCAGGAAAGTCCCGCCAGAGGAGGTCCATATCGGGACCCAGCGAGGACCAGGCAGGCGCTTTCTCGTCGACGCACCTCGACTTAAGATTATCACTGAGCCAAAGAAGAAGAAGAGACTTTCAGAGTATTTCAGAGTGGCATGGCGGCTGTCTGTCCGGTTTCCCCTAGCAACTCGGGAGTTAATGGGTGGCAGCTTCTCGAACGCCACCTCGTAGGTTTAATGGCAATTCCCTCGCGTAGCTCTTATTGACTTAGAATGGGATAAGGCAACTTGGCATCGGGTTGTGGTTTGTGAGAGAATTATTTATTCTAGGTGGAGAATGAAGACAATGTCCTCGAGGACTGGACTCTGATTGACATCTCCGGTGCAATTCTCCTCTGGCGATCTCACGAGGGTCTCTCCGAGGGATTGAGTCTAGTTGAACTGAGTGAAATGGTGCGTTGTAGCCATGGTTTCGTTGTTTTCCGTTCATTTTTATGATTCAATTAGGAGTGGGGTGTCAATTCAATTTATTAATTTTTAAATTGCTCCTCCGATTGATCCCATTGTTCAGGTGGATATACTGAACCAGTTGAACATCCAGTGCCCCGTCTACCTGAAAACCCTACAATTCCGCGATTCTGCCGCTTCCACTGCCGCCGCCACCTTCGCCAACACGCGCTTTGCCAATTTCTCCTCCTCATCCTCTTCGATATCGGCCACTTTCGGGGCCGGCCGACAGCCCCATGTCTACCTCAGCTGCGGCCACGTCCACGGCTACCACGATTGGAAACCGCTTAGTGGCAACCGGTGCGTTGTTTACGCCGTTACGTGGCGCATAGTCCGGCCAATAAACAAATAGTGGGGCCTTTCTGCGGGACAATTTGCAGTGTTTGCCGAAGTGCTTGCGCTTGCTTAGTGCAGCGGTGAATTGTGGTCCAGATCTGGTCTCAGCGACTTCGCTGTGTCTGCATAGCGACGTCTTATTTTGTTATTGGAGCACTTGTCGCGGCAGATTTCGCAACCGTAGCATAGTAAGGGACGTCACACCGCTGCCCTTCTGCTTTCGTCCTCCCCAACCTTTATTCTGCTTTACACCTCCGCGATTTTGCTTATTTATCGAGGACAGCTTCATTGGAATCCCAGTCATATCACTGAATCGATGCAACTGGCTCGCTTGCCCGGTTGCCCCCCGTTGGCGAGCAGCCTGGGTTCGACTCCCTGACCTGGTTAGGAGACCTCGGGGGCACTGGGGGCGCCACCTGTAAGCACTTTCCCGAGAAACTTAAAGGCGGGTTATCCTCCATTAGGAGATAATTTCAAAGCCCGTCCAGGTTTTTGGTGGCAATAGTTGACTTAAACAAATGAATGACCTCACAGAAACCAAAATTGAAAGAATTTAATGAAAATTTACAAGATCAGGTTTTTTCTTGAAGCATCCACATCGTCTTGCCACCTATAATAATAAATGGTTTTGAGTGTGGCAGTCGCCGGCGTGTCAACTTATGCTCTTAGGGAAACGTGATGGACACGCTTTTCCGTACGCTCGACAGAAGACCACCCGACCTGTTTGGAATCCTCATTCGTCTTGGAGGCGTGGCATAGAGTCAGATCGGTCGTGCATTTGATGAGCTCAAGGCCATTGGGAGACGGAGGAGGCTTCGTTTCGGACTCTTGCGTGTTGATGTCGATTAGAAAAAATAAGGTTTACACCAATTTGTAAACCATTCTACCATGCCGTCTTCACACATTCGAAATACGATGCGTGGGCATTAACTTGGGTCGAAATCCGAGGTGGATTCCAAAAATACGCCGTGTAGCTCCTTACTGTACCCAAAACTGTGGTAGACCGATGTTTCGTGGGTGGGTTTCAAAGCGCTGTGATTAAAGCGAGGCACCTCGAATTGGTAAGCGGATTTGAAGGTAAAGCCATCTTTCAGTGCATCAAGTCTGGCGTTCAACTTGGTATATATGAGCGAAGGGTTTCGATATTCTGAACAGCTAGCTTATCCACAAGAACCTGATTGAGTATTTGATGATTTCAACGCCATTATTAGACCGAAGGTTAGACGTATTATAATTGAAAAGGAAGGGAGAAAGCACTGCGCCGTGCAGCATACCGCAGTTATCCGGGCAAGAAGGGAGAGGCCTCGTTTCCGACTCTGTTTGTTTCGTTTAGATAAATAATTTCTAGCAGTTTATAAACCATCCCTCAACACCATCTGTACGCAGTTTGGATAGAATGCGGGAGCCTGAACTAGTTGTGAATGGCCAAGAATACATCCCTAAACAGTTTCCTTTCGGTGTCGGGTGAAGATCGGGTGAGTGAGGTCGAGGCTAACTGGTATTGCGGAGTCTCACAATTGCATGCGGATTAAGGTCATCTGGACGACGTCTGCACACTCCGACCGTGACCTCGCCAACCCCGACCGTGTCGTCTGCACGGGCATGCAGAGATGGCTGCTTTCACACCCCCAACGCGGCGCTCTGCTGGTGACTTGTGATTTGGCTGCTACCGCTATTTCGAATTATTCTGGCAAAATACCCACATTGGTTGTCTACTATGGCGAAAGCGCGCTTGTAGCCTATTCCCGCTCAAATCGGGTTTTCAGTTGGTCAAAACCTCCCAGGGCTTGTGAATCGGTTTCAATGACAGGTGCACCGCAATCAACCAATTAAGTGAGTACAATTCACGGCAGACTGCGTCGTTATTAAATGGCGAAATGGGTAATTTAAACAACTAGTTAGCGTTAGAATAAAATTAAAAGAGTAAAGGAAATTATAATTAATTATAAAGAGTCATCCAGTTAAAAAAAACACCTATTGTCCTTGTTTATGGCAAGAGGTTAGCAAGTAAGGCCACCGAAATAATCCGACTGCAGTAATCCAGCGACCGGATGTTGGCGAAAACCGGCTGCATCATCATCATCCATAATTGATTCACCAGCCCGGGTTCCATGAGTGGTCCCTGCTGTGGTGGTTAAGTTGTGTCGACCAAGGAGCTTTCTACTCGATCTATAACGGAGCTGTCTGCGTTAGGAACGCATCTAGGCTGACGCGAATTGCATCAGGCCTTTTGTTAACCACGATGAATGGGGATTTGTGCATCGTTAATATTTTCGCTTCATGTGCTATTTCTACGCAGTTTGGCTTTGTGGCGAAGTCCAAAAGCAATTTATTAAAATAACCCAATCCCTCATTTACCCACCCGTCTTGATGGGGCTTACTGCATTTGCTGACTGTTTTGCATGAATGCTGACGTGGTTGCGCCGCCCGTGTAATTGATATTATTGTCGCCGAGGGCAGGACATCGAGTTAATCAAGGTTTCCGAGCATTCGGCAGTCCTTGGATTGGATCGCGCAAATATAGCATACGCATTTGGTATATTAGAGACGATTGCGCATTTTAGTCTGGTGGCGTAAAATTGGGTCGTTGAGTCCAAATTATTCCGAAATTTCAACGACTATTTCACCAAAAAGAATTGACCCATGATGTGTCAACAATCAGATGATGATGATGATGATTCTCCATTCAAAGAGATGCAAACATTGTAATTTGAATTGGAAAGTACACTCGAACTTGAAAGACACTATCCAATTTCCCCTCAGCGCGACAGGTTGGTTTGTTCATGCGACTATCCACGGTGACTCATCCGTGAAGTCTGTCTGAATCCGCTTGTTGGTACACTACCTGATTGCTATCTAAGCCGCCTCAGCTAAGGGAAACGGTATGCACTTTTGTTGGATCGACTAAACATCATTATCATCATCGTGTGGTTCAAGCATTCGAAGCAGATTAACGACTCGTGCGCATTGCAATTACACGAGGTGGTAGCACTGGCGTGGATCTTACATTTTGATGGGACAAATGGGGAACGCTGCCAGATTCCCATGGTTTAGGTTTATGTGTGAGAGATTCAGAGACCATTAATTTTATTTCTCAAGTCCCACGTATCAAAAATAATAGCAGTATTGTGGCTTGTCATGGAGTTTCTCAGGAATGTTACATAAATTGTGGCGTCCTAAATTGCAATCGAGGTGTCCTGACCCGGGAGGCCAACCCAGCTCCCCATCAATAGAGCGGGGATGCGAACCGGTTCACCAGCGGTACGCCACAAGAACAAGTCACCGCCAACAAACATGAGTCTCCTCCCGTTTGCGACACCATTTCGCTGTCTATGTAAAAAGCAGGTATGGGTCTGTATGCGTTGGCTGTTCGAGGAAACCACGCTGGCAGTATTGGACGGATTGGACTTGCTCTTCTTAGCCCCTGAAAGGAGACCTCTGACATTCCCACAGCAGACTCTGACACAATCTGACACATCGGCGCACCTAAACCCTTGATGCGTTGTTTTGTTCTGCAGGAACGGACTATTAATTAATCGGACCAGTCGAAATTGAAGAGGTTTTGAAGGGGCTTCTGGACATGACTGTCTCATGGTGATCCGATGACGAGATCGTGATAAGACCAAACAGCTAGCAGCGAACCTCTTGTAACTCAGAGACATCCGAAAGGCGTTTTACCGGGTGTTACCGCAGGTGATTCTACAACAACAGGGACATTGCTATTCGATGGGAGTACTACGGGAACGGGCGTGTCTGGGCCTTGCGATATCCTCCCAATCGGAGGATAGTTCTGGCGATAGTTGGTCGCATAGTTATTCTAACCCCGTCACCCCCACGCGTCCATTTTGGTAGAGAGCCCTGCCGCGCACGCACCTGTCCCCTCTGCCGCCAGCCCTCCAGCTTCGTGTCGCTCTCGATCGGCGAGGAGGTCGGCTTCCTAGTGGGTCGCGGACCCCCCACCTACTGCTTCAACCCCTGTGGACACGTCGCCTCCGAGGCAACCATTCGGTGAGTTCTGGGTGTGGAGCGGATTTTTTCTCTCCGATGAGCCGGAGGTGAGCACTAAAAGGCACCGCCTATGCTATGGCCTATTCTTAAAATATGAATACCATCAAACGACGTTTTCGTTTCATTCTCACGGCGACAAACGCGCGCAGAAATCAATCAATGGACTTCGAGTTGATTGCTTTCCGTGGGGCATCTAGACGATGAGTCGGTGTTATGGATGGCGAAGATTGTAAAAAGATTCTCGGGAATATTACACAAAAGCTGGCGTCTCTTTTATTATTAGCAGAAGAGGAAGAGGTGCAGCAGCCGCTGTAGATGTCTGATGATGCTAGCAGCCGCCAAGTCGCTACAACTGGTTTATTCTTGGTGTCTTAACTTTGGAGTCCAACCCAGGGTCGTTCACTGATGATTGATCGGTTATTCTGACGGCTACACCATCTGGGTGTGGAGTACTATGCTGTTGTTGCTTTCTTGCTCTTCATGCATCTCAGAGAAACGTCTCTAATAACCGTGTTGCCTCCATGGTTATAACAACAGTGTCGAATTTTTATGTAAATTGGTATATAGGAACGATTCTTAGATGTCTAGATTAAAATCCAATTTGGTTTTAAAAACTGGCCACGTTAACACGAACTGCCGGTTTGTCGTACATTTAATTGTATTTCCTAAACTCTGCTTATTGTAGATTCTGGTCGGAACTGAAGTTACCGCTCTCGGCCCATGCCGATATGGTTCCCAGGTGTCCTTTCTGTTGTCACATAATCGAGGGTCCTCCGGTGAGACTGATCTTCCAACACAAAGCCGACGAAGACACCGTGGAACAAGCGTTTGCCGCCTTCACATCCAGAGACGACTCCCCGGAAACACCGCCCGAAGTTCTGCGATCGGATTCGTTTCCAGCACTAATCAAGAAGAGGTCCATTGGATGCTGCTCACCCGTGAGCGAGCTGGAACACACGACAGTCGTCCATCCCTCGCCATCGTAGTTTTCGCTCATATTTCAGCATCAATCTACCTGAAGCCTTTCAATTCGAGCGCTCTTCGTGCTTTTTTCTTTCTGTGTATTTTGCATCAGGAGACACCTCTTCAATCATCGTGCATGGAATTCAAATTGATGTTTTGTCTCTGTGTTTTTAATATGAACGTTAATGACTTGATTGTGTATATTAAACTGTTGATTGATCTACGCGACATTGACATTATTTTCAAACAACGTGATCTTACTCTGATTATAATTTTCTACCTGCGCCTCACAACTGGATACTTCGGAGTCAAAGCTTAAAACAACTTCGAATCTGCAAGGCCTTAACAAATTATTGCCTTTAAAAACGTATTTGGCTAGGTAACGTGGGATTGTAGTGACCTTAAACGTCCCTTTTTGTTTTAACGGACAACCAACCGAATTCGACCCACGAACGCACCATCGCCGACTTAACGTCGAGCCTTTGTATCATTGAATCAAGAAACCTATCTTGATTATACTTTGGTTTGCGTTCTATTGTATAAACCCTTTTAGACGCGTTTGTCTTAAAAGGGTTAAGTTATAGTCGAACTGCGAATCACGACAGGGTAATAATAACGTCATGAGAACCAAAACTTTCAACAATCAAACTGATGCACGTTGTGTGGATTATATATAGAATAAATTATAAGAAATAAACAAAATTTGTAGAAGCTTTACAAGCAATTTTCAATACTTTGTGGTTTCTTAAAATATGTCGAGGTATTAGTTGGATAAAACAAGGCGCCTGTCGACGATCTTTCGATTTTACGTCCACTTTTCAGTACCCGCCCATTAGTTTTTCGTTCGCTCAGACGTCGCGAGGTTTGGGAACGTGGTAGATGGTCGACTCAATCAACAAATCTCCGCGTCAACAAACTGCCGTAATGTGCGTGCATAAAAGTACAACCAAAGTAATGGCTACTAAAACTGATAGATATTTTCAAAACCAAATTCGCTTTACGATGAATGAACTATGTTTCAGAATAAAGTTTTATACGTTGACCAGAGGTTGTTAACGGTCTGGATTTGTTTGAATACACAAAAATAAAAGCGTCAACAATGAAATTTCGTTAAACTCGCTAAGATGACGATCGAAAATGCAGCTGGTCTTGATAGCGTTCGCATGGTGAAAGAAAATATCTCTTTCTATGAAGATAATAGGCTCTTAGACAAGGGAAAATTATTAATAACCGAAAAGTAAGCCATTTTCTTAAATCCATTTTCCACGGCCCTTATATATTCCCTAGAAACCATGTTTACGTTCCATCGCTCATTTTGTTATCATATATTCTTTTCTTCCCCTGTTTGTAGATCGGTTGATTGGAACGGCGAAAAAATCCAATTTTCGCTCGAATACCAAAATATTTGTCTTCACGCAGTTAGCCGGGATCCTTACGGTGGTGATGAAAATGTTAGGTTCCCACACCCACACCTGTTTCTCATGGTTGATGGTGAGCGAGTTTGGTCAAATGGCGAAGCCCCCGTTGCAGGAATGGGCGATACGGGCATGGATGTAGACAGTGGAAGTAAGTGTCGGCTCATTAAAGTTTTTCTTATTGTGAACTTGCCGTGAATACCATGCAATTTATTCGTATTTATCTTAAGCTCAGTGTATTCCGTCGTTTTATTGAGATTGAAAGTTTGCCAATCGTAAACGTCTTCATTCACAGGATTCCCAATATTTGAACCTTCATTATATGCTATCTAATACCGTTTTCGGTTATTTCTCAGGTGAAAATAGCGATGATGTGGGAACGCCCGATTTTCCCGCAGATGAAGAAAAAGTCGCCTTTCTGCTGCGTTTTGTGCCCGATGATCAGCAGGTCTTGGATGATCTGTACAGCGCCATTGCTGAATGCCAAGCGCTCAATCCCGATCCCGATGATTTTTCAGAAGAAGATTTCGAAGATGTTCAAGAGGCTTTAGAAGGAGAGGAGGAAGAGAATGCACCTGAAACCGGTGTGTTATACACTATTTTCACTTGTTAATTCAATTCGTTGTCGTTAATGTAGAATATTGATATCTGCATTCCGTATTTTCGTCAATTTAACCATTAGTCATTTTGAATAGCTACGCGAGTGACGGTACGTCATATACGCCTTTTGTACTCAAGAAATTAACGGTCCATGCCCAGTGTTTTCTCTATAATTGTTTTTCGTGTTAGCGTAATTCTTAACCGTATTTTTGGTTATTTCAGAAAACACCAATGGTACTATCGACCCAGAGAACTTTGCTGATGATTGAACCGCGCTATGCAGCATTTTTATATTGATAATTGCATTTTACCACATAATTGTCGTTTTCTGTATCTCTAGTGTTCATAGGGCAGACAGGCGATGACCGTATGCGTTCACGATCGCAATTTTTTCGCTTGTGTCACATACCAGGTTGGGCCAACTAACGTTTTACAGCGTTGAAAACGTATTGCTACTACTTAGCTCTAGGACTATTCCACAAAAGAAGCGTTCAGAAGTAGCAGTAATAGTTATCAACGCGGAGGAGAGTGGATAACATGTATATTGAGGATATATTGAATAGCGTAATCAACCGTCAGCTTTCAATCAACCGGGGGACAATAAGAAGACAGGGAGAGCATTATTTTTTTACGGTTTGGTGCATTCGGGCAACTAATGTAGACAATTCGTGTCATGATTCTGCATTTTTGGCGAGTGATAGAATTTTTATTGAGGAAAATGCTGGTTCCTCGCAAAACGTGGATATTAATGGGGTACCGTTAGGTTATTTGAATGCGAAAGATTTTGCTGAAGCGCCATGTCAGCGGAATGTAGTCCCTAAACAATTATATATCCATTGTATCGCTAATATTCAGTATTTCACCGGCTTTCTAGAATCGTAGGTACCTCGAGTTGGTGGATTAGAAGGTTGAAACCCATACGTAGGTCATACTTTACATCAATATTTCACTTCTTTGTTGACCGAGGTTACCTCGAGTGCTATTTTTTCAAATTAATTAAACTGGTTCTTGTTTATTTGAATCATGCCAGAGGAGGCAATCGATAATTCAGTACGCGACTGTCGGTCAATTTCGACCTTGACATGTAAAACTATCGAGTTATTATTAGGGAACATGTATTAGCAATGGTGTGGTAAGTAAAAGAAATCGGATGGTTCGACCCTAATCTGAAGTCTCGGTTACCCGCAAAATAATGAGGAAAAAACGCCCGAAGGCCAAATCAAGCATTTATGTCGCAAGGAAACTCCCTTTGAGAAAGGTCACACAAATTGGATATTACGTTACTTATGTTTATTAAGTAATACGCGTAATTATGAAGAATGTGCTACGTTGACTCATTTCGATACAGAGCCTATCAATACTCAGAGGCCTCCCCGAAACTCAATTGTTGATTCATGCGATGGTAGCCTTATATAAACCCAAAATTGCAAGTTATCCGAAGTTAATAATTCCTCAAAAGAGATTATAATTAATCTATCAAACATGGCAGCATAACGACGTGCTACGCATTTGCTTCAAGAAGAGGAACTGTCTCGTTTCTCATCCCGTTCACGCTTGAGGTGGAGGTCAATAAGGGCCTCGCAATTGTGCAGGCCGCTCATGACGCAGGGGCGGCCTACAAGGTTTCCCCAGACAAGAGCAAACACAACTGCTCCGCCAATGAAAATGACGACTGACGAGAAAAATTTGTATCCTGCGTGGCAGACGGGCACTGCTGTACCGAAGACCAGGAAGCAAACGGCCACGATGGAAGCACACACGAGGTGTTTAATTTTTTTGTGATCTTCTATTTTCATTTGTTTCTGGATAATGCTGGCTGCGTCAACGAGGAGATCTTCAAGAGAATCATCGGAGTTTATTGGGGCGCCATCTAATTGGGTAAAACCGTTGAAAAATGCAAACAATTATTTCCGATCGTGCCCAATACCAAATTAACCAATCGGGACGCTGGATATTACCATTCAAGGGTTTTAATCGGGAGTCATATTTCCACTAATTGCAATCGATAAACGTCCCTCAAATTCCGAAAAGCTTTCCGATCATTAATCGTGATCGTCTGCAGAGTTAAACACGCACCAACAACACACAACAGTGACTAAGCAGGCATACCTGCTCAGCTCGTCTTCTCATCCATGTTGTGGGTTTATGTATTGTAGCTAAACTAAACCTGTATTCCTTTTCTTCATTAATTACGACCAGAGTTTCCACACAAGAGACCAATGCAGACAATATTTGTCCTTTTCTCTGACTGTGCAATGATTCCTTGGTACTAGGGGAACCCTCATTTTGCTTGACATATGTTGTTGTTCCTGTTATGCTCTGGAAACGGGTTTTATTTGCATTCTACATCATTAACCTCCTTGTAATTTCCTTAACGTATAAACGTTTTATTGTTGTAAATTGTGATGCTGAACATTTGGGTCTTCGTGACCTTAATAAAATGAATACCATTTTATCTTGATTTCGTATATTTGCTGTCTCAAAGAATGTGGCAAGTGCCTTTCACTTTGACAGACCGATTACGCGGCAGAACTCTTCACCGTAGAACTTGAATTTTTTATTCACGTCCAAATTTATTCCCATAAGAACAAGGTTGCAGGCTCCAATACCAGATAGCTTTCCCCTGAGGAGTCGATGGTGTTCTCAACACACCTTGACTCCCCTAAACAATAAGCTCTCATTCTCTGATTGCCATCTTTTTGATAAGCTTAAGATGAAAACTAAACAGCCGCTTTTCCACCAAAAGAGAACCAAATCTACCGAAAACGGTCGTGGCTAGATAGTTTGGTGCAAATGGAAGATAAATCATAATACGCCAATGCCTCATTTTAACGGCCTTCTATGAGCCATTGCATCACCAAAGAACCTGTGCATTAGATTGCGTAAGATGGCATACCTTCGGGAATCGGGCTGTTGTGACGTGTTATTCGGAATTCAGCAGCTACCGATGAATGGTCCGAGTAATAGAGGCCATTTGAGTCCGGAACCTCAGACATTTCGTGTCTACACACGTCGCAGTCAACAGTCACGTCTGAAGGTCAGGAAGCAGACAGGTATGAATGAGTTAACTAATAAAGTGTGACAGATCGATGCACTCCCATTACAATTATACGGGAAGTAATTCTACTCAAGCTGCCGAAACTATCAATTACGCGGAGGATGCTTACTTACTTTGAATATTCTCGCACAACAGAACCGACGAGCTAATCTCACACACAACGTCCTAGGATGACGTAGAGCCTTTCATTTGGCACTCCATTGAAAACACGAGGTTTTTAAACCACGATTCTGAGTGCCACCGACCTCTCAAAGAGGTTGCCGCTACTTTCGAATGTGCCATGCCACTGCGTATTCAGAGAACGAATCACACAACTCCAACGCGCCAAAAAGAAAACTATTTAGAATAGGAAAGGCGATGAAGCGTGAAAACGTTGTCTGCAAACGGTTTTGAATGAGTAGAACCACCAAAGTGGAATACACGGGTGTCCATTTGGGAACCAAATTGCCATGCTTTGACCTATGTACCCATGTAGCATTTTATTTCCGCACGCATGGATTCTCTACGGGTCATAACATTATGAAGGAGACCAATAAAATCGAAGCACGTAGGGGATGTGCCGACGGTGTGAACTGCAGCGGGGAAAGAGCCTACCGGAATTTGAGTCCATCATCCGGCCGGGTCGATAGAGGAGGTAGTCGAGTCGGATGCCGTTGCCCGTGGCTTCGATCCACTTCTTGTGAGAGTAGGGGCAGTCGCCTCGTTCGCACGTCGTTCCCTCTCGTTCGAGGACCTCAACGCTGGTCACCGGTCGCTTGGCGATCTACAATTCATCCAGAAAATCGTTACACACCACTCTTACAATATCGTTTCGGTGGCTTGTAGAGAAACTGGATTTCATTTTACGAATTATCCTGCGGCAAATTTTTTCTACGAGTTTTTTAAAATGGTTTGAATTTTTAAGGAGCAATGCAAGAAATTTGAATTGTCGTAAAATCGCTGTTAAACTGTCATACACTGGATCCGTGTCTTCAACGATTATGCTAGTAAAAACGAAATTTGAGCTAGAATAACACACCCTTCCCCTAAATAGCTTCCCATCAGAAACAAAACCATGGGATCAAGAGAGATTTTTAATGATCGACAACTATCGATTTGATTGGAGCAGATTTAACCCTTTAGGTGTCCACGATTATGCCGCTGATGCTTCCTCAGTGACGTCAATTAATCGTCAGCCAGAAAGAGAAAACGATAATTTAGCTTCTTAGGAAGTCGATGTCCCACCACTATTTAAAAAATCAAGCTCTGTGAGAAATTCCCGCAACATCAAAAGCTGCAAAATTACCGCACCTCAAGCCGGCTGCATGGAAGTCATTTCAATGACGATTCTCGGGAAAATTGCTCTGTTTGAGTCGTCCCCGGGACCACACGACGAGGAGGCGGAAGTTGCTACTGGTTGGTCAAATTCCGGATGATGCATTAGACGCTTTCCACAACCCGACAACATCAAATCGGGGATAACATGCACACGTCGCAACGAACCTACATACAGTTAATGTTGTGCATGGCAGGTTTCGAGCTGCCGCTAACATGGTGCCCGGAGAAGTGAAACATGATCGACGATCTGGAATAAGACGAACCTGATCCAACCAGGCGTCCTTGAGGTGTAGAGATCGCTTGAGGAGGCGCAGGGCCGTAGTGTACGGCTCGAGGTTGAAGTCGCCCGCTATGAAGACGGCATCGGCAGAAGCTGCGGTCGCGCGGATGAACTCCGTCAGTTCCAGAGCCTGCGACAACCGGTGACCCTCGACTTCGTCATCTTCGTGCTTCAGAGCGTATCTTGCGTGGGTCTAGTTGAACCAACAGAGGGTTACAAATAGAAAGACGACGGAAAATTAGCTGATTATTCCACTGAAACGTATCGTTGACTAATTAACAACCGAATTATAAAGTTTTCATCTCAGTGTTAATAAACTACTTCGTACTAGCTGATTGGATAACTTGGTGTCATTATAACCCAAGGTCATGCACATGAAACCTAGCAGTTGCGCTGCTGGTTTCGCGCAAATAAATTTCACTCAAAAAAGTTGCGGAAAATACTAAACAGGATCTTTAAAGAGGTCCTCGTGACCTTAATAAAGCGAATATTATTATTATTAAGTTGGCCTAAATGCATACAATATTAGACATGCAACAATCAAGCAATATATATATAGCTTTGGGGAAATATCCAGTTTAAAATGATAATTAAATTTTTAATAGGGTAAATATAAACATTGTCTTGCAGTAGAAATACAAACATACATGTGTGTTGTATAGATTGAGGCGAAACCCGCCAGGAGTCGTTGTGGTTGCGTATCCCATCGCTTTGCCAGCTGGCCAATCAGCCTGGTGAACATAATGTGGCCACCCATTGACATTATAAGGATACAACAAAAAGCTTTCCAAGGGCCAGCGAGAGAAAATACACAGCCCCGAGCCAAATAAATGACTGAAAGAAAAAAAAGGTTGGAAGTCAGTTGTTTTTCATGGCAATACTTGTGCGAAATTTATTTGCTTACTTAAAAAATTTAACGCTGTATGGATAAACAGATTGTATAAGGTCTTTAATCGTCAGGTAGTCACTCTGCAGCCATACTTCTTGAAGAAATATGATGTCATAGTCTTTTCGGCACAACAACTCACAAATCGCGTTGCGGCGACCATCTTTATCGACTGTAACGCATTCCACGAATACCAGCCTATACTTTTGTTAAGGTTCGGCAGAATTTACCAACAGTTTAAGGTGAAGATCTTGATCCTCTCCATGGAGCCAGGTTGTACTATGGTTTCTAAACCGAGAGGAGTGAGTATATAAATTGGGCTTTATCAACCATTAAAATTATGAAAAACCCGAATAGACCTTCACTAACCGTCAACAGATAACGTAAAGCTATCCAGCACAACGATTTAAAATTGCTCACGCCACTACAAATATTAATTATATTATTATTATTTATATGATATCGCACACAAAAACGGGCACAATCACAACTCTTCCAAATTAGTAAGGGCTACTAACTAAAACAAACATCAAGGTGAAATCATTTCGAAGAACATATCGAGTATTTAAATTTTATAGACCTTAACGTATGCTTCGTAATTCCTAAGTTTACGAAAGCATTCATTTTGTCCGTTTAAATAGCGAAAAAGAATAACTTTGGTTTTTTCGTCATAAGATTCATGTGCGGCGCCGTAAAACCAGACAATCGAAGTAGCTAAGCAGAAGTGGATTAAAATAAGAAAACGGTCACAGTCGACCGCGAAATATTTTTTGGAAGATCATGCCCACATGACCCATCTCTTTCCTAAGCTCCGTAGTAATGACCCGTATGCCTAATCCAACGCGAACCCTTTTCGAAAAAATGCTTCATTTTTCACACGACGCGACGCGTTTTCTCTCTGGTTTCGCACGATTTAGTTTACCAGTCGATACTATCCCTTTAATTTCGAGGAGATCTCCAGACAAATACATCAACACACATAACGTTTGAGATGTTATAATGCGCACAGCATTGCTTGTCCTTTTGAGTCCAAATAACAACGCTAATTACATAAAATGGTTTCTGCGCATGGATAATTATTATCGATACAATTTGAATAGGCTAATAGAAGTATAATATTCTGTGAACACAACAATGAATTAAATTCGAGTACAGAAGGTTTGGGTCGTAAAGACGTGCAAACTGTCGGCGTAGATTATAGCATAACACATTCTTTTCAAACCGATACGTTGCTTTGACAGGTATAAAATAAGTGTCGGAGATGGTGTTTTATTCGATGAACACAAGCATGCTATCCGCACATACTAGTCCACCCAATTAAACATCCAGAATTATCTTTATTCCGGTTAATTTAAATTAGAATCGCACATTCTACAGTTGACTTCCATCTATATTAAAGGATTGCAACGACATCAGATAGTTTGTTATGTATTTAAAACGTTTGACATGAAAAAAACGTAGCCTATCAAATAATTTGTACTGTTAAGTAAGTACGTTAGAAAGTTGAATTGGAATCGTGGTCTCGCCGTTTAGCGTGTCGGAATACAAAACTTTACGTAAATATGTATAGTTATTTGTGTCACCAAATTAAAATTTAATAAACATAATTTCGATGCCGTGTCAGGGTGGTGACCCGGTCGTATAGTAGTGTCATGGGTTTGTCCCGATGTTGTCACTGATGCGCGCATATTTGCGGGGTTTGAATGGAATAAGGCCATTCGATTATGTTCAGGCCAGGCATGCATGAATATTAGAATAATTGTCAAAATCGTTTGTAGTATCATGGTGATCGTTCTATTGAGGCAACGAGAACCAAAAGATTTATCTTTAAAATTAAGAAACAAATTGGTACACGCAGTTGCGATTATGCACTGGCCAGGAGACATGCAGATGGAAACTGTTCGTCCCTCGATTTTTTTTGCTGTCTTCTTTTATTTTTTGCTAAATTTTGTGGGAAGTTAATTTGTTGAAGTTTAAATCGAAGATTCAGAATAATTTGGAGGTAAATTTGGCAAAAAGACGAATAGAATCGTCGATTTTTGGCAAAACCGTTATCACATCCATTGAAAGGCCGAACCAAAAAAGCGACTAAACCAGTAAGGCAGACTACAAAGCCCTTAGGCGGTTCTAATGCATTTAACAATTTGAAGACTTAATGTCTTTACTAGCAACGTAGATTTTTATTGCACATTATCGATAGCCCGAACAATAGCCAACTGGCATTATTCAGACGATACTTGAAGAGGCTGTTTGTGTCAGATAAAATTTGATTCCAACCTAAATATTTGGGTAAATCTTGAAAAAAAGCAGCGTTAGCGCGATTCCGCGCAAGGAATGCAATTCAGTCTTTTTCCACCCACATGTCATCAGTTCAACGCCAATCGTGCTTGGGATCTACTCTCGAGGCATTGACGATCGCAATTGATTGTCTATGTGTCGAACCGCAAACCTTTTTCTGATTCCTGGGGAAGGTATTGATGGGCGTTTATGGTTTAGTGGTCTACAATTTATGAATGAAAAATGATGTATTGCAAATGGCCCGCGTGAGAGCAGACATATTACGATTCTTTCTGTCATATATTCGATGATATTTGGGCTTTCTCGGCTATTTCGCACTGAATGTTTTATTTCAACGCATCATTTTTTCGGGTTTATTTGAGAAAATAGTCAAAAGGAGTATAATCATGCGACCTTGGCGACCAAATGGCTTCTGAATATCGTTAGATTAATCTTACCTGGACTGGCGTTCGTAATAAAAGCTTAGCTTCGTTTGCTGTGTTGCATTTCACACCGTCGTGTTTTTTTTGTTTTTTTTAATAATTTTTACGCTTTATTAAGGTCACAAAGACCAGAACTTTCAGCATTTAATGTTTAACAGGAATGGAGGAAATAACAACGAGGTAATGGCGGCCATAGAAGGCCTTGTCCATAACGCGCGCGAGACAGTTTCCGCCACCCGGCCTCCAGGTTGCTAGATTACAAGCGCACGCCACTACGCCACTACGTTGAAACCACGTATCTTCAATATCCATGAAATCAACAGTCAAAAGCCAAAAAACGTTGTTAAACGTCACTAGAATGGCGGCAGCACAAGTGGAAGGCCTGCAGTCACAATGGACAGTGCTTTATAAGGGTAAAAAGGTCCAAAACTTTCAGAATAAACAATATACAATTAACAATGCCATATACGAAAACTATCTTTGAGTTCCTGCTTAATCTGCTTGGGTGAAAGTAAAATCTGTTCGAATATCGAATGACCTAATTTCGATGTGCCGTCGTTGTGTAGGTATTGAAATATATTGACTTCAGAGTGGCGGTTTCTGAGCTCGCCAATTTCGTATGTCTATAGCCACGCAAAGAACAAACCAAACCTATCGTTCTTGGCTTAGTAATATAAATATTTATTAATGAGAAAATAGCAGCAAATTGATTCTACGGTTTCAAAATCATTTTTAATTGATCTTGTAATGTGATAAAACGTTAAAGAAGTCTTTCATAAATACGTTTACGTGAGCAATAAAGCTTAATAAGTAAAATTAACTAGAAATGGATACTAAGTGTGTAAAAATGTAGACTGTCAACAGCATAACGCCTAAAATTTTTAACATGAGCAGATAATAATCATAATAATAATATTCGCTTTATTAAGGTCACGAGGACCAAAACTTTCAGCATTAAAATTTACAATAAACAAACATGTTACAGGACGTAACGATTATACGTAGAAAATGCAGAATAAGTTAAGAAGAATAAAAGAAGTAACATCAAGGTAAATTTGCAAGAAAGGCCAATTTAACCTACGAAGTATATAAAGTTTGGCAAACGGTAAATGGCGGCCATTTAAAGGCCCTATCCAAAACGCGCCAAAATGCGTCATCATAGAATCGCGCAATCCGTCTATGATCTGCCTTCGTTTATAAATTGAATCTGGCATAATGATGTTTATTGAGTTAACGAGGATCAAACATTTCAGCATAAAACAAAACAGTTTAATAATGCTAGATACTAAAAGTTTCTTTTAGTTCCTGGTTCACCTGCTCTGAGGAAACTAAAAATCGAGACAAAAAAGATTGGCCAAATTACGATATGCCACATTTTCTTGTAGGTATTGAACGGTATTGCCCACGCATTGGTCGAAGAGATTTACACTTAGATAAACTTGAAAAGAGGGGATGGGAGGGGTCAGATAATATACGAGCAGTGATTAGTGAAAAACCAGTGAAGTGGCGTTGAACGATGATATCTTGGTTGGAGAGCAATGGCAGGCCACTTAAAAACGAGACAATTTTACAAAGTCTACTGAGGTCACAACAAACAGTGAACAAAGAAACAGGGACAGAAGCATTTGCCGATTGTAACATGAAATTGTTAGGTTTACTGATTATCAATTTCATATTTCCTGTTTTATGTATCAATGTCACATTGTTGAGCATAAATGTATCAGTGATATATTGTTGCATTTTGCAAGGGCGGCATCCCACAACACGGAAATATGACTTGATATTTATCCGCTAAAGATTGTTTTCTTCATTTTAAACGGGAACATTGTCGCAAATATTAAATCTGTCTTGTTCAGAAGATAACCAAAAACAGAATCATTGATTTGCATATTAATCTAGTGTTCGGTGGCCGCGTTTTTGGGGACTTTATGCACCACGGGGACAGGCACAATTCGACGCCAAGTCGTAGTGAATTCGGGTTGAGGTTTTTTATACACCGTAACCATACCCCCACCAATCGGAATACCGGCAGAGAAGACGGTAGACGTTTTGGAGCGTTACCCCGAACACCCTCGTCTATTGACATGTCTGACGTTCTTTGGCCGAATGAGGAAATAACAATAGAGGCCCCCAGGACATTGAGTTTCTTGGACCAGGCAGAGTTAATGGACAGAGCGTTGATGTCTGGTTCAAAATCGGGGTAAATACGTTAAGAATTAATAAAGGGTAACCCCAACAGGTTTGCCAACCATAGAATGTTTAAATGGTTCGCCTTGCCGGAGTGTGTAAACATGTTCCTAGTTCCATCGACTTACAGGGCCGTCTGTAGAATTAATCTTTAGCGCTTTTTAATATTTGGATGCCGATTACCCGTCCTGTTTTCTGGATCAAATGAGTCTTATTTGTGCCAATCTAAACTACCAAAGGGTAAACCGGCTTCATGGGTTCTGCCATGATTATTTCTGGGAATTGTCTTACTGGTGGCGCCAACCCTGCCTTTACCATGAATAACGTAACTTCGGTGGCCCTGAACGTTTGCAGATACCGATTCTGTTGCTGATCAGTTGTGCTGGAGGCTGCTTTGTTATTTCGTGATAATTATTTCATTGTTTGATCAGGAAACGGTCTATGCATTCCTCCAAGCCAGAGGAGGAAAATTTGGTGCCTTTGTCCCAAACCGCCATGGGGTCTTTAAAACGATTGCAAAACAAGTTATCGGGTCGTCCTTAATCAACCGAAAATAGCAACAGTCCACCAGCTGAGCACTATTAAACAAAACACGCGCGCCAGTGATGAGCCAATCACAAGGCTATAGAAGCGAAGCCAATCACTCACGGTGACCTCGAGGAAAACTTTTTCGTTTCTCTCAACAAACCGAACAGTTACCCTTGGATATGCCTCTCCGTCGCATGTCTCAAAGCCTCTCGGAGGGCTTCTTCCAGAATATGGATCTACGAACCACGGACGGCCGGTCCACAGGCAATGACTCCGGAGAATCGATGGAAGGTAGTTCCAGGTATTACAATCATCACCATATGCAAAATGGAAGACATCACCATAACCCATTTCACCTTGGTTCGACCACAAACAGCCTCAACACAAACACTCCCATCTGTCCATGTCCAAGTTATGACGATCTAAATGAGACCAAACTCGTTGGCTTCCGACTTGTAAAATCCGGCCTGGATCTCGCAAAGCATTCCATCAGCCTCGGCGAGCATCAGCATATTTCAACCAACGAGAGTCACTCCAAGTGTGGCCACGTGATGACTGATGCAACATGCAGCAGGTACTGGGGACGGTGCGAAACCTGTCGACGCACTGTTCACAGTTCCAAGTACCTCTACTGCAAGAACTGTCTAGTCGTGGTGCACAACTACAGATGCTGCTGGAGAGGACTGATGCGACCCTGTCCTGCCCCGGAACTGGGGGTCTACGGCTGGGGAGAGGGTGAGCAGTGAATTTCTAGACTTTTCGCTACCGATTTATTCGTTTCTTTCCTTGAAACCGCAAAAAGACTCCTGTGATTCGAAAAATACTAACATTTTCTGATCGATTATATTCATGAAATCGATTCAAGATTTTGCCATTCAAGGCATATTTGTTCGGGAAACAGGAATGCATTGAACAGCTTCAGATTCGTTTTGGTTTTATTTTGATTTTCTGTAAAGAAAATTCCAACCGTGATATCAAAAATTGGGGGCCTTCTAATTCATTTGACATGGATCACGAGCACACACGGGGGTCTTCAATAATTGACTCAATCACGGCCCCGTATTAATTGAGGTGATGTGAACTCAGGAGCAGATTCATTTGGTCGGACAGGGAGGAGGCCATGTCTGATTAAACAAACGTTTTTGGTAACTTCGGCAACCTCTTAAATAAATTAGGACTTTGAGTTATTTTCACGTGATTTTAAGTCTAATCTCGCACGAATTGTTTGGATGAAGAGATAGTCTTAAAATTGGAAGTTGGAACCTTTAACGGAAATTCAGATATTCAGGAGAATTTTGTCTTAAATCAGGATGTTTCATATCAAAAGCCTACGCTGCCGACGCAAATTACCTTCCCAAATAACAACAGACCTCGTGAATTCACCCCTAAACAAAGGACACAGTAATGCGTGTGGTTATGACCTATTCGGAGAACAAATACACGTGACCCGTTTTCTGCTTTGACCACTAGCACAAAGACACGTTATTTCACGCATTGGAAACTGCGGGCGCATCGGTAACCTGGAGCAATGTGACCCCTATACTTCGGCCAATTAATCAATGTTATTGCCAGTTAATTACCGCCAAGTTGAGCAAGATATTTATCGTTTCTGGGCTATTGGGAATACACACAGACATTCCCTGTGTTTGCGCGTGGATTGGGGTTAAATCACGGAATAATTCATTGAGACAGCCGTAACATAATATGCAATCAGCTTTAAACAATATTCCACAACGCTCAGTGTCTGCTCTGGCCAACATTCATTTATCAAGAGAAGGTCGTACCAAAAAATGGCACCGAACACGAAATCTCCACACCACCTCTCTCCCTTTAGGCACCGCGAAACCGACAAAGAACCTCCAAAAGCTGATTGATCTGGATCAGGTGTACCTGCGCTCATCGTCGATGAACCAACCAAATGAGTGTGCCGACTGTGGCCGAATACTCTTCTGCCGGATGGGCCATCCCTGCGAAAGGCCCAAAGAAAGCGACGAATCGCAGCACCGTGATCGGCATCCCCACACGTATCGCCTGAGATCTCTGATGAACAGCGGCATCCCAATGCACCGACGCAGACCCAAGGCCAACGAAGAGGACAGAAATGGTGTGGGTGCGGTGAAGGATGGAGGCGCGGGCTCGTCTGAAAAACGGCAGTTCGCCAAGAAGGTGCTAGCCTGCCACTTGACGGGGAAACTTTATTGCGAAAACTGCCACTGGGGAGACAAGTGGTACATGCCTGGACACATTTTCGTGCTCAACGACTTAGAGAAGCATCCCGTGAGTATTTGATGATTGGTAAACCTTGTTTACGATACCAGGTGGGACAATAGTGGGGTGTTTGAATCTGCCAAACGTATTCTGCAGGAGGATGAACCGGCTGTATGAATATCGCGAGCCATGGCCAACCATGCTCGGCGATCAGAGTCTGATTGTTGTCCAGCGACGGCAAACCCAGGCGTTTCATGGCGGATCAGATCGCACATGGCAATGTTTTAGTTGGCCGCCGCTACGGCAGCGTCAAACTTGACAAGGTGACGACGAGAGGTACAGGTTTTAAACAAATGACGGTGTCTGCCTGGCTGGCGTAGAACGTGGTCGAACTACTGTTGCCGACTGAAAACACCCCTAATTCTTATCAATTTTTATTATATACGGTCGCAGTGCACGTGTAAAGGTCAATCGAACAATAAGTTTGGTATGCAAAAATCTGGTAGCGTGTTCTTCGGTTGTGGGACCCGAAATTCGACCTATTTGGGTTACCATGGTCAGTGTTAAGTCCTAACTCTCAACTTCGATTCGCCAAATTTTGAAGAACAGTTTTAAGCCCTCTCAACAACATTCTTCCACACTGACGAGAAGTCTTTATACACTTTTGATTTCAGGTTTCTCGGAATGCCTACCTCAAATTGCGCATAATGTGGGATACGGCGCTCTTCAAGATTCCGCCCTATTGGCTCAAGGAGTGTACGGAAGCCGCAAAAGTCCATTTAATTCGAAAACAATTTTACCGAATGGAGCGCTGCACACATTACTGTGATGAAATAAAGTATATTAAGGAGATGATTTCCGTAAGTCCACATACGTTTTGCCGATGCAACGGAATATTGCATTTAAACATTTTTCCGAAATTCTATTCCACTATTGTTTGGAATTTTGAGTGTTTCTGTTGGTATTCTGATTTAATCACTTGATGTGCTAAATTATTTTGAAGGTCAACAGCGTTTCTCGAGTAATCCTTTTTCCGGAGTAATTAAATGTCTAATCGCTGCCTGATTGCGGTTTATTGAACGTAATATGGCGGTTTAACTCCATGTAGCTGCGTCCATTTTCGCCTGTTCGGTCCAGTTCCAAGATATAACCAACACTACTGTGTTCCCAACATTTGGAAAGTGCAATTAAAATTAAATCCCATATATCAGTGGCGCATTGCAATAATTAATGTTTGCTTTTGGTAATTTTAAAGATTCTACACATTTGAAAACATTTAAGCCACAGTTGAATTTATTTTCTGAAAAAATATGAACGACACTTTACATTAGATTGCAAGGTTGCCTGATGGTTTAGCGGTCAGCATCTTCGCTCTGTTGATGGGAGACCTGGGTTCGACTCCCAGGTCAGGCCACATTGGGGGTTACTGGGGACGCCACTAGTTAAAATATTCTCGGGAGATCTCCATGACCAACCCCATGCAACCGGTTTATCCTCTAGTAGGAAATAGGCGTACATATTTTGATTTAAGATTTCGATTGAAAAACAACTGGTTTCCCGATTATTTTCATCATTCATAATTATATTTTGCAAAATAAATAAAAAATAACACCGGCCAGAGAGTTAAAATCGATAAATATGTTATTAAAATTGCTTTTTCATTGTAGATGCCAAATGCGCCGCACCTATTGGAAGACTCTCATTACATCCTATTGGCCGATGCGAGACTAATTTTGAACAATTCCATCTTGCCAATTCTAATGGAAAAGTTCGAATTAATGAGTCATCACATTCAAGATTGCAGGGTAATTGCACTTTAATATATTTCTCACTTGATTACAATTGCTTACCAAGTGTGAGCCTTCCCTGAAACAAAGCGACAATAATCGACTCTGCTTATCTAGATATGTCATAGCAAACCCTTACCACTCTGCTCTTGCAAAGAACCAGAAACGCTTTTCTTTTATGGAAACGGTTTTTGCTCAAAGTGTAAGAAACCACGCGATGTGTAAGTTGCATAATGTTTTTAATAATGTGAATAAGATGTGTTTTTATATTGTATTTAACCGAATTGCTTTTGTTTTACTGCAGTGACGTGCCGAATCAAACGACGGCGCAACCGGTCGCACAATTCAACCTTAAAATTTGATGGTCTTCAACAGCTTTGTTGAATGCTTTTTGCATCATGGATCTATTGTCACAAGGGCCTAAAATATTCGTAATGATCAATTATTTTCTCGATTTTAAATTTTAAAAATTAATATACAAAAAATATTTATGCAATCCAAAATTTACATTTGACAACGGTAATAATTTGGTTATTGGTAGAAACATGTACGTAGAGACGTACCGTGTTTAAAAATATCGGCAAAGCTACAATTTGTGCATCAGAACGCAACACAGGGGTAAGAAACTACAATTAGGGTGAATGAGAGAAGATTAAATAAAGGAATTCATCATCGATACAGTGGCAACATGCAGTTTCATGCACAAGGCTACTTCGGTGGTGATTGGAGAGTGCTGCTTGCTCCAACGACGCACTGCAATCCCAGGGGTTCCATGTTGGATTGATCAAACCTGCGGCGAGTTGAACAGGCTTCAGACAGAGATCTGCATCTGGTCTACATAGCAGGCTTCCTTTGACCTTTCTCGCGAGGCCCCAGTTGGTTGGTCAATTCATGTATTAATAAAATAGTTTTTTATTATTTCGTTAAGGAGGGCAATGGTGCCTTCAGAAACCATTTAGTCCTGAAAAACGACCCTATTCTGCGGGTTATAAAGTTTAGCAGATAAGCTTGCATCTCATGTGATACCGCGATAGTATGTGCAAGGACGCCTAGCAGTCTAATCCGCCTCTGTGGTACTATCGGATCACTTTAAATCGGATCCCTGCACAACGCGGATCTCGAAAAGAGGTTATCCATTCTAAAATGCGTCGCTTACATCGTAAGATTCGTCTTATTGCAGTCGTGAGAGTTTGGGACATATCTACATGCCATTTGTCTTGCAGAAGACCGAAGATTAGATATTTCCTGAATTTCGAAGCGGAAAAGCACAACATAATGATATCATCGTCTTCGCGTCTAGCCGTAAGATACATGATCGATACCTCTAATCAGTCGTACTTCGTTAATTCGTGCTAAATTTTGTGTATAATCAGAATTTCTTTTATCGTTATTATAGTGCTAATTGTTTTGGTCATAATGGCATTAATAAAGCGAATAATATTATTAAAAAAAGCTGGTTCTAAGAATTTAAAAAAACGATACCTTGCACCGGCGCTCTTAAACAAATATGGGCCCGTTGTTCATCATGGCTCACTAATGTGGTCCATATCTTGGGGAATTTCGCTCGTCAATAGATATTCCCTTTACCCGAAAGTCGTGCCGGAATCACCTTATGTGTGTTCCTTTCTCGGGAGGGTGTACCCGGGTTATTGTGAGCTATAACGGTACGAACTTTACGGGAACTGATCAAAATAGGTTTCATAAATGTATAAGGTGAAGTTGCGTCTTCCAGATCTCTTAATTTGGGGTCTAAAATCGAATTTTATCTCCCTCTCTACTGTCTTTGATGATTCCACCAGTGATTTGAAATTCAATTCAGATTGGCGCTTCATCGCTATCTGTGATAGGATTGTATAGAGGATTGAATTAACCCTTAATAGAGAATAGACGAATTTTCTGCATCACCGGTACATTACCGATACCTTTAAATAATGAGAACACGTGCAGCAACGTGGAATAGAATAGTCTTAAAAGTGCGATGCACTACTCAGCATAGTAAAACACAATAAACTGTTACATTTTTAAAGTTAGAAACCAGCACATCCACCTAGGTGCAGCAGCTTCGATGGCATGTTGTAGTCCATCGGCGATTTCTAACCCAAACGCTCGAGTGCCGAGGTAGAGCTTGCGGGTTTTGGTCTGGAACGGATAGGGTCGTATTAGCCAGATCAGCTGGTTCAGCAGGATGGGAATCAATTACATTGACGGCTGGTTCAGAAGTATGGTTATCAGTAACGGGCACAGCTGGTTCATCAAATCGGATTTGATCGACATGCCGACGATGACTTGATAAATCAGTAACATCGAGGATAGTAAGCATACGATTCCCACTTCTTCCAAGAATAATACCGCGTGACGGTCGAAAATCATTCCCTTTGAAAAAGGGGGCCTCTCCCTATCCAAGGCATTGGAACGATGTGTTGTGTTTGATTCCATCTTGACACGTTAGAATACATATAAATATCTAGACTTATTAGAAATCAACGAATTACGATATGCCGCTGTTTTTGGTGTCTGGCAGAGAAACGTTGGTGTAACATTTAATCAATGATCTCTCAATACTATCTTCACATAGGATGCAGGGGCTTGATACAGTGTTGAAATCTAAGCTGAAATTCAAATAATCCCGTAAGGCTTTGTCTCCGGTTGGAGGACGTGGCCAAAGCCTCCTGAGTGCTACGATTGGGTTATATGCTATCTGGAACGGGTTATCCGTAGTTTTTTCAAATTTCCTCTAAATTAAAGAGGAAGTGATTCTCGATCAATTTTGAACCACACAGACGACAATCAAGTGGTCTATACTAAACAGGTCAAGCGGAGCAATTGCCCTGTAACATCTCGCTATATTGTAGTTACCAATACAACAACGTGCTATGACAGTGAGTGAAATCTGTTAGGAGTCAGCATATAAACGATCACTTAATTAAATGCAAAATAATGGCTCATTTTATGAAAGCACTGGTTTTTATTTCTTCAAAATGTGGGGTTTTTTCGTTTAAATTTAACACGGTACAAAGAAGTTTTTATGGAGATATTTTTGTTAAATAAATAAATTGTTTATTTAACAAAAATATCAATGGCTGTCCGATTCACGGTAAACAGGACAGATTTTGTTATACCGTACCAGAAAAATCCTTAACTAGTAATGACTTTGAACAAAACAATGTTGGCGCACGTTTTGCGTCCCCTTCCGCGCCTAAGACAGCACATTTCTATCGAATTGTATTGTGATAACGATTTTTTTTATAAAATAGGCTTCCAATAGAATTACTGCGGAAAATATTCTCATTTTTAAATATACGACAAATATGTACTTGTTCGCTCGTTTGCAAAAAATGGCTACAAATTCTATCGGAGAAGTACGAAACTCTTAATTTAAGTCCCTCACACACTTTAGTCTTTTCTGGCGAAGTGTGTTTGGAAATCAGCTGGAGAAAAAAACGGTGCTACGGTTGCAAACCAAAATGGATATTTTCCAGATGTAATTCTGTTTTGGAATCGTTTCATGTGTAGGGCTATAACAGAAAGATCAAAATGTATTAAGTTGACTTGTGATAACTATTTGCGTGATGGTAAATCCAGAGATACGCTTCGATTTAGGTAATTTTATCTTATACTGTTAATTTTATTCCAGGCATATACGATATGCCATGTCCTTCGAGCTTTTAAATATAAAGGCTCAGACACATTCAATTTGGAAATTTGAACTACCCCCTAATGCCGGAAACACTGATAGCGAATTCTGTTTAGTTCCCTCGGTTGAACTGGGCTTTCCAAACGAACGTCAATTGACCATTAATATTCATCTGATTGTCCCGTTGTTTCCTCAAAATGTGTTGCCTTATAGTGCTTCTCCGAGACAACACATTTGGATGCATCGCGTAAATTTTACTAAACCATCAAAAGATTGTAAATGTTGTGCTACGGACAAGCAAAATTCCGTCGAACTGCACAACTGTATCCCGGGTTGCATAATTGGTCTTTGGATTACAGACCGATCGTTTGCTTTTGTGATCATAACGTTTCTAATAGCCGATGTTCTTAATATAATTTCTCAGCTCCTCTGCCCTATGTAAGGCTCTTTACGCTTTTCTAAAGCTTTTAGACATAAATATCCTAGTTTGCAATGCCCTGGAAAATGTACTTACCAAGTTAATCGAAAGCGCATTGTCGGACTACTGTTTTTGAGCGAATTTTCACCAAAATGGGAACCAGACCTTAAGGTTCTTGTGGTCATTACAAACGCAAAGAACAAAAGACTTGCGTTTAATTGTTGGCGATCAGTTGACGTTCGGGATGGCGTATTAGAATTAGTTAAGTTTGAGGAAAGAAACCAACATATCAAGTTCGATGGTCCTGCTAAAGCGGAGTTACTAATTGGATACATCAATGTATCACTGGTGGTAAGATAGGGGTTTTCAATCGTGTATGGCGGATAGGATCTCATTGTTTTGAAGATTAAAATTGAAACTAATAGAAATTCCCTTCTTTGGAAAATCTCGTAAGCCGACTCATACCGTTCTCAGGTTTCTATTAGGCAGCCAGTATTCCTCGAAGAATCACTTACGAAAATAGGTAACGAATTTTACCTCTTAACTTTTGAATATTAGAGGAATATGACCACGAGGGAACCCTCCACAATTTCACTACAACTGGTATAGACTACAGCGTAGAAGGAGCTGTGTTGAAAGGACCTTGTAGACCTGGTGGGACAGCAGAACAGGAATACACTCTCGTCAGTTTGAAAATATATTTTGAAATCAAAAGTGAAAACGACACGAAAGCATGTGATGATCACGACTCAACGCCATTGAATAAACTAGGAAACCAGTAAGAACGCCCTCGGTCGCCTTCATCCACCCAAGCCATCCCTTCTTGAAGAAGATAGTCCAAAGCTGTTTGTGCGCGCTCGTCAGTCCAACCGAGTCTAAATGTTTGAAATAATAATCATATTGTAAATTGAATCGAGACGAATTATTTGCTATGGATGGCGTTTGTGTACCTTGCCCACAAAAGAACGAAAAAACAGCAGCTCACCTTTTTACAATCCGCGCAACGTTGACGTGAGCTTTGAGGGTTTCGGCTAACGTAAGGATTTGTGTTTGATCCATGCTTAACTCGACGGGGACAGATTGTACGAGCTGACGGGAATCCGACAAACGGATAATCGTGAAGCCATTTCCTAGACAACGCAGTTTCTTTATGGCACGTTCAATATCATCCTGGCAAACATTATCGACTTGAGAGCTCTTTGTGAGATTAAGTTTTTGAATCAGATCTTCGACGGGCATGAGTCCTCCAGTACGCTTTTGATTTGCCATGCAGATCTAAAATGGTATAGAATGATAATTAACTACAAAATACGACAAGTCTTCTATGCGTCCAGGATACAGGTAATCAAATAAATAAGACGAACAAGTCGTGGATTAATGGGTTGTTGAAACAACACGGGAGAATATAATTGCCTACCTCAATTATCCGAACTCCAAGGTGATAGTAAAAGTCGCCAATGCCGAGTATCTTTGACCAATATCCATTGCTAGAAGCTAAAGGATCGACTCCAATATTTGCACACATGGACTGAAACTCTGTTCGGAATTTCGGGTCATGTTTGATTTGTGAATGGTACTTCGAAGCAAATTCTTCCAGAGACTTTTTCACACTGTTAAGTTGGCGATGCAGATCCGCTGCAGCATTTTCTGACATCTGAATTCGCTTCTCTTCGTACTTAGCCCGCATATTCTGCTTATCTATTAAGCCCGCCATCCCAACTCGTCGGTTCATTGTCAAACACCGATTTAAATCGCGCGCTTTCGTCTTGTAAGGCATCGTATTCCCCTGCTATAATTGGTCGCTTTGGGCTTAATCTGATTATCTAATTGCAGTATTAATACCACTGTGTCTATTGATAGTGATGATATCGCCTTTATTTCATACTGATACGTGCCAATTGAAAAGAATTAATGTTATATAGTAATACAATTTTGTAAAATCTCCGAGCAGAAGTATGCCTGAAATTCGAATTCCAACATAACTATTTGCGTACATTATTAGATTGAATCATTTTTGTAGAAGATCTGGGGCTGTGGCATATGCAATCTGCTCTGTCTTACAATGGTTTGCCACCCTTGAAACAGACTACACCTTAATAAGGATGGTTGTCGAAAATAATGAGAAACGTAACTTGCGGGCCAATCTTGAAATAGTGAACGATGACTTCATTTTTTCTCTATGATTGACCGCTACCGCTTAATAAATGATTATTTACAAGAAAAAGAGCATGGTTATTACGCAGAGATAGGCAATACAAGTCGGAATCGATTGTGTTAATAGACATGAAACAGGAGAACTTACACATACGCTTTTTTATTCGAATCGCCCAATCAATGCCGTAAACCTAACACAAGGTATATAGGTTATCGCGTGCGCCTTTCACGGACAGCTTCTCGAGGCACGCGTTGGGGAACTCTTTTGAAGCCGAATAAGGTAATTACATTTATAGTTTAGTGGCATGAATGGATGTGGAAATTACGGAGGTTCGTGAAACATAAGCAGCCTTCAAGTCATGAATAGTTGTAAATGAAGATTATTGGTATACACAAAACGGTCTTTTAATCCAGCTATACCTGTTCGGGTGAAACTAAAAATCTGGAAATTTAAGGACCATAATACGATAATATGTATCTAAACTGTCGGGTTGACTTCATCTTTGAATTCATATCGTTTTCATGCGTTAGGATTCGCTTAGTCGATGATGCGTTCTTATGTGTTTATGTCTGTGTTAAAAACTCGGTTATTACTTCGGTTTCTTCACAAATTACTCGAAAGAGCTCTCCTAAAGAGCATTGAGATAGTATAGATGTCGGTTTGACTGTTTTGGAGAATGTTTGTGTTTTAACCCTTCATCCTGGAGCATTATCTTACTGTTTGTGTCCATTTCAAAGAAACTGACCCTCTCACAAGAACACGCGATCAATATCAACCTCCATTGATAAGTAACTAATAATAAGTTAGAAAAAATGTGAAATGCGCCTCCTTTTTGTAAGAGGTAGCCTTTTATTTACCTATAACAAGATACGATAACACTTACTTTTGGCGCGTGTCGGAGGAACAGAGATAAATGAGCCAGAGTATTTACAGCGACGGTTAGAACGTCTTATCTGTTCTCCCGTCACGGGTCGATATATGTAGAGATTATCGAGGCTCAAATTCCTGGTGTTTTCTTAACTTGATTCGCCCCGGACTCGTATGATTGATGAATGTCAAACAAACCAAAATACAGTCCGGTTAACGAAATACGCGCTCATTCGTTATCAGCACCTGTCAAACCAACAGCAACCATGCAGAACAGTGAAGACATGAATTGTGTAGTTCTAGTTCACTGCGCCAAAATTTGCTTACTTAAGAAAACTTGCTTTAAGCGTAATGCAGAAATATCTGATCGTTATTTTAGGCAGCTGATTGGCTTCAAACAGCTATATAGATATACACTTTTTTTCTGGAATGATTATTCATTAGGTAGAGATCAGTTTTCTAAGTTTTCGCAGAATTGTTTGACGTCTCAGGCTTTTGTGTTATTAATGATATGCATCTCTCGTTGTTAAAATGAAGCCATTCTCTTTCTACATCTTACAATCTGTCCATTACTCACATCACCATTGATTCCATTTGAATCAATTAGACATGGCATATCCCCCCTCATTGTCCGACTGTGTTGATTGTTCCCTACCCTGCATTTTGCAAAACCACACGCCCCCAGTCGATTGGCTCATTTAAGCCAAACCCCCTTAGTCATAACTTTGGATGACGCTTTATTCACAATCACTGACACATTGTAACTGGAAAGACCGATTATAAATCGGTTTCTTGCGAGCTGTTGACTTCCAAGCCTTGGACGGTTGTGACTTACTTGAAGGACCGACTATAACTCGGCTTCCCTGTTTGTTATTCATAAACCGAATATAACGCGATTTCCTGAAACGGAAAATTATAGTAGTTTATCATGTCCTTTTATCTTGCCATTTCCAGGAACCGGTCCTTATAGTTCAGTTTGGGGTCGCTGAAAAAAGGGCAATACCGAAGGGTGTATTTTTCCAATTCCGGGTTTGGGGATAATAACTCTCATCGCTTTCACGTCCCCTCGTAGGGGATAGTAAGGGGTGTCATTTTTACAACTAAAACAACAAAACAATTACGAAATTTGTTTAACTATCCCGATAATTAATTATCCCGTCGAACCAGTTTGCCACTTTTGACTTTCAAACCGAAGACGACGCATCGACAGTTAAGAAAAATGCTTAAATTCGCAATGCATTAAAATCGTGCATAAATGTTTGCGAATTGTTTGTTGAAATTCGGCTCAAAAAAGGCATTCTGTTCACCTCTGGCGGGTGCCTTTGGGGGTCTAGACTTCATTTGACTTTTTTAAAGATTTGTCAAAAGCCAATTTACCCACCAAAGAAACGGTGCAGCCAGAATCCACAAATTTTGTCGACATTTTAGCGAAGGAAGAAACTAGCAATCATTTATCGTCACGTTTATGGGCTGGTGTAGCTGGCTTGGTGAGAACCACAACACTATGATGTAAAATCTTATATGTTGACTATCGCGATCGTCCTACAGCTCATCATAACGCCTTTATGCCATTTCCAGGTCGACAAAGGGTTTTGAGTAAAAATTGGACGAATTCTTATGATGGGTAAACTGCCGGGCGGAGAAGCGAGAGTTACTCTGAACTTTTTCGACTAGAAGGGAAGATAGCTGGGCCCATGCCATTTCGAGGTTTGACGAGTGGAAACATCCTGTGTTGTGGGAGAGGGTAATTTTCATCACTCAAAATCACCCAGATAGAAATTAATATCATCCTGGAAGATGACCTTCCCGTGGAAAAAGAGTGGAGAAAGATGGATATTGTGCCCTCATTGAACCCCGCGGAGATACATATCTAAATCACTGGGCTTTAAATATCATTGTAGAATCCCTTCTGGAAACAAGACAATTTGTCGTTTCGTGGGAATAGTTCCCTCACGTTAATCATGCGTAAGCCTTCTAGAAAGCCATCTTACGAGTTTAGGAATGAACAAGATATTTGTTACACATTGCACGGAATATATTTGTTACTTTATATGAATACCAAAACCATTGGTTAGTACCTAAAAATAAGGCGGGTTTACATATTAATTTGAAAATTTAAACAATGCCTGGAACAGACTAATTGGGTGGGGATTACTTCGATAATTATCGCTGAATAAAGTCAATGAAGAGGGGCTTATGGATGTAAGGCAAGAATTTTTCTACTTTTAATGTTTATCTAAAATGGTATTTTGGTCTCTCGGAAATACGAAAAATCGAGTTCAGCTCTCTTGAAGAGGTGTGAAACATTATGTGCGATCTTGTGCAAACGATTCTACCAGGTTCGAACTATTCAGTTCTGGTTTAGGCATCAACGTGTTGTGCAGCAACGTATCACAAGAATTCTGGCGCTCATCATGAAGCGGATACCGATACGGATTCTTTCTCGGGTCTATCTCCGACTAGAGGATAAATCTGCTTCAGGGGTGTATACCATGAACATTATCGACATAATTTTTACCTGTGCCGTCCCCAATTCCCCTCGAGATGGTCTGGCCTGGGAGTCGAACACAGGCCCATCACCAATAGAGCAAGGATATCCACCGCTACAAAATCGGGCCAATTATCTGTGTGTGATAATAGTTTGGCTATTGCTTATCTTCCGCACCAGATGAGACATCCCAAGAGGAGGAATAGCTATAACATTTAGATTAGGTATGCTCACGGTTGGCTAACCATTAGATGGTACGTAAGACCTGTTTTAATAATCGGGTTCTTGAAAGATTTCATGTGTAAAATGACGAAAACGTTACAGATTTTCTTTGGGAGCTAACCGGTTACCCAACTCTTCGCAATTTTTATCCAACGCTTCTGAATCCAGTGAATGAAGAGTGCTAAACAGATGCATACCATTAAGTTTTAAGTTCATTCGCAAGGCAATAGTTGTACCTAATTCCATCTTTCTTTTTCGCAATATTCACAATGGCTTTGTTACATTTTGAGCGCACACCGTTAGCTGAGTCCTCTTCGTGTGGGAATCGGGCGATGGTCCTTAGGCTCCCAGCGTTACTAATCACCATGACAACTGAGCAAAACAGTCCACGGTTATAGTAAGTAAAGTGGCTCATCAACTATTAAAACGCGAATCTCGGCGCCGGGTTGACTGCTACTTAAGATGTTAAAATAATAAATAGTTTTATTAATTAAGTCTACATTCTTCAGACCAATCTCTTCAATCGGATTTTGCTAAGGACACCTTGAAATAGCTGTGAGTGGAGAATAGCTAATGGCAAGTGTAAATATAGCAACTAAAGCCACATATATCCGCGATTTGAATTTTCGTGCAGCCATTCATTGTTTGCTAAACAGAATGTCGATTTGAATGTGCAAGGCTACTGTCATAATTTGTCCGCAGACCCCCAATTTTATACGACGTGCAATCCACCAATGAGTTCTTGGACTTTTTTTCAGACAAACAAATCGATAAATTGAACAAATAGAATAATCCGGTTTAAGGAAGGCTTTACGACATTTGCTATAGATAATTAAAAATATACAATTATGAATAAACAGGAATAAACTGAGAAAAATCTTCTATTTTTTTCGAAATTCCTCGAATCTTCTTCTCACCTCTGAACTTATCTGGTGTTATATTTCGCGTTGCTGATTTAAGTACGCGAAATATGTGTAAGCGGAACCATTCATACGACTAACACTTTGACAATCCTGCACCCTGCTTCGACGTGTAAGAAAAGGTCTAGAAGAAAACGCTATTTTGGAAAGAGTTATGGCCATAACGAAGCACAAAATAAATTTCGCAAACACCACAGTGAAGGCAGATGTAGTCGCTTCTTCCAGTCCGGTTATTTAGAGTTTTTTTTAATTCACGTGTACTCCTTGGTCTGGTTCACAAGAGTGGACGCACGCACGGATGCCCGCACACGCGCACACACGTGCGCACGCGCGGTGTCATACCTTGTGCGCGCGCGCGACGAGCTTTATTCGATCGAATCAAGCCTGAGCATTGTTCAAAGCCAATCAGAGCATGAGCGTAGGTGGGTCTATTTTTTCTCTCTCCCCCTCCCAGTCCTGTGGTTTTACTACTTGTACACAGAATGGTGGAAATGTGCGGAGGCTGTGGAGGAGGCTGGAGTGCTTCTGCGTCGGTGCGTACGTTGCGTACGTTGCGTACACTGACTGCGAGCGCACGGTCCGTGCTATATTCTCATTTACTGGCAAACAAACCTGCGCAATGGTGAAACGAGCAGAAAAGGAGGGTTAGGCGCCGTGAATGGTTACGGATGACTCCGAAATACCGCGTGGCCCCTGATGGCTGAAGAGTCGGTCGACAGTGGATTATCCAGTGAACAGTCACAGGCCAGCAGGTCAAAACAACCGGCATCCCAGCAGCATTTGCAAAATTACCCGTCAGCGTTGCCACGTGCAGCGTTTTCCACCGACGGCGTGAATTTGCGTAATAATCGAATGTCAACAACCGGCAGCGGCAGTTACACCAACACAAACGCGAATACTCACATTGACAGTAACGCCAAAGATGATCAGAATCACCCGGCTTCCTCGCAAATGCACCCTCGCTACCAACCACCTCACGCGTTTGCTGCCACACCAATTCGAGTTCACTTTGGACCTGGTGAAAGCATGCCCAGTCCACAACAACAACAACAACAACAACAACAACAACGGCAGCAGAGGTGGAGACCGTCTTCTCAGAGCATACGTGGACCACAGAGCAACTTCCTTCCAGCCCCGTTTATTCGTAGCTTTTCTACAAAGGCCTTTGAACATCCGGACCGACTCGCCCCTCCCCCAGTACAAAGGCCCCTTCCCCAGCAGGATTTGGCCCAATCATATCCCCGAGATATTCATATCGATAAGGGAATACAATGCGAGCGCGGGGATGTCCCCTCAAATCCCCTGCTGCACGCACTGCTGGCCGCAGCCAACGCAACTGTGGGAAAACAACCGCGTCCATCCCAGGAAAACCCGACGCCTGTTGTTCTCCGAAGAAACCCCTATCGACCGGGGCCGCTTCCCTATTGGTCGGACTCCGAGGTCAACGCCTACGACTCGCTGGATACTTTCAGTAATGCCACGGGGATGGCCGCCCACCAACACAGTGGTCCCCCCACGTCCGCCAAGTCCTTTCCCTCCGCAAGTGTTGTCGCAGCGGCAGCCACGGCGGCTGCGATGGCTCTAGCAGCTGTGCAGTCAACTTCGCGGCCAACCGCCGACCCCATAAATGCACCGGAAGGGGCTCTCGGAACCCCAATGGCACGGAGCAGCCTCAATCTCGACGGCCTGTCGTCTGAGACTACAACCATAAGGGACTTGACGGAGCAGTTCGCCGAGGCTTCTTTGTACTCCAGATTCGCCCTGGGCGAGGCGCATCAACAGCGAAAGTCTGTAAATTTTGACAACTCCTCTTTGCATCGACAGGATACTTTTGCAGACTTCCGCTTATCCGATGCCCCCCAACATTCAGCATCGCAGCAACAGCAAATCGACCAAACCCATCCTAGATTTTCCATTGGTCAACGATTCCGTAAGTAGCAGTTTTCTAGGTTGTTTGAGCATGCCTTTTTCTGTAAATTTACATTTATCTAATTGTCCACCAGCAAGTTGTAGAACTGCTTAATAAGTTTTATTTGGGTACAGAAATAATAACTCTTTAACAAACAATGCTCGTGGGCAACCTTGTGTGGAATTCTTTATAAAATTCGGTCTTCATTTACAGACATTACATGAAAAAGTATGCTTTTTCTAATAGTTCAACCAAACCTTATCGTATAAACGATTCCGACTAAAACCTACTTAATTATAGGTATTTTATTTGGTTTACGCTATCAAAGACACATATATTTAATTGGTTTGATTATTTTGAGATTTATTTCGGTAGAGGTCATGGCAAATAAAATATCACCGGTTGTACAGGAAGGTTTGCCGTTTCTGCTCAACCTGATGTAGTTTAACTGCGATAAATTTGTCGAAAAGGCCACCTTTCACAAGGAACCGAAACACATAAATGTCTTAAAAGGTCCCACGAAAAACAACTCATCGGCTTTTAACATATCGGCGCCGATGGTTTAAAAGCATGACGCTGCTTTTTGATTCGTGGGAAATCTAGGTGAAATGAGATACCGCAGGTTTTAATTTAGTTCAATAACTAAATAATTCACTGTTTAATCGGCAAATAAATTTTGAAGTCGGCAGAAGCTGTTGTTCGCCGACCGCAAATCGATATATAAAAGGGGAAATCGATTGCTTCGATATAAATAGAAACTCCGTTTATGTCTGTTTTTTCCTTAATTATATTTTTATATTAACGTAATGTTTCATGGTTCGGTGTGAACAGGTATTATGCGTGGGTTTGGTTCATTTTGTCTTCAGATAATAGCTTATACGAGTTCTAAGAGATGGAGATAAGAACGGGCTATTTTAATTAGACACTAAATACAAATATAATAAATATTGTATGAGAGCTTTCGTACTGATTATTTATCGGTGGCTGCAGGCATTCAATTTTTAGTCAGCGAATGTTTTTTCTCTTCAAGGCCACCGATGAGCTGACCAAGAATCGAGAACAGGCAAACTGTGTTGGGTGAAGGGTTTACTGTCCCTGGAATTCCAGGGGACTGCTTGATCGCGCGGGAAGCTGGGGTTTCCTTTCAGTAACAAAAGATAGTTACGGTTGATTACATCCTTTCGAATGGGTTCACGCTTCGGTGCTTCTTAATCCCTAAAAAGCCGAGAAATCCTAGCATTATTCGATGTAAGACTATGGAGAAGCGTTTGAATGCCAAAGTCAATTATTATGTACGCAACGCGTATATTTAGATTTCCCCTTGAACATTCCGAAGTTATGGCAGGAAGGAAGACCCACTTCATTACTGATCATTGGTCCGTTGACCAGTCGCACTTTTGTTGAAATGAAACATTTAGTTTGGCTTGAGAAAGCCCAGAATTTTAGACCGATTCACTTCAGGGAAGCGTCATCGAGTACTTAATTTTTACGTTAGGTCATCCAAGAGGATTTTTAATATCTCTTGATATATAAATAAATAAGACCGATACCATTAATCTTAGGTGTTGAGTTTATTTCATTCTCCTTGAATCATTGTGCATTTTAGATTGAACTAACGCCTGACTTCATTTTCTTTCTCTTTAAAGCTTCACAGGAGCAACAGTTTAGTCAAACTCGATTTTCCCAGATCGAGGAACCGATTCTCCTACATTCTCAACACCAACAAATTCCTCAATTCGCACCCGATTCAAACCAGGTGACAGCTTCCACTTCGGGTGCTGCTGTTGTCAGCGTACGGCCGACCGCCTTCAACTCCTCCCAGTTCAATCCGCTCTTCAGTGAGCCCTATCCAACCCCCCCTCAGGACCCACAGTGTTCTCTGAAAGACACCGCCTCCGAAAGATGTCGAGGACAAAACCAGGATCAGGATCACGACGACAGCGATACCCAAATCGGTTCCATTCACAAAACACGCGGAGGTCTTCTCATTGTAAATATCATCGCAGGCAGTTGCCTCAAGACGTCCCAAATGCTTCTGAGAGATCTTTACTGTGTTCTGGAAACGGACTCTGTGCGGAAGGCCCGGTCGATGATCCGAACATCAACTGATTTTTTCGAGTGGGACGAGGTGTTTGAGATCGAGATGGAGGAGTCCCGTTTTCTTTCAATTCTGATTTACCAATGGGATCCACGGAGCCGCCACCGATTGTGTTTCTACGGAGGGATCGAACTCACAGCGCTAATACAGCAGATTATGTCATCCCCAACAGAGCAGTTTGAGGTTGAAGATTTTCAGGATAAGTGGCCCCCACAAACAAGCCCCTATATTGGAAGGTCCGGTGTCCGATTCGAGAAGATTGCTCTTCAACTGGAACCGAAGGGCGTGCTATACCTCCAGGTTGGCTATCTGCCCATGAAAGCGCTCTTTCAGCGGAGACGGCTCACCTTTGGCACCGATTCAACCCCCTTCGGCATCCGATTGGACGAATTGATGTACAGAAATAGGCTGCTTGCCAATCTTGGCGTTCTGGCGCCAGACAGCGGAGTTCCGCTGGTCATAAGAAAATGTGTTGAGGAGATTGACAGGCGAGGCACCGAAGTCGTGGGTATCTATCGCTTGTCGGGGTCGGTATGGATGAAGCTGCAAGTTAGGGACCTCTTCGTGAAGACGTCGGAGCGGATGGTTCAGGGGCTCGCCAAGAGGAACATCAAGGCCGTCAGGGGCGCCTATGCGGCGCTCGACCTATCGGCGGATATCGTCCCGGATATCCACGCGATAACCGGTGAGTAGTTTGGTGTCATTTGTTTTTACAAAAAACCACAAAGAAGACTAGGTTGTTGGACAAAAAGTAACACTTTTCTATTATATATATCTAGCGTAAGTGTATATCTCCGTTTAAACCAATTTTATTGATCGTTATGCTCTCTCCATGGTTTACAATAAGTGGCAATATCGGTAAAGTAAATATATCGTTCAATCCTTCCGTCTATAATTTTTTTATCGACGAAAAGGCAGAAATTCACGCTTCAATGAGGAGTTGAATGAGACGATTCCGATTAATAAATATATTTCAAAGTCCAAAAACGCGCCAGTCGAATTTTAAAACATGGTCCCAGGCAGCTTGGTGCCTCATTAACGCCAACAGTCCTGGTCGGTAAGACCTTAATTGATCTGGAGCGCTCTTTACACGAGGCACTAATTGAAACCGACAAGCAAACGCAGCCTTCTAGATCGTTTGATTAATAATCAATATTTTCATTTTAATTATCGATTGTCCATCTAAATTATAAAAAATGTGAAAAATACTCTTACAATTGGCTGGATAGTATAGTTAAACTTCATTGGAACATGCCGCCTGGGACATACATTTGGCGTGATTTTGTAGACAGCCAAGGAGCATTGCATGTTCGTGTTGCAGCATTGGATCTTCACTCCCCAATGAAACCTTCGCCATAAAACAGCACGTAAAAAGACAATAAAACCTCTTTTTATTTATTCAGTTGTTTACATGTTATAAATAAAACGCTTTCAAATAGCTTTTGCTTTGCGTTTCTTTTAGCGAAAAGAGATCTTAGGCAATTTGATTGCCAAACGGCAACCGTGATCCATTTTCGAGTTCCTTACGAAGCTCGAAAAGGGATTTCTAATGGAATTATAAATTGTGCGTGAGTAAAATCCAACCGCTTCCATAATTGAGTCAACGAACGTTTATCCCTGATGCCGAGAGGATTATAAAAGCAAAACAGTCAGAGAATTGCATAATGAAGTTGATTGGCCATGTCACCGAGAAACCGCCCTTGGGAAATCAACACTACAGACATGTTTATTAATTTTGAACTTTCCCCCAGAGTTATTTATTTATTACATTTTCCGTTTTGTCCAATGGCCACCAGATTAACCAACTTGCGCGTGAATTTAATGAAAGAATAAGAATGGACGCAAAAAGGAATTCATTCGCGGGAAAAAGACCTTCAAAACACTCAATTATCTATATTTATAAACAAACCAGGATATTTATAACAAAGTCAAATTGTTATTTGCTACAATGCGTCCTGTTTTCAACCTTTAAAATCAGATTATCGAATTTAAAATGGTGGGAAATTCTTCTGTGAAATACAGAAAATCTGCTCTTTTGTAAACTTTATGGGAACCAATCGCTTGACTGCTGTGTATTCAAATTTTGGGATTTTTTCTGCTTTCTGACACATTCAACGGTAATGTCAGTTTCAGTCAATGGTCATGATGTCGAACTCCGAACGAGCAGATAGATACGTTTCGCCGGATTCGAGCCATGTTCATTTCGGGTGACAATGGGGCCGATATTTGCACAATTTCGTAATAATGTCTGCGGTTCATCCTCGATTCGAAGAAAGCCGCTCAAAGTTGATTAGATTTGAAAATCAGATAAATTTTCCGTCAATCCGTTAAATTGAATTCTGATTTGGTCTTATTCAATCGAGACATCCGCCGTCAAAAGTCCACACGCGATGTCAATATTAATTGATGTTCTAAAAACGTTGGAATGGCGCCATTTAGGGTAACGAAATAGCGCGAAAATGCTCTTTATATATAATCAGATTCATTGAGTCAAGAATTATTAAAGTCTAGCATTTGGTTTTAATTTGTTAAGGTTATATCACCTTTTAAAACGCATGAAAAGGCTTTTTCGATTCAAATAAAATTTACACGACTATTCGATAGCATCGAAAATAGAAGACTATTTGTTTAAGAATCGTAATTATAATAATTCAAAGAATTGGTATTTTAAATTGTTCTAGAAACGCTTTAAACCAATAATAAATTGGGGGCTCTTAAAAGAAAAACATCCATGGTGTTTTGTCCAAATCCCTCAAGCGACAGGCTATTATGATTGCTCCTGAATTAATCCATGATATAACAATATAATAATATAATGAATTGTCATTTCGTAACAATCGAGAACCAAAATTCATAATTATTAGACGATTTGGGTTTTAGGATGCCTGAATCATTCCCCAGAAAAAATCATAAACAGAGCCCACTGTATAAAAAAATCAGCATAGCTATAAAAAACGAAGGCTCGATTCTAATAAAGACTAAAGTTCTAGCCTTAACTCTCGTATATGGAGTCACCTCCCCCATCGCCTCTATTCTTATCGGTTTCAATTTGAATCTCTAAGACGACCAGCGCCAAGGCTCTAACTGTTAATTCCATCAGGAACGGTGGCGCATCCACATTCGGTTATTCGCTGTTTGCTTTGATATTTATTTTCGCTTCAATGTTGTTGTCCTCGTGAATTTAATTAAGCGATTGCCATTATTATCGTTAGTATTACCAGCATGCGCCTCGCGAACTGTCGGGTGATGGCGGCGGAAATCGGCTGCCATGGTGTCCGGAATTTAGCGCACCCGAGTTCCACGCATGGCCCCTGGGTTGGTTGAGTGTCGGCGATGCCGCCTCCTTTTCAGAGACCCCAGGTCTGGCGTAGATGGACGCAGCGGCGTGTGCCAGTAATCAATCGTGGAAGCGGCCGGGTGGTGGCGGAGAAACCGGCTGCTGAATCTTCCGGAATTTAAAAAAACGCCTCACTACCACGCGTAGCCCCATGGGCTGTTAAAGTCTTGGATGCTGCAACAACCACTTTCGCCTCTTCGAGCGACACCTTTAAAACATTCTCTATATTTCTCGAGGCGCGAGGTAGACCCACTAGAAGGAAGTTTGTTATTGCTCCTACGTCTTGGAGGTTCGTGGACCCCTGGTTCCACACTTGTCAGTTAAGGAGCAGTCGAGTAGAAAACCAAAAGCCAATGGGTTTTCAGCTGCTGTTGAAATCACTGTCATCGACCGAATCCTTCTTGGGCTTTTAGCCACACTGAAGGATTTCTTTCGGGAGTTACCGGAGCCTCTCTTCACCAACGCCCTCTACCCGATGGTCTACGAGGCCACGCAGGTCGCCGGAACATCTGATCCGGGCCACATCGGCACCAAACTCATCCTCAACATCCTCGACTGTCTTCCAACTTCCAATCAGGTGAGCTCCGCAAACGAAGTTGCAATTTTCTTGATACCCAAATACCCACCCTCAAACCGACTGAGAGAACGATGAGGGGTATCTCTAATATTAATAATAAGGATAATAGTTATTGCGAGGACAAACCCGTTTAACATTAACAGCAGTGGCAATGCTAAACATATCTAGTGGTCTCCACTTTTGAAGCGACGATTACACACAGATTCGTTCAGTTGCAAAAGATCCGAAGATTTATCTCTTGATCGTTACAGGTGCTTTCTTTTCTATTTTCAATTCGGTGAAATTTAGTGAAAATTCCCCCAAAATATACACGCATTGGCAAATCCGTAATCAAAGGGCCATCTCATTGACGTGTTTTTAAGAGCTGCTGTATCCCGCGCTGAGGGACGACTTGTCGATATGTCGACCGGAAAAAGATGGTCTGACTATTAATGAAAGTCCTATAATTACTGCTCAACATGCCGACCACCCACTGCCAAAGTCATGACCTGCGACCGACAGTTGAAAACGATTTATCCCTAGATTGTTTCAGCTGTGTTCTTTTCTATTTTCAATTCGATGAATTTTGAGGGCACATACATTTCTGACGACGAAGACTTAGAATAAGGTAACACAAATACACAAAATTAAAAGGATGCGAAATTGCCAGAGACGCAACGGATTTTTTCTGTTTGGCATACGCATAATGGCGGCCATTGAAAAGCCCTACCCATAATGCTTGCCGAATCACATCGAAAACATTACGCAAGAATCCATTGTTTGTTTGAGCGTCGTTGTGAGTTAGTTTTACCTTGAGGATTACTGGGAGGCATACCGTTAATGTATTAAATCGATGCGTTTTGCTATTTAATATCCGAATTTAGAATGTTCTGCCATTTTCTTCCGGAATTGAAATCAAGATTCTGAAAAATCCAAGCCATCCCTATCATAATCATTTTACTGATTTGTGCTTCGTCCGTGAATTTTATTGATTTGCAGTCGCTTTAATTAGACGCGTTGATTCGTGATCTTTTTTGCCAAACCAAGACAATAGCATTGCCACAATGCTATTATTACGCATGAATGATACCACCATCAAATAACAAAGCGCTCTTTTACAAGAATTGAGGTGAGAAGTTAGCGTTCTTTTCTGCTGGGCGTGGCAGCCCCTCGCTACTATTACTGCGCCCAACTCAAAAGGCAACAGCCCTGTGTCCCATTTTCAGTCAGTTTATGACCGAAACTGTCCGTGTAGCCCCTCCCTCTTGTCTTCATGGTTTTTTATTGTTTAAATCACTCGGAATTTGAATGGAAAGCGCAAGCCACCCCAACCCTTTCGAGAAACCGCGGGTTTGAGGTATCTTTTGAAATTTAAAAAAAATATTTTGTCATATGATGTGGGGAGCTTTGGGAAGGTTTGTCTCCATTAGGTTCACTGAAACATTTTATGAAGGTAAATCGCATCTAATTTCTTAAAATAGTTTGTTGCGTTAATTTTGCCTGAGAGCGATTCGCACTGAATCCTGCAATTTGGATTCATTAAAAATTAATCCGATATTCGGAGATTGATCTGCCATCGGATAAACCCGTTCAGTGCTTCATGTATGCCGACGGCATCGGCCGACTACAATGGAATTGCGGTATTCCATCCACTCACCGACACCCGAAGATGCTAATTTTGGGTTTGTCCTTTGACTTATTCTCAGTCAAAGCATGATTAACCCAAAACATTATTGCGTGTAACGACAATTTTGATTTCATATGATAATCGTGAATGTTTTTTGCAATGGTTAAACAATTTTTCGGTTGTACTATAAACCTAAGGCCGAATATTGCTCGAAAAACAGTTCCGCAATTGTCAGTTACTTACCAAAAACTAATATTGCCCAACCGATCATGTTAGATGAAAATGCCAGCTTGCCTACAAAGCTTGAAGAAGTGTGGATAAAATCGATTCCTTACACCGCCGAAATTTCACCGCATACTTATTTCAATCACCCTCGCCTACCACAACAGATTGCAACATTTTGGCAACATTTTGGAGCGTATTTGCTGTGGAGAAATGTCTAACGACCAAAATAGTGTCAATTAAGGCGTTCGAAAATCGCATTAAATCGCAAACTGTGTGTTGATTTAAAACAAGGAGTATGCGATAGACCTTTGTTCATTGTTCGAATTATATATTAAATCATTTATTAAATAGACAATTTGCATGTATTTAACCCTAATTAGTGCGAAATTGTTTGTCTTTAGGTCAATATTTGAAGATGCGGTTACAACTGATTCTGTCAAGCTGGAAGCTGACGATTGGCTTGTATGAAGTACGAGTCGGAATAATCTGCGGTCATGTGGGAGATAAATTAATTCTGAAATATTGAAAGCGTTGGCTCCAAAGGCCACATGACCAGTGGCATGACTGAGCCCGCAACACAGATTCGGCATCGAAATTGCATCAGGGAAGCAGCCGGTTGGTCACCCTTTAGCGAGAGGAGATTTTTCGAAAACAATATTGGATCGAGGTCGGTGGAGATCAAGGCGGTCACCCCAGCGTGAACGTCCCGCGCAAAACGCACTGCATTATCGCCCTACTTAAGGGAAAGGGACTAATTCTTTGATGTATTTTTGGAAAAGATATAAATTTGGGCTCCTGCCTACTCGATTAATTGCCGCAAACGAGCTTTACCCCTCGCCTTTTAGTAGTTGTGGTATTAGTAGGAGTGATCGCGGACTATTTTTGAGTCGTTTATGGCTTCGGTTCGGTGTGGCTGAAGAAAACACGGCAACCTGCAGAATATTCGCAAGACTCTTCCCATAAATTTCCTCCATGACACCTTAGGAGTCGTCCTCGCGAAACCAAATCATTGCAATAATGTCTCTCGTAATGGAGCATTGGAAAAGTAGAACCTGATCTCCGGCAAAACAGATTTACGGAAGATTGGTCCGAGAGAGCAGGGGAAAGACGTCATGAGGCCTCCAAATTTCCCTCATTCGCCCAATTGGACGTCGTTGACGTCCCGGAAACTGCTGTCCGCCAGATACCTAACATTTGTTGATTACCAAATTTAAGGGGAAGAATGCTGTTGTGTTTGCTGTCTAGGAAACATATTGGAAGCCTGCAACGCGATGTGTACTGCTTAGGTCGAAATTCTCGCCTAATTTGCGGGACTATTTCCTGCTAGAGGATCTACCGGATTCATTGATGCCAACCCGCGGCGATCCGAGATAATCTCGGAGTGGATTGGGTTTCATTTCTACTAGGTCTTCCAAGGGTGACGTCCTTTTTCACATTTATATTTATTTATTTATATTTTTCATTAAAGAAATGTTACCCTAAACATTTGCAATATATCAGGTGTTTAATTTAAATTTGAGAATCAAAATTGAACTTGAAAAACCATTTCTTTTCACCGACACACCCGTAGACAGATTACGTATTTGTTTTGATCGTGCCATTACATGCTTTTAACTTACCGCTGACCCCTCCGAAAGTGACAGCATGACCTCGTTGGCGTCGGAGGTCTGAGGTCAAACCACTACAGCGTAAAAGGAAGTCGGAACACGTTTGGAAAATTCCCACAAAATTAGAATACTTTTTATTTGCCAGAACCTCCCCATCTTATAAACCGACGGTTTGCTTCTGACATTAACCGAAAGCGTCATTTTTCTTTTTATTGTAACTGCTAAAAGTTTTAATTGCTGAGTCAAATTTTATCCGCTCGATGCTAAGAACTGAGGGCTGTTACTACTATTTATAAACCTTCCACTCGTTAACTTCCATTTTGGTCTTCTTGTGATTTTGGAAATTATTCGCGAATTCCAGTTCACTCTTTACACCAGCTCGCGCTTCCGCATAACATGGTGGCCATCCATCTATTAAGTAGATCTATTATTAATTGTAAGCCGCGTCATTCTCGGAAAGGATTGTTTCTTGCAATATAAATGTCTATTTTTAATATATAGTGTTATTGTACCGTATGGTTTGGCTCGTTCTGGTTTATATATAGCTCGAGTTCATAGCAGTTTGTCAATAAATATTACCCTATAATTCCGACGAAATAGAAATTATGAAAATCGATTGATGAAGGAAGCGAGAACCAAATGTTCAGCAGCAAAATGTTAAACAAAAAAAACGATTCAGGGAGCGTTGACTACACGTACAACCTGTTATTTATTCCTTGTTTGTTTGTGGTGTCTTATTTTCAATTTTCGATGTTGTGAAATGTTGTGGGTGCATATTTTTCTAAATACTACGGAGATATGATGGAATGCGATGTACGTAGGTTACGTCCTGTCGATCCCTGTTTTTATATCGATTAATCCCAAATACATAAGATCTACTGATCCCTTGTAAACTGCGTACACCCTACCGAACACCAAGATATTTTGGGTGCTCCAACCAACCTTGTCCGATTTGCTCTGTTATTCTAGGAGGTTCTGCTTTACCTCTTGGATCACCTCAAGCGCGTCACAAGCAAGTCAGAGGTCAACAAGATGGATTCGCACAACTTGGCCATCTCCCTTGCACCCTGCCTACTCCACCCCAGCTCTGTGGGGGCCAGGGATGTGGAACACGGCCTCCTCGAACACTCCAAGATGGTCAGCATCCTCGAGTGTATCCTCGACATCTGGCCATGACGTCATCGCCAGCGCTCTTCTCAGAATGGACAAAAACAAAATGATTCCCTCAACCGCTATCGGCTGGCCGGTAGCTCACTTAAAACGGATTCATAAACAAAGGGTACGTTCGACTGGACGTTTGAATGAATGGCGCATTTGGAAAGTAAACTAGGCCTTTTCTTTGCGGGCAACGAAATCGTCTCTACGCTAAATTTGTTTCCCGAAATGAGAGACTGGCTTGAATGATCGATTCCAATGTATCGCTCAGGTTCCCTTTTAAACTGGAATCCTCGCAGAACACTAATTCGAACTGAATAAAATTTACATCCATGGAAAATTAACCAATGTTATCAATTCCCATTGCATCATGAATATTTTTGTTGTATTTTTCCAAGTATACAAGATTTGTTTTTGATAACTATGACATGTACTACTACATACCATCTCCGCTTCCAAAAATATTTCATTTGGCTACTATCGATTTAAATAAAAACGTATCTGTCTGAACTAATCAGTAATCGACGAATTTTTATAAGCGATTGCTGTGAAATCGGTTGACGACTCGTTGCATTCAATAGTTGTAAATAAAAATAATATGAGAAAAATCCTCCTTCTTCGCCTCAATGGGTGAATCTAAATACATGGATAATAAGGAACTATCGAACTTCGATATGCAGCCGTTCATGTGGGTATTTAAAGGTATTGCCAACGTATTGGTGGATGGTATTTAAATTTAGGTAAACTTGAATAGAGGTGAGCGTAGGGGTCACCTAATGCACGAACACGGATTGGGGAACAACTATTTAAATGTTGCTAAATAATTATTTCTTTGATGAAGAGAGCTCATTTAATCAACAAAAAAGTAAAAATCATTTTTAATAGACTTCGGAGGGTTAAAAGGTTAGTTCATTTGAGTCCAGAGAAGACCACAGGGAAACAGTTAAATGTGAGAGGAATCATGCAGATCTCGACGAAGGCCTCCAATCGGTTTGAGTTTTCTGCAATTCGCCTGAAATGGCGAGACGACGGCATTTATCGAGGAAAAAATCGTATGAAAATCAAGAGCCTAATTTAGACGTCTCCCGAATGACAGTTTAAGGTGCATAAACACCCGAATTCCAAAAAAAAGATTGTTTTCCAGATTGGGGGAATTTTTTGATTTTTTCTATTTGGAGTCGTAACTGCTTCTATTTCATTGGCTAAACGAAAACAAATCTTTCGCGTGTTTCTTCCCTCTTTGTTTTCGTTTGGGAGGCGGGCGGGCGGGGTTTTTTAAATCTTAAATGATTCTGGAGAGGAGGGGAGGGGGGCTAGGTAGTTAAGGCAGTTTTAAAATCAGCCGTTAGCGCGAGTTCTACCGCAGTCCGATTGCGTGAATGATGGGGTTCTTCGAGCCCGCGCGCAAGAACAGAGAGACCTGAGGGGAGTATTGAACTGGAAGCCGCCAACATAGCCTTTATACTGCGTTTAAAGCCACGCTGATTTCCGCTAAATTGATATGGACACGGCTGTTGCAAGTAAACATTTTGCTATTTATCTCATGGCGCGCCGATCTCCTGCTGGAGGATGAACCCGTTTCATGAAGGTCGCGAATCGTGGTCGCCCATGCTCGGGGCTATCGGAGGCGACGAGACACTCCAATCCCAATGGGTCCACATGCGCTTCGCCAGTGCTGACCCACGTGTTCAGTAGACCGCGGTCCGACAGCGTTACCTTCGACGGTTTGAGACTGTAAACGTCCGAGCCAACCACAATGAGCAGACGACGCTTTGAAACGACGGAAAAGATTTACAAAACGACGCATTGTTCTATTATAAGAAACAGACATTGACTGGGCAACAACACAGGTTTTCGGTAAAAATGAGACGTGTCCTAATAACCGGTGAAATACTACCGGACTAATCTACGAGTTTCGAGAAGGGGGTGTGATCGAGTCTGTCAACTGTAAAGGAAGGCTGAAGCAGATCCCATAGAAAGCGTGTATCGGCACAAGACGACGTCTAATTGGTGCGTTTCGTATACGATGCCGTATAAGTCGAAACCCGAGTTTCGAAATTGAACCCTAATTTAAGTAATCAATTTTTCTAATTAACAACACCATATAATAATAATGTTCTTATTTACTGTTCTCAAACAGAATAAGTAAACCATCACTTGTGTCTAATAGGGAACTTCGGGGAGGTGTATCTTAGTACACGTATTGGGGTAGGAACTGTTGCCAACGGGCATTGCTGGCAGGCCTTATTTACGATTCGCTGGTTTTCTGGGACAGGGGCTGGCGGCCAGGAATCGCGTGGGCGTGTGGGTACTTGGGTTCTGGAAGTTGGCAGGGGAGGTAAGGTGAGGGGAGGTGGGTGGGTGTGGGATGAAGCACTTGGGATGCGCGTAGTAAGAAGGGAAGGACAAATTTCTAAATTGAAATGAATATTTATTGCGTGTCAATAACGGCGAAGAGAACGCGAGAGAAAACGATTGACAGAGCAGCATCAGCAGCAGCGTTGTACATAGTGGAATATAATAAGTTAGTAGTCGATATTAGAAGACGCTTTACTTCCGTATAATGACGTGTTTATATATTTGATATTTATAACTAGTATTAAGGGGGTTTTCGGGAAAACCTGCATCATGGTAGGTTGAAGCGGCGTAAATAATTGGCTGATTTAAGCTAAAGGAAGTTTGACAGATTGTGGTCAAATGTGCAGCTTGCTGTTATGATCCCACCAACCGGAAGGTAGTCACGTGAACAATCTGAACAGCCTCATTCATTATTTTATTTGGCAAAAGCTGAACTCCCGCTATGAACAATTTTCTTGGGTGGCGTTTTTCAACGCCGTTACGTATCGCCACAAAGAAGAGCATTTACGGTATGTATTAAACCGGGTTTAATTTACACAGGGTCACTGTAAATAACGCCCCAGGCATATCACAGTCAACGTGACACTTAACTGCCATGTCATTGGATAAATATTGCTTTTAGCATTTTTTGATTCGTCTTGGGAGACCGCCTGTTGTTGTAGGTTTACGGCGACAGGTCTTGAGTCGAATGCCTAAAATGGTTTTGCCTAAATTGAAAGGCAATCGATGAAGATCTGGTGGCTGTATGTAGGAAGAAGCAGTTCAAATGGTATTTTTATATTGATATAGATTTATACAACGATTATGTCCGGTTTTGGACAGTGGACCATTGGGAGAATGTGTGGGCGTTCACATTGTCCAATGGGAGGTGGCAGACACGCTTGACCTTGACTCATCTCTAGACACGGAGTGGTTCTTTGTACTTTAAGGATAAACACACGTGCAATTAATGGAGGGAATAAATGTAAATGGGACGCTATTTTCAGGAAAATCAAATTTCAAATTTGTATTCCACCGTGATGGAGAATATTATGTCAAGAACAATGGAACTGATTTGTGCTCGCTTGGAGCTCTGGTGTTTTGGTCCAATACGATCATTTATAAAAACGCATTTAATGTTCATTGCTTGGCCTTAGATATCATTGCAATTAATTAAATCTATGCTATCCTGTTTTAGCGGTACTCTAAATGGGTAGTCGAAAGTCATGTTAGTGTCCGATGGAGTAGCAGCTAGTATTCGCGCTATGTAGTTGGTAGACACGGGTCGATTGCCGCGTCAGGCATCCACCTCGTGTGGCGCCTGTTAAAACTTTCCCGAGAAGCTTATTTATCCTCCAGTAGGAGATTTTTCGCGTTATCAGCCAATTTTGTCTTCAGAAAACCCTTTTCGCATCTACGGTTACAACCCGGCAACAGTCTCCTCGTCCATCTCCTCGCCCTCCTTCAACGTCTCTCCTCCTGCTCCAACTGCTCAAGACTCCACCGCGTCCACATCTCGGCATCCCTAAACCTCGCTCTAGCAACCACCCACCCGCCCCCACCCCACACCCATGCAGGCAAAGCACTTGACGAGACGCACATTCAGTACCTATGCTTTCCACCGTGCTCTCCCACCTTCTTCCTACCCGCCCACTGAATTTTTCCTTCCTTTTGCAGTTTTCACCTTTTAGCAGGGTGAAGCGGAGGGAGTGAAGAACCAGAGAATCTGATAAAGATTAGTTTATGTACTTTTAGCTAGATGGTGATCTCGCTGTGGATCTGTCCTGTGGATACGCACATTCTACGCAGCCAGTGGGTAAACTGGTGGTGGTGGCGGTGGTGGTGGTGGTAGTATGCTATTCTCCGTGCGTTTGACGCGTTTTATTCCTTGGCTCGCACGTGCGCCCATGTGTGCGCGCACGCGTCCCTTGTTGTAGATGTGCCCCGGTATTCGTTTATTTTATAACAAAAGCCTGAGATTATCAACTGGCCTCTCCTTCCTTGACGCGCGGACCACCCGATCCCATTTCCTCCCTGCTCCCCCCTCCCATCCGATTGGCCAGGCGATAAATGTCACATGGGCAGAGTGAAAATTGGAGATTGCCACCAACCGCCCACCCACACGCCAAAAACAAAGAAACCAGTAGAGGTAAATTAAAAGTGGCTGTTTTGAAAACTCGACGATTTGTTTTAACTATCGGCAAACAGTAGGGCGGTATGTTATCCACTTCGTTGTTTAAATTTGCTCCATTTAAAGCGCTTTTGTTGGTTTGTATAAAGTAACGGGATCTAAAGGCTGCTTCCGTAAACAGCCCGAGGGTATGTTTGTCGGTCTTGCCTTTGAAATCTACCCCGTGTCCTCTCCAGTAATGAACTTTGGAGGGGAGAGTGTTATTTCCCTTGATGTTCAAGGAGCATGGTAGTTCCCGTTGCGCCGATGTCCTTCATACTTTGCGATGATGCCCAATTGCATTGCCTAGCTATCGCAGAGATGTTCATGTGGTCCTATGTGAATGGTCTACCTTGGGGCCAACAACGCTACATCTGCATCGCGTTTTCATTGGCAAGCCACGCGAGACGCCTACGAGGGTTGTGGTCGATTGACCCCGAGGTTCTAAATAGTCGAGGCTGCCCGAAGCGAGAAGGGAGTCGTGGGGTGTCCTCGTAAAATCGCTCATTCGCCGTCCCTCTTTGTTTCTTGCCACCCCGCGCCACGGTGTCTACTGTGACCAATTCGGCCTCATTTATTCCTTGTATTTTAGTGCTGGCCGTCGTGGTGCTCATGGTCGTAATAAAGCTATTAAAATCAGTAATTTGGGATGGAATTAATGTGCGGTAATAATACTGAAGCAAACTTAAAACTCTACTTTGGTTTCGTGACACGGAGATCAGTTTTGCGTGGGCATGGGACCATTCAATTATCTTTCGTTAAGTCCCAACCACCCATCCGTGGTAAACGTCTGTTTTGCATGCAATGGGCAGCCAATTAGCGCGGCGATTTGTACTTTCTTCGTGTTGCTCCGTCAAGGAAACATTTATCTTCGACACCTCCATTTAATATTATTGCCGAGAATATCTCATTTTAAATATGAACAGAATGTGCAAAGAGTGTTGTGAAAAGGATTCACCAAAACTCTGTATGTATTTCATCATCTGTGTGTTCTCCAATATTGTGGAGAAGTAATAACTTGGAAAGAATAAAACCTAAAATACAAATTTGAAACTAATTAAGAAAGTTTTCAGTTGAGATTTAATATGAATGTAATTATGAATTCCGAAAAATTATTCAACAGATAATGCAGCAGTCGGCAAAAATGTCGTACATATTGTTTCCTTTTACGATCGCGTTTTTATTGGTGACTGTAAATTCATTTCATAATGGAAAGAAATTGCAAAGTCGTTAGCTAATACACCTCTATTAAGCCGGCAATTGTTCGTTTCAATTGATAATTTAACCTTAACCACCCCGTTTGGAGTAAAGTGGGATATTTTGTTGAATACAATTTCAATTTCTTTTTTATTTTGCACAATCCATGGGGCATTGCTCAAATGAGATCGAATATACGTGAATGTAGCAAGTGTTGTGTATTTCCCAACAGCAAAAAAGGTATCCCGTTGTATTTTTGCCTTGCAGACATCAATCAGCCCACATCAGATGGATGGAGATACATATATAGAGCCAGGCTTGAGGATGCTCAATCGCATACGGAAACAGCCAGCAAGCAGCACGCCCATAAGCAACTAGCCAACTATGATCGATGTTATCATTGACCAATCAGAAGTGGAGTTTACTTTTTCAGGTTTTCATAGTTGCTAAGAGCAACGATGGGTCGAAAATGATAAAATATGGTTGCGTAGATGCTTTGGGAAATTAAATTCGTCTGAAAAATTGTAAATAAATCCAACCTTCTCCGGAATTATAATGACAATGTCGGAGGGCATGCAGTTAAGGTGCCCATTATTATTTTTAAATTGGTTCGATTCCTGAATCGTTTTGGTTCATGTTTAGGCCTTTATTGTAGATTGACACAACCAATTTTATATGAGTTCATAATTGCGATTATTTGAAGCCTGAGCTCTGAACATAGACACGGATTGTTTTATTTCGCCACTATTGTCCTGTTTAGTTAACTGTTCCCGCTCCCCACTAGCCCGAAAGGCAATATTTCATTGGTTAGGCTTGATTGTATGGACGTCTACTTTTCCTCGAGCTCTATATAGTCAGTGGTTTGCTATTCGTCCGCTGTTTATTTTATCTTTGAAATATCACCCGTGTTATCGTTATATCCGTTGAATGTCTGCTTACTGAAAGTGATTAAAATAACGTGCCGGTATTGATTGATTTACGTTACTTGACGCTTGGTCAATCGTCACTGCTAGTCAATGAGGTCAACCTTTGGAATTTGGATCATAAGATAAAGCTTCTGGCTCTACGCGTGTCAACGGGACGGACATGAATGAATAAGTATTTTATTTGTTGCGGATATGCATTCAACCGTTTTCTTACAAATCGTTTTAATGGAATCGACTGAGAAGCGTTATTTTCTCGGTACACTAGCATTTTGTATTTTAATATATGAAATCATAAAATCATATTCATCGAATTATGTATATATATATATATGCGTTCTTATGCACAGTGTGTGAATGTTGGCGCTATAAAAGTATATATAAACGTGTGAATTATTATCGAATTATTATAACATTAAATTCCGCGTCGTGGTGTTGTCACCGATCCCGTGTCAGTTAACTATGCACTAATGCGATGAATCTGAGTGGCCGTTAGACAATGGTCACTTCACGCATGCGTAAAAACGCATGGTTGTTTAATAACAATTAGGCTTTTTGTATAATTCTCCTTACATGCGTTTTTTTATGGAGTTGCTCGGCTTTTGCCATTGAATCACTTTATGATGGTGTTTACACAAAACATTTTAACGTACAGGCAGATGAAAATTGTCGCAATTTCGGATAAAAACAGGTAAGTCACGTCACAAACGGACGAAAACGATTCATTTTAAAATTAAAATAGATGTGTGATGACGTCGTAAGAATAATAATTGTAAGCGCTTTATTGAGGTCACACGGACCAAAGGTTTCAGCATAAAACAAGACAGGATAACAAGTTCTAGATACGCAAATTAGCTTTTAGTTCCTGCTTCACCTGCTCTGTCGAAACTACAAATCGAGACAAATAAGGAATGACCGAATTGCGATATGCCGCCGTTCTTGTGGGTATTGAACGGCATCGCCTACGCATTGGTCGAAGAGATTTACGCTGAGATAAACTTGAAAAGAGGGGATGGGAGGGGTCCCTTAAAATACGAGCAGCGATTAGTGAACAACAATTGAAGTGGCGTTGAACGACGATCTCTTGAATGGAGAGCATAGGCAGGCAACTAGAAAACGAATAGAATTATTATTGTGAGAGTTGTATTTCTTGCTCAGTTTCATTCTATAGATTAATTTCTCTATAATTATTCCCTGCCGATCGAATTGATCGCAGACAAACCTTTGTATTATTAAATCAAGAAAACAATCTTGATGATACTTTGGTTTACTTTCTCTTTCATGATCTTTTTTATGCGCGTATGTCGTAAAAGGTTTAGCGGGTTAAGTTATCGTCGAACTACGAATGACGACATCTTCACAAATCAACCAGAATAACTTAAAGGTTACAATTAGCTGATTTCAAACACAAATTAAATCGCCATCATGGCAGAAGTTTGATACATATAAATGATAACACAGTGAATCATCTTAAAAGTCAAACGTGCGACGCTTTTATTCTTCCAAATATATACGCTAATTCAATCATGAGATATAATTGTTAGGAGATATAATTGTTAATTACAAATGTTCGTTCTTAAAGAACGATTCTTTTGTTCAATATTTTTTTTAAATAATGCATTATCTTGCAAATTATCCTTTTTTATAAATGTCCTAAATTAAATTTGCGACGAATGTTTAAATTACTTGCGGTGAACGAACGGGTTGTTTTGGTGTGGAGCCGTTTCACAACCTTTTAGTTATGCTGATATCAAAACTTCCTATTCGGCAATTCCAGAGAGCTTATCGGCCAATAATTATACGGTCGAAAACGCCGATAAGTTCTACGGTTTGTTATATTTGGAATTCTAATTCTCGTCATTAGGAAAGGATTGTAATATGTCTTGGATTCTTCTCAATTTTCATACCACCGATATTTATCCTTCGGGCCATGAAGCCGTATGCCGAATACAAGGGCCCATGAGGTGATATATATCCACCTCACTACATTTTTTTTATCGCAGCGTTAGAACTTCTGTTTCACTTTCAAATCTACTTTACTTACCTAAATATTGACGGCATTAAATATGATATTAATGGGTGATATTTAGCCTTTTTGTTATTTTTCCGGAATTGATATCGGCATTAGATTGTTTTCAAATCGAAAAAAATTATTGGTGCAGCTATCTAGTGCGTAACGAGTTTAGCCGGTGATAAATGCCATAGCTGTAACATGTAATTTCTATTCGAGGGGGATGAAACGGCTTTATTCGTTTTGCGAACCATGGCTACCTATCCGTGTTGATCGAAGGCCAGGTCGAGCAGATTGCTATCTAATTTCGGAAATCTGTAGCCGGACTACAAACCCGGGTGTCAATATCCTGGTTGATCATACCTACCCACACATTGTCAACGCTACGGCGAGAGGCACAGGGTTGAAAGGTCCGCGTTTGCCGGCGTAGAACGTGGCGGAAGCAGCAGTTGACAGCTCTTTTGTGTTTGCTTAACGATGTCTTACTTCGTCGCTGGAGAAGTGGTCGGTGGATTTAAAGGTAACGAAAAAATAGAACTCACGCGGCATACATGATGGTCTTCAAGGGAATAGTACTAAGTCTTCACATGGCACACGACCGTTACAAACTTAAATACGGGATCTTTTCAGATTTTCGATTGTTATGTCAGTCATAAATATTCTGACTCCACAAGCGTTGATTCGACGCCAATCGTGTTTTCGCACGCCGGTTTTTAACAGTAAACATATTTTCCGCTAATGAATAGTCGACCGAACAAATATGGTTTTCGTAGTGTTCGAGGAGGCGTTGACCTGATTATTATGCACCATCTAATATTTGAACATCGGTGCAAGTTCCAATGGCTAAAGATCGGGTGTCTCGACTCGATAAAGAGATTTGCTCTATGCATTAATCATAATTGCGCAGGTAAGAGAAGCCCGCATGCAAGTCTGTCCCAACTTCCAACACCTCAAACCGCGCGCTCGGTGAGACTAGACAGCAACAAATACTTACCTGAGTTTGCAGGGAACATGGGGACAGCTTCTTACACTGGGATCTTCGGGAATCGCTTGCATCTTATCCGGCAAGCGGCAGCCCCAGGAACACCTTCGCGACGCCACGGACAGCTGATACCAGAGAATGCCAGCCGAATCAGCAGCAATCCCCAGCAATATTCAAAGCAATTCATACGACAGAGAAAGATGGCATTTCACCCGAATTGTAGAAGGCCTCTCTGGCGACCACCATGGACCTTCCCCACGCCATTTTTAGCTCGACCTGGGAAAACGAGGAATTTTCAAGCAACTGGAACAGCTCAATCCAGCTCCCAGTAACCTAGAAAGGAGACAAGACAGAGTGCTTCTCTGTCGCCGGCAATGTTAAATACGTAGTTGACTGGGTAATGCAACAAGCCATCGCTGATTTCAACGGTTTACCCGTGACCATGAACGTGGATGAACATGGGTGACCTGGAGTTCGCTGACAAGATCGTTTTCCACGGAGACATCCCCAATGCCCTGCAACCGGTTATAAGCCGAATTAGTGACCTTGCAATGACAGTCGGGCTAAAGATAAACACGTTGAATACCAAATGCTCCGAAGACCAGTCCCAACCTATTTTTCTCAATTATTCGCCGGTCGTCTATGTGCCAGTCTCCGAATTCCTGGGTGGCCAAGCGAAGGAGGAGGTTCCACTACGAGTTGACAGCGCCCTAGGAATGTGTTCCAGCAGCTGCGTGCTAGCCTGTGGGTCCGAGTGGAGATAAGCCTTCGGACTAAGTTTCATGTCTATAGTGCCGCTATCCGGCACATCCTAACCGGATGTTTGTGAAACCTGGCCACTGTGTCGAAGACACCGGGAGATTGGAAGTATTCGATCACAATTTGTCTGCGATGAATCCTGAAAGCGTACAGGCGCGGCAAGATCTCAATCAACGAAATAAGGCGTCGATGTTCAGAGGCGGAGAAGCCATCAAGTCTTCTGCATCGCCGTTGGTTCATTCACCTCTGTCTTGCGACGCCACCATGCACAGGTTGGCGCTGTCGGGCCGGTGGACAACTAAAAACCTGGATCCTGTTCATATCAGTAGTATGTAGTTCCTATCACGGATTCTATAAATGTGTATAACTTATTCCTTTATTGTTATTACTCCAGCAAATAGTGTTTTTAAATCGGTAAAGGATCAGAAAAATATTTACCGTGCTTGAATTAGAAATATGTATTTCATTCAAAGTTTGGACAGTGAGCAAACGGGGGTTTCTATAAAATTGAAATGAATTTAAATGTGATGAAAGGAGAAGGTTTGAATCGTATTGACAATGTTGGTTACAGTATTTCATTGCGAGTGCGTAATCAATTATGTTGATGAATGCCCTACTTAGAATGAGGCAGTAGTAGTAGTAGTATTTTGCCTTATTAACTGCGAATCCCAGATTGACATGAACATCATTGGAAGGATACGTCAGAGCAGATTGTGTTTCAGTTCCTGTTACAGCGGCGATCCTCGTCTACCTCAAAGAGACACCGTTTGGTTGGTTCCACTAAACGTTTGCTATCGTCACAAAGTTCATGTTGATCTGCAACAATAGCAACCACCGTTTTCTCAATGAGGACGTTCTACGACATCACATTCTTCATTGTCACTTTTGGTATATTCGTCGACGGGTGTCATATAAGGTGGTTACGTTGCGAATCTTACGCAAGCACTGTAGCACTCCGCCCGAAGCCATTTATTTTCAAAACGTTTGCAGTAATATAGGAAGAAGAGACGGCTTGTTTTCACTTCCGGCCAGGACACTCGGATTACGTTGATTCGGCTAGGGCACGACAGATTTCGAATTAAGACTTTCTCAATTATTGAATAATAAATAATTCAATGTGATTACCTGCCATTAATTGTACTTTTCAAAAATGTGATAGGATTTATTGGAGGGTTGAATTAACCCTTTTATAGAGAATAGACTAATTTTCAGTATAACCGGTATAACTCAAATGGCTAACCGAGACCTTGAATGAAAGAGAACACGTGCAGCAACGTGGAATTGTACATTCTTCAAAAGTGTGGTACAACACTCAGCATAGTAAAACACAATGAAAAGTTACACGGTTAAAGTTAGCAACCACCACATCCACCTGGGTGCAGCAGCTTCGATGGCATGCGGTAGTCGACCGGCGATTTCGAACCCAGACGCTCGGATCGCCGAGGTAGAGCTTGCGAGTTTTGGTCTGGAACGGATGGAGTAGTATTAGCCGGATCGGCTGGTTCATCGAATCGGATTTCATCGACATGCCGACGATGAGTTGATAAATCAGTGACATCGAGGATAGTAACCATACGATTTCCACTTCTTCCAAGAATAATACCGTGTGACGGTCGAAAATCATTCCCTTTGAAAAAGTTGACCTCTCCCGATCCAAGGCATTGGAACGATTTGTTGAGTTTGCGCCCCTTGAATAACACAACCGGACTTTTACCAGTGGTTGCTTGATCAGCCTTTCGGTACTGCATCAGTAAATTGTCGATTGACCGATCCAACTCTGCAAATGTACTTGGTTTGATGGATGATATAGCCGCCTTCAGGGTCTTGACAAAGTTCTCTGCTAAGCCATTGGACTGAGGATGTCTGGGAGCCGTGAGCAAATGCCGGCATCCCAGACCTTTGACCCAAGTGACCAAATGGTCGGCGGTGAAATGTGTGTCATTATCCGAAACCAAAACGAGCGGAATGTCTTCACGGCTGAATAACTTCTGAAACACCGATTTGGTGAAGTCAGCATTAGCACTGGTCGTCAGAAACACTTCATGTGAAAATGAATCCATCACGACAAGAGCATAGTATTTGCCGAGAAATGGTCGACTTTAATCAGCATGTATTCGTTGCCTTGGCTCACAGGACCCTGGCCATGGATACCATTTAGAAGGCCTTGAGTGCAACTTGTGCAAGCAGCCATCACACAGGACAGCCGTTCGCCGGATATCGGCTTCAAGTTCCGGCCACCAACATGAAATTCTTGCCAAAGACTTCATTTTATCAACACCAAGATAACCGGAGTGTAGATCATCAAGAACAGATTTACGCAGCACTGGTGGTACCACAATACGGTCTTGATAACATAAAAGACCTTCAGGAGTGGAATCCACATCGTCCCTATGAGAGTAAAAATGTGGAAACGTCTTTTATCTGCATTATTCTAGCCCTTTCTGAGTGCCGTTTGAATCCTCTTGAATGTCAATCCCGTCTCCAAGATGAGATCATCGCGACTCACAGGTAGTAGCTGTAGCAGGAGTGACGATCCTTCCGTAATCTCCACTGTAGTAGCAGTTCTGGACAAGTAATCGACATGCTGGATATGTTTGTCAGGCCGATGAACCACGTCATAATTATAGGCGCTCAAAGCGAGACGCCACCGTTGCACCATAGATGCAGAAGCCTTTGAATGAATGACTTGGATTATAAATGAATTTCAACGGTTCATGGTCAGACACAATCTTAAATCGTCTGCCGAAAAAGAATTTATGCAACCGCATCACAGCCCAGAAAACCGCCAAGGCTTCGCGATGCGTTTGGGCGTATCCACGTTCAGCTGTGGATAAACGCCGTGATATGCATACATCATGTCGGCCCTCTTGCTCCAACACAGCAGCTATGTCGGAG